>JARLTB010000155.1:9185000-9505000 GCA_030141615.1 Unio pictorum | reverse complement strand
AAATCGCTTTCATCTGTCTAGGAACATTTGATGAACATGTCTAATGTCGCCCACACAGCAGAAAATGACGAAAGATTAGTCATGTCCTTGGTTACTGGTCATCGACTCAGATAAAAAGGTCTTCTAAAGTGTTAAAATGTGTGTTTACATTGTATGTGTGGGTGCGTGGAGGCGGTTTTACCTGTATGGGCGATTAATCACAATGCATCATATGCAATATACGATAGTTGTATCAAACTGATGACATATCAACATTGTACCAATGTCTCAGGTTGACATGTTTGACATGCTCCATTCCTTTGATGTTGGACTTTCATGTACTGACCCCGGTAATAACTAGAAACAAACATAAAACAACGCTCACTAGCTTATCTTAAAGACGCAGATCCGGCAAATTGAATTCTCTTCTATTAAACCAAACGATGTATAATCGTCATACTTTTCATCACATTTACCAGATAAGACAGAGAAATTAGATTTGCACTGTTTGTCGTGGTGCAAACAAATCTTCTAGATTTAATGTATTTTGTTGTCTATTTATAATTGACAAATTCAATATTCTTATATCGACATATTATAGTATTGTAAGAATATTTTTACTTTAAAAAAAGAAAAACGTTCATGAAAATCTGACTTTAACATGTCAGATTCCTCTCAAGTACCAATGAACATCGTAATTTAATAACAAGTGTTCTTTAGTTTCTGACTATAAAAAGGCCAAAGTTTCATTTAAAATTAACATCACAAGCATATCTGAATCAACTGTGTGTAAATTAGACGTAGTACATTCACTGTACTATGTGTGGTATATGTTTTACTAAACGCATGTTCCGGACTTTATATTGCATACTAAAATATACAACGTTATATTGCAATCGTAACAAAGTAACCAATCGCAGCCCTTCCCATGTGCACATTTAATTAGGTAGAATATATATGATGCAAGCATTATTTGAAATGTTAGATTTTTGTGTGAACTCCGATGATAAAGCCTAGGTGGTATTTGTCACCTACAAAAGAAAGAGCAAAAGCACCATTAGAGTTCAAATGGGACACCACAAAGCATGCATATGAAATATCTACACACACACACACACACACACACACACACACACACACACACACACACGTATGTATGTGTGTGTGTGTGTGTGTGTTAAAATAGCATCTGAAACAACTACACGAACGTTTTGAACACTATAATTGTACAATTTGTAATGTCGCCACTGAACTAATCATTTTAGCAATGATTTTTACAAGACTTTGAGGCTAATGCTTATAAATTTAAGATTCTTTCATGCCAGGAAGACAGGAAACAATGGCTGGTTTCCATTAATATATGTTGGTTTAAATGTTATCATATATACGTTATCAGCAAAGCAAATGACATCCACTAGTGTGGCGTGTGGCAAATTGAATTCTCTTCTATTAAACCAAACGATGTATAATCGTCATACTTTTCATCACATTTACCAGATAAGACAGAGAAATTAGATTTGCACTGTTTGTCGTGGTGCAAACAAATCTTCTAGATTTAATGTATTTTGTTGTCTATTTATAATTGACAAATTCAATATTCTTATATCGACATATTATAGTATTGTAAGAATATTTTTACTTTAAAAAAAGAAAAACGTTCATGAAAATCTGACTTTAACATGTCAGATTCCTCTCAAGTACCAATGAACATCGTAATTTAATAACAAGTGTTTTTTAGTTTCTGACTATAAAAAGGCCAAAGTTTCATTTAAAATTAACATCACAAGCATATCTGAATCAACTGTGTGTAAATTAGACGTAGTACATTCACTGTACTATGTGTGGTATATGTTTTACTAAACGCATGTTCCGGACTTTATATTGCATACTAAAATATACAACGTTATATTGCAATCGTAACAAAGTAACCAATCGCAGCCCTTCCCATGTGCACATTTAATTAGGTAGAATATATATGATGCAAGCATTATTTGAAATGTTAGATTTTTGTGTGAACTCCGATGATAAAGCCTAGGTGGTATTTGTCACCTACAAAAGAAAGAGCAAAAGCACCATTAGAGTTCAAATGGGACACCACAAAGCATGCATATGAAATATCTACACACACACACACACACACACACACACACACACACACACGTATGTATGTGTGTGTGTGTGTGTGTTAAAATAGCATCTGAAACAACTACACGAACGTTTTGAACACTATAATTGTACAATTTGTAATGTCGCCACTGAACTAATCATTTTAGCAATGATTTTTACAAGACTTTGAGGCTAATGCTTATAAATTTAAGATTCTTTCATGCCAGGAAGACAGGAAACAATGGCTGGTTTCCATTAATATATGTTGGTTTAAATGTTATCATATATACGTTATCAGCAAAGCAAATGACATCCACTAGTGTGGCGTGTGGTGGTGTTATGTCGCCACTATGGTAGGTGTGTTATGGTTGGGCTGGGGTGCTCCGAATTTTTTATTTAAATTATTGAGAAAGTTACACCCAGGCTCGATTTTGTAGGAAGTGAAATCAGTGATAACGAGAGAGGTAAAGCTCCGAGCACCCAATCAACAATCCCGACAGTTAAATTATTGAGTACACAACGTAGTGAAATTCAAATGAATAACAATTTAATACAGTGGAATGGTCAAGTGATAATAATTCCCCAGTAACTCTTCTTCCTCTCGACCAAGTGTTATCCTATTGCGACCTTTGATTTATAGTGTGAGATAATTTTTCCACC
Organism: Unio pictorum; assembly: GCA_030141615.1. Classification (NCBI taxonomy): domain Eukaryota; kingdom Metazoa; phylum Mollusca; class Bivalvia; order Unionida; family Unionidae; genus Unio; species Unio pictorum. Next base: position 9,502,255 of record JARLTB010000155.1, on the reverse strand, counting down.
TGTCATTGTTTCTTACTCATCTATATCTCAGCTATCCCGCCAATTCCTTCTCTCCTTCCTACATCCCTCTTACCTCCTTCTCCTCCATGATTGATCCGTCTCCAATTCATCCTTCTCGACTCCTTTTCCGACTTACTTTTGATTAACAATAGACTTTTCCACTAGTCTTTATTCCGTCTCCGTCCGAAGAACTCTGGACTAAACAATACGAGAAGTATGTCTCTTAATAGCTTTATGTAAAAACACAAGGACGTTAGAATATGTCCTTAGTCATCTCATCTCACACTATCCAATAAACCAACCGTCAGATAAAGGCTATTACTTTTTTCGGTCACCCATTAATACACATCGAAATACCCTTCCGTTCTTGTATGGTAAACAACGTCGTAATAAAAGCACGGTATCAACTACTTATCAAACATACATCAATAAATTGAGTCACATCAGTAAATGTATTCTTAATCTAATTATACTCAACAATATCACAACAATCAGACCCATTTCTGTAAATTATGCTCCTTCAAAGTATACACCAATTTTCAACTATCCATGCTCTGATATAACCTTTTTAACTAATTTTACACACTGCAGCCATTTTCCAAAGGTTACAATTCAATTCAAGAGTTCAAATTAGAATATCACATGAATAAATGCACTAGTTTACAACGAAGTAACCAAATAGCGAATTAAAATATTAGTTCTGACCACGAGGTAGCACTCTACATAATTCTTTACATGATCATAGCTCATTTCTTAATTATTACTACTAAATTATGCAATACAACGGTAATTATACGTACTAACGATTCTAATAATTAAGTATACATACTGCACATAATCACAATTACAATGACGTAATATTCTGCAACAATCGAACCTACTAACCTTTACGAAGCTTTGTTTTTCTGAGCATTTCCTACGTTGTCTTGCCAAATTACGAGTGGCTTACCAGGAGTATTACTTTATAACTTTCCGGTACGATGTTTGGGCAATTACTAAGTTCCTAGCTCGAAAATACTAAATAAATTTGGATTCAAACGGTGGCCACGCCCTCTCACAATTACGATTGGATGTCGATTATGCACTGTTTTACTCAACTTAACAGGCAATGCACCAGGACCGTCTGTCAACGTAGTGAGATTTACGACGCCTATAAGTGTCCTTTGTTCTTGAACAAAACGTTCAACGTCCACGTGCGACTTTTCCCACCCAATAAAGCTGGGTTATCTTACCTTTACGATGAAGACCAACTATATCCGTTGTGTCTAACATATATGCATGGCTTCTAACCATGCTTTTGTTCCCTTGATTTAAGCAATCGCGGACAGGGCAACGTGACAAGCAGCTCATAGACTTCTTCATCATGCTAAATTACACATAAATAATTATTACTGATTGTTCATTGATTAATGTTAAACGTTTTAAGACAGTTTCATACATGAATAATCCAGAAAGGTCGAACAAGACAATCAACCAGAACACTATTAAACAACTTGTGACGTATATTATTGGAAATGTTCTGTACATTCTACGTGAGACAATACAGAAATTGACTAGAATATCTGGGCCTGTCATCTAAAAAAGAAATTTATGATTGCACAATTCGGCCCAAGTTCGTTTTTAGAAATTTTCTCACCCATTCAAAGTATTTAATAGTTTCAGTTTAATATATTTCTTTTAAATTGATATGTATGTAAGTGAATATGGCTTTGAAAGATGTGTCCAGGTAACATTGTATTACATTAAATTACATTTAATTTGATTGATACTTTAATCTTGTCATTTATTCCCTTTGATACACAATTCAGATCCGACACTTAAATCATTGAATATGTGTGTAATGAATGTATTAAAGAGCTTAATATTGATGAGTGGAGCTACGTCATCATAAAAAAATCTATAAGTAACTGCTATGGTTTGAAAAGGATTCTTGCAAATTACAAAATTAACAACATCACAACAAGATATAATTCGGCTCGATTTGCGTCATAGTAAGATAGATGTTGTTCCATAAGATAGTCAGCCTTTAGGTTACAAATGTTTGTCAGCTATATCTTCAGAATTTCCATACGAATTTGATTCCTCAGAAATATTAATGTACACCTTTAAAATTCTTCAATTGAAACTAATTCCTTAAAAGCTTTTAAAAAGGCATATCTGCAGACAATATTAATGAAATTCTGAAATAATTTGGGATAACGTTGGTGATTTTGATTATGTTCTTTGTGGAATATATTTCCCTGAGTCATCATTGTTGTAATTAGGAACGAGATCAACGGATGTGACGGTTCAAAAGTCTTGTGATCTTCGATTTCTTTGACCGTTTTGTTTAAGGTCGTTTGACCCAGAACTCAGTTCGTTACCACAAACTCATTTGAAGATCAAATTCTGCAATTTTAGTTACTGCCCCTTAATTAGCTGTTTATAGCTGTGTTGTTGATATTAAGAGTACCTGGTTCATAGATGTACATGTATGTGGCTTGATGCTCAAGTGCTAGACATAGCAATGAACTGCCACACTGCAGTGTGTGTGTGTGTGTGTGTGTGTGTGTGTGTGTGTGTGTGTGTGTGTGATTTGGATTTTTAACTTAGCTGTAATAATCTTTCAGTCGCTGTCTGCAGTGTGGCAGTTCAGTGTTATGTCTAGCACTTGAGCATCAAGCCACATACATGTAGCAATATGTCCCACCTAGTCACATATTCTCCTGACACCAGGCCGACCAGTCCTAACACTAACCCCTTAATACTCAGCTCCAAGCGAGGCAGCTGTTTGTACCATTTTTTTTTTTATGTCTTTGGTATGTCTCGGCTTGGGATCGAATTAGCGACTTATTGCATTCAAAGCAGACGCTCTAATGACTAGAACACAGAAGCGGTCTGTGATTAAAATATATATAAAGCTATTATACTACCATGTTTTGAATAATTCGGTCTCACAATTTGTAATTTCGTCTTACTGGATCAACCATATTACTACTGATTTTCATTTAGTACATACTACATGCAACTGCGTTTGGTCTGGATTTTTAAATACGTTACAACGGTACTGAATTTGACAACACTTATGTGGTCAATAGTTAATAATACAGACTCTTTCATTTCAGGAAGAATATATCTCGGTCTAATGTTTGTAATGCAGAGATCATCAGCAAAGCAAATGACATTTATAGCAGTATGTTTTGTTCGAGATATTATTTTCCTATATTACACGTAAAGACTTTTACTGTAGGCTATTTGTGACTTCCGTAAACCAATACTTTCAGCGAAACGATCTGTAGTCCCTGGAGGTGCAAACAAATCGATGTATGCTTATATACCTGTCACTTATTATGGAACAAATAGTATATTTGGACTAGCTTACTGCGTCCACATGTAACACATAATATCTTTAGACTAGCTTACTGCGTCCACATAGAACAAATAGTATATTTGGACTAGCTTACTGCGTCCACATAGAACAAATAGTATCTTTGGACTAGCTTACTGTGTCCACATGGAACAAATATCATCTTTGGATTAGCTTACTGCGTCCACATGGAACAAATATTATTTTTGAACTAGCTTACTGCGTTCATATGGAACAAATGTATCAATAACTGCTATTTATTGAGAAGGTAACTTGCGAATTATAACATCGTTGTATCTACAATGTAAAGGATTATTAAAAAGGTTCACAAGATCTTAAATTATAGAAGCAATAATTTGTGAGGGACTTAGAAGTCCAACTTTGACTATCCATACCTAGTCTTCATGAACAAGACCATATTACTGTTTGTAGGTGAAAACAAACTTTAAATTGACCAGAACGATATTTTGATGAATTTAATTACTGTTCTAAGATCTTCATATTTAATATATATCATAAATAATAATATACTAACAACCCTTGTCATTATCGTAATGTTGAAATTTATTTTTATGACATACCTGAGGTGGCTACTCCAGTCCACCATCATTCTTCCGTTTCTACATGATTTTTACCTCTCTAGAATAGACAGCAATCCTGTACGGAGCAATTATTTCAAACGACCATGACCAACAATAATCAAATTTAACAATATGCTTGGTCACAGGTCACCAAAACAGAGGTCACCAAAACAGAGTTGTGAGAGTATGCATTCGACATTGTATGAGTGGGGTAGTGTTAGCGGCTTTGTCTGTATGTGGCATGACTTCTCATGTATGATACAGAGTTTATATGTCCTATAACTTTTTTAAAAACAAACGGTGGTAAATCGGCATTGTACTTGAAGTTTACGTTGAAATGTTTGACATCGTTATCCCTTTAATCTTGGGCTTTCATTACTGTGTCTAAATATTAAACAAGCACATGTGCAGGAATTATGTAACAAAACTTATATATACAAAGGCATGTACACAGTCTATATACTTTTTCTAATAGCATAAACATCTTCTCTCTGTAATAACCATCTATTTCTAACAAGCACAAATATTCAGTATAAAAGTTTATCACGTGACCAACTATCTTCTCATTGTACAATATCTTGCAACTTTACAAACACCGTTTAAATGTATGCCTTTTAACTTGATGATAAATTTCTGTTTCTGACAGAATCGTTGAGGTACGGCCAAAACTGATCCCCTATTGTCTTCCCATGGAAAATTAATACACTCTCAATTTAGTTTTATTAAATAAAAGAAACATTAACATTAACAAACAAGTTGCAAAACCATAACACGTATATGATTCGTCTGGATTAAAATTAAAATTGCATATGTTAAATTATTTATAGGCATACAGTTTTGTTTGCTTGTATCACAAAAGATGTCAAATCCTATAGCTGTTCATGGATGGACATCTTCAAATTATGCCTGTTATTATGTAAATTGATTGCGTTCCTTTATTTACATTAGGATACATTTCAGAGCTTTCTAGTGGCATAAAAGCTAGAACGACTGACAGGACTGAATTGTTCTCTATACGTGTCTTTTTTTTTCTGGCAGTAAAATACTAACTTAACTCTCACTACCGAAATAAAGAATTTTTTTATCTTGTATATTATTTTCTTAGCGTACATCACCATTCGAAACAATATAATCAGTCTTGTACAAAACGAGAAAGAGATAACGGTTCTGATGGTGTTAACGATGATGGAGAGGTATCTTTTCAGAAGGGTGGCCGGGATTGTCTGTATTAATTGAATATCCTTGCATGTCTTCATATTCCGTTATTCTTGCGAGTTAATGCCAGTCCCCAGGGGCCCCCATGAGACCGTGACCGTGGGTCTGGGGCCCCAAAAGTTTGACTGCCTATGGGCCTCCACGGTGCTTAATCCGGCGCTGGTTAATGCCATTTGCCTCTTTCATGTATTCGAGCAATGGAAAGCAAGAAGGTTATGTTATTTGCCTCTTTCCTTTATTTTAGCAATGCAAAGCATCGAGTTTATCCTAGCAATGCAAAACACCGAGTTTATCCTAGCAATGGAAAGAAAGTAGTTTATAGTTTATGTTATTTGCTTCCTTACTTTATTATAGAAATGCAAAGCACCGAGTTTATGCCATTTGCCTCTTTCGTTTATTCTCGCAATGGAAAGTAACAAGATATTAGCCTCTTTCTTTTATTTTAGCAACGGAAAGCACGGAGTTCATGTCGTTAGTCAATTTCCTTTATCCTAACAACGTGACGCACGGAGTCTGTACCATATGCCTCTTTCGTTTTGATGTTTGGCTCATGTGCAAGAAAATTCGATTAACTGCCTCGTCCATAGTTGGGCGATTGGCACCCTGCGTATGACTTGTGCAGTTTAATGAAATTAGGAAAATCAATATCAAGGGGAAAGGTTGATAAACAGTAATATATATATATATATATATATATATATATATATATATATATATATATATATATATATATATATATATATATATATGTGTGTGTGTGTGTGTGTGTGTGTGTGTGTGAGAGAGAGAGAGAGAGAGAGAGAGAGAGAGAGAGAGAGAGAGAGAGAGAGAGAGAGAGAGAGAGAGAGAGAGAGAGAGAGCATTTTATTGCTACGGAATGACATGTCATAAATAAAACCGTCCAGGCTGTAACATCAACTGCACATTTGCATGTGACAATTAGACATTTTGACTTGTTCAGTAGTCTGGATCTGTTTCAGGTGAAACGTTCATAGCTATCAATAGAACTAAGCACTTTAAGAGTACACCAGTTTCTGATTTATGCATAAAGAAACAAATATTTTAAAATATCCTGCATTACCTTTCAATTCGAAGTATTAGTCGGAATGAAACTTAACTAGCAGTTTGATCTCCGACCCAAAGTTCATACTTTATTGATGCATTTTCGAACTATCGTTATGGATATATCTTTCAAAGCGAAAAAAATAAAATAAAATATTCCATAGTTTGATACATGTAATGTACATGACTTTGGATACATACACAGGCCACCGAAAAATTATTGTCGTCTTGTCTTTCTCGTTAAAGATAGCAGACAAAGTTTTGTTATTTAATACAGTAGAAAGCGGTGCAATATGTCCAAACATGTCTCCGTTACAGTAGAAAGTGGCAAACATGTATCCGGTTATAGCATGAAACGGTATGCCTTGCCGGAGCTCTATCTTGCATTTTGAAAGTTGTACGTTACCTTGACTGGATGGTTTGTGTTTGCTGTTTGTTTTTCTTCTTTTTTCACGACTGAGTCTTGAGTTAGATCAATTAGTTGATACGTTCTTCTGAATTCCAGGCTAGTCTAAAGTTGAAACTTCAAGAAATATGTTTGTTTATCAGTTCTGTCTTCCAAAGAAAAACAATTATGTGGAAATTGTTTAACTATTAGAATGAAATTCCACTATTTGAATGGCATGAAAATTGTACCATTGAAAAGGAATGAAAATTGATCTCTCTCTCTCTCTCTCTCTCTCTCTCTCTCTCTCTCTCTCTCTCTCTCTCTCTCAGTAATGGATAATCCTCCATCACTCTGGAGTTTGTTATGTAGTACGGACTTTTCAAAAACAGGATTATAATCAAATTTGAAAAATCAGAGGTTTGCAATCAACAGCGCACACTTGTATGTTAAAAAAATCAAGACTCGCTATAGATGACACCAGCATGAAGAAGTAAACTGATTGAACTATATAATAGTACAAACTATATTGATATAGTGAAGTAGCGCCGTCGTGGCGTAATATAGTTTTTTAAAAAAAAGTATCAAAACCTTCTTGCACGAGCTAAAGTTTTCATAGCGCTTATTCAAATTACCTTTGCGTGTTTGAAGCCTAATTTTCTCATAACATGTTTGTCCTGGGGTTTTCGTCGAACCTGATTTGAAATTTTAATAAAAGGAATGTGTAGGTAAGAATATCATGTTTAAATTTTAAGCTAATGTCTTATTGTGATTGCATGTACGGGTTAATTTAAAACACGTGGATTCAAATATCTGTCGCCATGTTGCCATACAAGACACGAATCTTGCAAGCTTTGGGCACATATACTATACAGGGTTTCCCTTTCGACATTCTTTCTTCACGCTGTTAAGTACTTTTTTTATATGACTGTGAAAGGTTACAAAGTATAGCCTGGTCACAGATTTACAGAAGAAATACCGTGAAGATGTGGATGACAAAAGTTTGAATACAACTTTTAAAAATAATACTGACACGTGTTAATTTTCTTCATTCATAATTTGGCTGCCACATTTGCTAAGTGCTGTTCAATGTGTCGAATTTTCGAATTTTAATAATAATTTCTGCACGTTTACTCTGAAAAAAAAAATACCTTTCTCTCACGTAGCGAAAGAGTAAACGTAGAGCATACACTGTTTGCAGCGCATTTTGAAATGTTGAATACTTATCAGAGGCGTAGCTAGAGTGTTTGGAGCCCGGGGACAAGATTCATTTTTTACGCACACACACACACACACACACACCTTCAAAAATTCCACATACAACCTATTTTAAAGCCCATTTTGGCGCCCCCACTAGTCTGGTGCCCGGGAACATCTGTCTCCCTCTGTCCCCTCCCCCACTCCCATAGCTACGCCTCTCATACTTATTTACTTATTTAAATTTAGACATTATATTTTCCTAGATATGTAAATCATTACAGAGTTTCTTTTCTTTTTGTTTAGCGGAAGTGTACATAAATAGTTGACACTTTTTGTACACAGCAAAATTCACCATATTTCGGAATACAAGTAGAATTGGTCCGAATGAAGGCAGTAAAGACTGTTAACCAGCAGATAAAAATGTCACTAAACTGATCTCTCGCGTCTTAAAAAAAAACATATGTTGACAATTAATGATTCATCCTATAGACTTTGATTGCCGTTGACAAATAGGTTGCTTGAATTATGTTCTCTAATATATCTTCATATCTAAATATATAAATGAAACATTTATTACCCAAAAGACTGACCTGGGGAATATGACAGGTGCTAACGAGAAGCATATTAAGTATATAAATCAAGGTATTGTCTTTTATGAAAAAGATAGTCTTTTCTTATTATGCAGTACCTTATTTCTCACTACGAAAGTTATATATATATATATATATATATATATATATATATATATATATATATATATATATATATATATATATATATATATATATATAAAAACACATATATATATAGACAAACAGATACATATCCATATATATATATATATATATATATATATATATATATATATATATATATATATATATATATATATATACACAGATACATATACATATATATATAGACATATATATACCCACATATATATATATATATATATATATATATATATATATATATATATATATATATATATATATATATATATATATATATATATATACACATATATATAGACACTTATATACATATACACACACATAGACATATATATACACATATACATATACATATACACACACATACATACATACATACATACATACATACTACATACATACATACATACATACATACATACATACATACATACATACATACATACATACATACATACATACATACATACATACATATATATATATATATATATAGAGAGAGAGAGAGAGAGAGAGAGAGAGAGAGAGAGAGAGTGTGTGTGTGTGCGTGTGTGTGTGTGTGTGTGTGTGATTAGGATAACTTTAACACACTTTTTCAGTCATATTGCTACGATGTCAGCAGTGTGGCAGTTTATAGCGATGTCTAAGAATGGTGATTCATGCCGCAGACATTGTAGCATGATGTCCCTCATGATCACATTATCCTGACTCCAGGCCAACTTTTCATAAAACAAACCTCTTAATGCTGATCACCAAACGAGGCAGCTATTTGTACCATTTTAAGAAGTCTTTGAGATGACTCGGCCGGGGAAGGTACCCACCACATACCCGCATCCGAGGCGAACGCTCTAACCACTAATCCACCGGATTGGTGGATAGATGGGTAGACAGATATAAAATTGGGATTTATGCTGGTTTCGAGTTTTCTGGTAAAGTTAATAAGTCCTCTGTAAAGAATTGAACTGTTTTACCAAAATATATGTCACTGAGTTCTCGAGACACGTTGTCTTGTTATCTGAAACGTTACACGAGTTATTATCAATCATTGCCTTGTCATACATTATAATTTTGATGTAGCAGCAATGCAAGGTTATACCAATGTGGGATTAAGGGCACAGTGGTGCACTAACTTTCAAAGTCATAATTCTAATTTATACAGAGGCGTTTCAGTTACCAGCGGTAACCTGAATCAAAGTAAGGCTCTATGTGGTACTTCAAGCCACAAATACCCCGATATATTTGATACTGATCCTAAGAAGGTTAACTGGTTCAAAGGCTGATAAACCGACATATTTGTGACTGCACTTGAAAAGGTTGGTCCAACAAACATAGAAAATACAGGTAGCTAATGGCCAGTTCAAAGGTAGATGAATAGATATTGAAAGATGTCTAGATCAAGATATACCCCTAAACATTTATCAGTCACGTCTAACTGCATCTGAATGCTTGTTTTTCAATAATAAAAAAGAAGTTTCTCATGTGTTTTGTTTTCATATTTTGTTTGGTTTTCTTTAAGGACAACGCAGAAAATTATTATGATGACCTGTTTTTAAGCAAATCGAGATTTAAATGTCACGAGAAGTGCTCTAAATCGCTCGCCGTTACCGACCACTGCCATCTCACATCTTTTGGCTTTGTGAGAAAGTTTGCCAATACCTTCACGTGGGTCAGTGGTTTTGACCGGAGTTATCCTGGGTTCTTGTTTCGCCCGGTATTGAGATGCTACTACAAACCTTGCCTTATTACTCTTCTTATAATATTTGGAAGCAAAAGTACCTTACAGACGTTATCTTGCCGTTTTCGACTAGAAACAGACTCAATTTACCCAGCCAACAGACAATTCGACAAAATCCAATGCAAGAAAAAGAGGATCAACAAAGCGTTCTTGTGATGTTCGAACACAACAAGAATTCATTGTTTCGCAGTGGTAGTGTATCCTCGATTATCTTTGTTTAGATTAAAAGTTTTCTTTGCATGTCACACATAATCGTTATCTTCTGTTTTGTACGTTGTGTCCTTTCATGCAAATTGAACGAAATACAACTCATCGGAGCAGGCACTCGCATGTTTTCAATATATGATGACATAGTTTACCAATAGCTGCGTGCATTACGTTGTGAAAATGGATTGTTAAGCGTATTTAGCATTCCCTTCATCGCCAGATGTTCTCGATCTGAAACGTAAATAGCATACATGTAGTTGAAATCTTGGCGACAATCTGGTATTAATATACCTTTTGATTTTTAGGACCTACATGCACTATGGTATAACAAAGTTATCAGAGACAAACACTATGGTATAACAAAGTTATCAAATACAAACGCTATGGTATAACAAAGTTATCAAATACAAACACTATGGTACAACAAGGTTATCTAATACATACAATACAACACAACACAGTTAAGATACACACCATGAAGCAACATGTACCTAAGACACGCATACTATAATACAACAAAGTTATCTAACACGGGATAAATTTAGCGACAATTTTGTTTGGTGGTCGCGGAATCTATACGTATATTGAATGGGTCAACAAGTTTATCCAGAAGGAAAAAAATCAGCATATATCCAGCGGCAGCAATCATGTTCACATATATACTTGTTTAAAAGCCCCTGTTCGAGATTTTTTAAAAACTTCAATACAGATTTTAAAACTGTATATTAAGACGACTCTTGCAAGACGTTGTTATACATACATGTTTTATAGTAAGTAAATAATAAAGGAGACGATCAAATTACTATTAATTGTTTTCATTTGTGCAGCGCTAGATAGGGATCATTGTAGTAGGCAAAACTATTGTCCATCGAAATTGTAGTTAACAGACATTGATAATGTATATGTAGGGGTGGGCTTTTCGGCACGTGTCGTAAACTAATTTATGTAATATTTACGTGGATGAGCATCTAAAGTAAGACATGCATTTAATTTATTAATGGCATGTCGACATCACGCTTGTCTCTTTGATGCTTAGCTTTAAAGTCACTTTACCTGACTAATAAGCCCAAACGTTTTGCAAAGAATTTGATTCATGTCAAAATATAAATGTATCAATTGTCAGGCGGTGATGTGTGATCTCCCAATTTCTTATAAGTTCAGGTTATCATTATTTAGGATATGATCGACCAATGTTATTGCCCAGATCCAGTAAACAATACATAAAATAAAATATAAAACAAAAGGATGGAACAGCAGAGATCTGAGCAGAGATATAGAATAGAATTAACGAAATGAAATCGAACATGACATGTGAATGATTCGCTCTTTATCAGAAACAATGTTACACAATTTATGCGAAATTCAATTAGCCGTTCTGTTATACTGACATAACAAATTTCGACAAGAGATAGAGTGACTGACTGATCGAACGCAGATTGCCGCCATGACAGCATCAAAATGGTGCTTCCGGTCTTATACCAATTGATTGATGGTGATAGGTCGGCGTTTCCCTGTTTCATTTTTTCCCCCTCTCTCTTCAGTTTTTTTCAGATTATATACCTTGATTGTAGACTGAGCTCTTTTCCGACTGCAATAAAGTTTATAGCTACTTTCTTTCTTTCAAAATAAATGTTGTACTCAACCGAAATAGTGTAAGGTTTTTTCTTTACCTGGGATCAACCAATAGTCCCACTCTTAATATTTCAGATATCTTCTATCAAAATTTAACATAACTCACTGTTGTCATTTCATACCTAATGAAAACTCACACCTTACACACATACATCTGTGTCCTCTCTAGCTGCTCTCACTTTCCCACTGAAACCATGACATCTTATTTCTCAGATACTATTACTTCCCTGCTGTAGTAATATAAAATAGCTCATGTTTCTCGATTCTCAATTTAAGACAATACACAATTTAAATACACACGAATTGATGGATTTCACTCATTGTTTCTAATAAGATTCATTGGCAAACATTTCCATACACATAAAAATCAATCCTCACCATAAATGTTGCAAATCATTTAAGACTGATAACGTATATATTCATACAATATATTTCAGAATAAATGCATGACATCTTACACTACTTGATTTTTATTATTGAAGTATGATTTTATAACGAATAGATTCAACAATCAATTACAAACATAAGTCGGTGAACACTTTGTATGTATTTGAAACTAACCTTGCTTTTCCAAGCCCTCGCTCGCTTATCGTTAGAGAATTCCCGCTGTCCCTCTGGATCCGGGCTTCAAAAACGTCCAGACCCCCTTGTCCTTTGGACAATTGTTTTTAACGAAAAGTGTACTGACTGCTTATCCCCCATAGTTTCTCTCTCGACAGAAGCAAAAACTTGGATTGAAATATCGTGATGGAGATTATATTAAAAGCCTGGATTGCATCTGGAAACACACACACCATTGTTTAGCTTAGTGTGAAGTATCGAATTTTGAAAAAGCAGTGACCCCTAAAGTTTAATGCACCGAGCATTAAGTTTATATAACATTTCTACAAGGGGAGTATTTTGATGGGGGGGGGGGGAGGGTCATTGTGACCTTTATTCTTAATTTCTTCAATATCAGTGGTTAAGTTTCAAGTGCTGTGCTCGTTAAACAAGGGAGGGACCAGGTGTGTGTCTTGTGAGAAAGACATGGCTCAGTGCTGGATGCACAAGTTCTAACGCTAACATCATTAAGGTACGCAATTTTAATTCACGTAATAATCTATGTTTTAATTGTTTGTTGTATACAACTTGTTGATATGACTATGTTCCATATTATGTATCGTTTATTCATTTTCATGGAAATGTGTTGATGCTATTGCTGTTATGCGATTTATCTTATTCAATTTCATGGAAACATGTTGATGCTAAAGATGTTATGCAATTCATCTTTAAAAGTTTACAGCTATTAGTTCATTAGCAGAATTAATTGCATGCGCTCAAAATGTCCATGTGTGCAAGATTCATAGGGTTATTTGAATAAATATGAAATAATTTCCCTTGTCTGTTAGGACGATACTGAATATTGTGAGTTCACGATAACTTCCTATTATATTTGCTTTTGTTATGTTTAAATAATCTGGAAGTGAGTAAGGATCTTAAGCAAAAGTAATAGAACATGTAGTAGCATACGGTAAATTTTCGAATAGAGAAGGCGCGTGGTAATTTATGGCAAGTACTACCGTAGGTAGGCTCTACTAGTGTCTGAATGGAGTCTGCTCTGAGTAACGTAAATGAAGAAATGTTATATGGAATCGCATCACATCTATTATTTCCAGTTCAGTACCCACAAATGTAGTTCTAGTCTATTTATATAACATTTTTTCCTCTCTCATTTTGGTGGTGATAGAAGAATTATATTGATGCTGTTTTGGTAGGGATTTAAAGGTAATTGTTTATTCTTGAGAATATGAGCTGAGAGAGTGGTTGTCTGTGTGTATTTTGGCGACAGTGCACATTGAGTAATAAGGCCTTGGTAATGATCCGGAAGTGAAATCTATGTTCTGTGTACATGCTGTTCTGTTTACAGTGCAGCTGCTCAAAAAAATGCCGGTGAACCCCTTGCAAGAACTTCACCGTGAAGTCGTCTTTGGATGTATTTTAGATTAACATATGATTTGTATTGATTGTCACACAGTTGAAAGGTCAGTACTAAGAAATATATGTAGAGAACATATAGTAAATTTATTTGTGATGTATGTCCATATACATCTTTTGTTTTATTCGGGGATGTTGTTATTTTCTAAATAGGGCGCACATGCATTCATCATTGAAGGTTTGAATAGAACATCATCAAGATATGACGTAGAAACGTGTTTAGAATGGTCGCCTGGTTTAGATGATTACTAAAGCTATCTGACTGGTATCACGATTATGACAAAATATTGTAAAGACCGTTGTGATTCTAAATATAAGAGACACCAGTCCTGAAGATATGATGCGCAGAGTGATTGCTAGTATTTTTGTGGCGTAGTGTTGCTGTTCCAGTACATTTTCAGGTCAGCGTCATTAAATATAGCTAAGGTAACTTAACTCTTTGGAAATACTTCATGTGAAATAAATGATATAATGTAAGGTACATTTAATGACGCTGACCTGAAAATTGACTGTGTTACATATAGGATAAAATTATCAATGCTGTGGCAATGAGCTATGACAGAAACAACTGATTCATGTGTATAGACTATAGACCTATACACTTCAACGCCTCCCAATTCTTGTAAAAACTACAACAAATTTAGCAACAGCCAGAAATGTGTTATGTCAAACATGCTTTATTCTAATTTTGTTAAGCATCTTCACTGTACCCGAGTTGAATCAAAACGTTACGGGCAAAATTTATGGACCAATAATGCACTTAACAGCCAAAAGGAATCATTTATCCGTCCACACATTAATCCATCAGCAAATTTCAGAGCAGCACTTGCCAAATTTCCAAGACAGAAAAATAAATTTTCAAAGAATCCGTGAACTTGAAAGTTTAGCACATGGCTATCCCATTTTTTATGTTCGCGATACAAAGCAAATTGCTCATAAACTTTAATAGCTTAATAATAAACTCGTGCCTCTTAGAAAACAGGCTCCATAAAAAGGCATAATCCAAATACAAAGTTTTATTTTTGTCACCTGATGTTCCTGCAGTACACGAAACGGCTAAACAGTTTAGATTGATATGAAATGAAAATGGAAGACCCATGATTTTAATGTATGTCCAGTAAAAAAAGCTCAGGATTCCAATAAATACAGTAACAAAATTCAAAAGCACTCCATCAAGGCATACGAAGAAAGTGTGTTCAATAATTTAGACGAAGCGGCAGAATTATATACCAAACTCCTTTGGAAACTACACGATTACATAGCAGGGGCAAACGCTCTAACAGCTGTTCAAACTAAACTGTGATGGAGAAACAGGATGCAATGCTCTAGAGACAATAGACGTAATTGTTAAATACTTTAAATACTTTAAACACACACACACACACACACACACACACACACACACACACACACACACACACACATACATACATACATACATATATATATATATATATATATATATATATATATATATATATATATATATATATATATATATATATATATATTCAATGTTATGCTAAACAAGTGTCATATACGATTTGACTGGAAAGTAGGACAAAATGTATAAATCTACAAAGTCGGAGGGGAGAGTATAAATGATCCTGACAGCTTAACGTCTGAATCTTTACTATCTGATTGAAACAAATTAATTTTAAAAAATGTATATGTAATTGATTTAATACATGGCACTTAAAGAAAATGTAAAACTTTACGAATACTCAACTGCAAGGCTTCCAAAGGGAGATATGTTGTTTAATGGTACTTTGCTAAACTACATGACGCTATCTTAGCTAATTTAGAATCTAAATTAAATGTCTATGCCACATCTTTGGAAACAAGGAAAGTGTACTGATATCGTATGACGGTATGGCAAGAGGAACTTGTTATGAAGTTTTCGTTTTGGGAATTGCTGGCAAACTCTTCACTTTTATTAAGATGTCCCACTTTAATATAAAAAACATTCATATCATTAATATAACTAAATCTGAACCTATTCCAATCAGACCAAGTGGGGTGCTTTCTTTGCTATTATGTATGCAATATATCTATAATATGTTAAAGCGTGTAATTCAGACGTAACAGTCTAAAAACACGAGATGGGGCATCGCATTTTCAACCAGATGTAATTGAACAGATGAAATCTAAATACTCAGCACATGAAATGGAACTTTCAACATAAACTCTGAATCAATACGAAACTTAACAATTCTTGACGTATGACACTGAAATTCTAAAACTTTGACACAGAAAATATTACTTTCAACCACTACAGTTTAGTTCAATATAATCTAAACTCTCTACCTAGAAAATGGAACTATCAGGTCAAACATTTTTATACAACACGTGAAATTGGAATTCTTGGGATGTCACGTTAAAATGTCTGGTTTCCTGACAAGCTAACCGATAGACACGTCGATGTTTACTGTGGAGAGCAGTGTACAACAACTAAATATTGAAAGGAAAAAATCCCCTTACAATTCATCATGCATGCCTACACAGTGACAAGATCTAAACCAAAATCCTGGTACAATTTATCATGCATATTTAACCAGTGACAAAATCCAAAATAAAATCCTGCTACAGTGTATTATGCATGCCTACCCAGTGACAAGATCCAAAAACAAAATCCTGTTTCAATTGATATTGCATACCTACCAGGTGACAAGATCCAAAACAGAATCCTGTTTCAACTCGTCATGCATAACTGCCCGGTGACAAGATCCAAAACAAATTCCTGTTTCATCTCGTCATGCATAACTACCTAGTGACAAGATCCAAAACAAAATCCTGTTTCAACTCGTCATGCATACCTACCCAGTTACAAGATCCAAAGACGAGATGGCTAAGGAAATATGCTAACGTCCTTGTGTTTTCACAAGAAGCTTTTATGGGACAGACTTCCGGTATAGTTATGTCCCGAGTCTCGAGGGGGGGGGGGTGGACAGAATAAAGACTAGTGGAGAAGTCGATTGTGAATCAAAGGCTGTACGGGAAAGGAGTCGAAAATAATAAATTAGAGAAAAGCAGTTAAGGAGGAGAAGGAGTTAGTAGGGAAGTCGGAATGAGAGAAGGATAGGGCAAGATAGGAGAGATACAGATGAGTAGGAAACAAAGACAGGTGGAAAAATTATCTCACACTATAAATCAAATGTCGCAATAGGATATCACATGGTCGAGAGGAAGAAGAGTGATTGGGAAATTATTTTCATTTGACTATTGAATTGTATTAAATTGCTATTCATTTGAATTTCACCCTTTTGTGTACTCAATGATTTAACTGTCGGCATTGCTGATTGGGGGCTGAGTTTTACATCTCTCACTATCACCAATTTCACTTCCTACAAAAACCGAGCCTGGTTGGGACTTCTATAATAATTTAATTAAAATGTTGGGAGCACCCCACCCAACCATAACACATCTACTATAGTAGCGGCATAACAAACCCCGCCACACGCCACAAAAATAAAACAAACCTTATCTAAAATTTGAGGCCTGGTCCAAACAATTAAGATTGCAGAAAAAGATAAATCCTGGAAAATTTCTCTATTTGCAGCTGTCAAGTGCACCGAGGATATAATTTTAATTCACACACAGAAATTGTTGTAACAAATCAACGAGTGAAACAAAAGCTTGCTGACTTTGAAAATCTTTATTGCAAGGAATTGTATATATGCCAAACATTATGATTTCAACAATAGGTGGATTTCTTTTGGAAATCACAAGCTTGCTGACCTAATATTTTTTTTTTGTGCAATATATCTAATTAAAGCTGACGCAATGCTTAAAAATGACGCAAATATTGCTTTATTCTATAAAAAAATTGAAAAAGCTAAGCTTATAATAAAACTTATTCGTCGAAAAACAGTGGTTTCAATCCTTATTCTATTTTAAAATATTGCAGTGAAAGATGTACATGTATTTGTTATCGAGTCACGTAATTTTATGCAACATTTTCCTTATGAGTATTATTCTACTTTTGTTGAAGTATGTTAGGGCACGTGCATATGCTTTTTTTGGGGGGGGGTAGGTTGATAATGCTTGTGTGTGGGTGCATCTACGAAAGAGGGTGAATTTATGTGAGATATATATCTGCATTTATATTTATTAATACTAACTTGGGTTAAATTAAATGCAGGTCTTCTTAATAATTAGTCTTAACCATTAAAGCGCTGTGTCAAGTGGCATTAAAAAATAACGACATTCAAATTTTCATTTTTTGGTAAATGTATCCATTTGTCTGTATATTTGTCTAGATTATAAGTGCGACATTGTGTAAATTTGTACAAAGCTGTATCCTTTTGTCGACATATGAGACTAGATTATAAATGTTTCATTGTGCTCATATACAATAGCCATTTACAATGATGTCATTATCCTTTATGTTTGTTGTTGTTCTTCCTATATTAATGTGATATTTAAACACTTGTTTTATTCTGATATCGTACGTCTACACCTATATATGATCAGATTATTATTATACATACGGTTTCAAAAAAAATGAAGAGTATCGACAACAATGGTCCATTGACAGACACGAGGTCATTGGACTGACTTCACCATATATCAACTAAAGAGAGGTGCTTTGTTTCGTTTCGGTTGTTTTTTTTTAATAAATAATACATACTCACATGCATCATACTCAAGCATTCAAGATTTAAAAATCATTAAACAAAAAAGAAACAGTCTGCTACACTTCTGTTACCTAAAATATATACTACAAGAAATAAATTAATTTTACCAGTCAAAGTATTATTTTGGGTCAAGTACACACAAAGGTTCCAATGATTTGCACAAAAAAGTTAATGAACTTGTAGTATATTGACAACATGTATAACCTTCAATTAAAAACAATGGCTAATGTAGATATTTGTATTCAATAAATCCTTCAAAATCAAGTTTCATTTGGTTTCGCAGAGCTTTTTACTATGACTTACATTTTCTTAAAGAATACAATGTAAAATAAAACGTTAACATTGGATGTTTCAAATCCCGCTAGTGAAATATATGCACGTTTCAGTTTTGTACAAGAGTAAATTCTTTAGTTTTTAAAAAGTATTATAGTTCTCTCTCTCTCTCTCTCTCTCTCTCTCTCTCTCTCTCTCTCAAAAATACAAGTTTGGTTGGTCATTATTATACATGAACTAATATTCAAAGTCAGGAAGGTACCTGCTCGACAAAAGGAATTCGTATTTACAAAGGACAAGGTTAGACATTCGTAATCTAATGCACTGAAGTCAAAATAAGACATTTATGATATCTAAACGTGCAGCCGTCGTACATGTTTCCAATATACGCGAGAGTGCTATGGACTGGCTATAACTATTTACACCAGATGCACAGTATAAAGACTATATGTCGACGACCAGTCTGTACAATATCTACAGTGTAGACGATGAATCTTTGCAATATCCACAGTTCAAACCAGCTAAACACGTTGATTTGCAAAGACTTTTATACATTTCAAGTGGTCATAAAATATGAAATTGATTTCAATAAAGGAGTAAACTGTTTCCAAACTTCCTTAATGTAGTATGTTCAGTCTATATTTAAAATACTTTCACGATGTAATGTTAAGATTTTACCCGTTTCTATACTTGTCTTATTTCGTATGCCTTTTGAATGAGGTTTTCAGCATCCTTTCTATTTAGATTCTGTCTCATGAAGTGTATATAATTTTGGTGAACATTATTTGATATTTTATAATCTATTTAAATTTTGCATCGGTGGTTTCAAGCGAAAATATTTCGTAATATTTCCATTTTTTTTACTACAGTTTAACAGTTTATTATAAAGATATGAGAGTGACCTAACATTATAATTCAACATTGCTTTCAAGATTTAACTTTTTCGCGAGAGGCAGCACACGATTAATCGTAAATTATGGCTGCCCCATTTGTTTTCATTTTAACCAGCACTTGGTAGTTGTAGACATGGATGGCCGATGTAGAGTTTATTTTCGAACTTTGCATTAGGGTTTAGGTCATAATGTAGATCTAATTAAGAAAGAATGACGCCATCAACATATCATCAAGGATGTGTACATCAGAAGAAGGATGTCTACAATCTGGCAGTTTAAAGTGACGTCTAGCACAGTGGCATCACTGATACATCTCAGCTCAAAATATGCAGCCTTGCATATGTTCATAATATGTTGGTGTAGTGTGATAGTACTGTCTAGAGTAACACACATGTTTCGTACTGACTGTGTGAATTGAATGTTGGTGTTTTTTTATATTTATTGTTTGAGATAATGGATGTGAATGTGAAAGTCTGTGTGTTGCGATAGAATGGCTTCAGTTTTATGATCATTTGCAGCTTGTTACATGCCATCCATTATTTCAGATCAGAATTGCACCTCTCTGCTCCTTGGATGGTAGCATCAACTTCAGTTGGATGGCTAGGTTTTTAGATTTGGGTGTCATCAGCGTACAATTGGTTAGACACTGAATTAATGATATATGACACTTGAGAGCGGCTGATTGTATAAAATGAAGAGAACAAGTCCAAGAACAGACCCCTGGCGAGCCCCACAACAGATATAAACTGGGCTGGATTGTATTCCATTGGCGGACACAATGTGTGTCCTGTTGACCAAGTAGGACTTGAACAACAGTAAGGATGTAGCATGAATGCCAAATACTACTGCAGACGGTGAAGCAATATATAATGGTCTATTGTGTTAAATGCCTGTAATCTTTCCGCTATCCAAAGCAGAGAGAAGGTCATTAACTACTTTCAGAAGAGTATTTACAGTACTGTGGCATGGGCGATATGCATACTGCACATTGTTAATTCAGATGAGGTACAAAAACGTTTGGCTAGAACGACTTTATCGAAGATTGTTTATATGAATGTCAGATTATAAACTGGGCGGTTGTTCTTTTTAAATCGGTAGGTCGAGTGTTGATGTCTTCAGCAAAGGATTTACAATGGGCAGTTTTGAAAAATGATGGGAATTCCCAGGATGAGAGAGAGGTACTAATAACATCAGTTTGGGAAATTAATATTAGATCCAACACTCAAGCAGCAGTGATGCTGGATTCAGATCACGTTGACATGATTATGGTGTACTCTTCACCACGATTGCACATACTAAATCCATAGAGACAAGTTAAATTGCTGCTGTCGGTTGCTGCTGAAATTCTGTATCGCAACTCTATGGTGACGACGAGTCAATTTAAATTGTGTCTTTAAGCTTATCTTTAATAGTATGTACTATGTCACGGAAGAAATTTGCAAACAGGTTCGGAAGATCGACTAGAGAGAAGATGGTTGGAAGTGGTGTACATTCGTACCTGGACATTAGCTTGTTAGTAGTCTTGAAGAGTTGTTTGCAGCTAGAACATTCCGTTGTCTTATTACTGTAGTAACTAATTTCGCTGCATGGACTATGTTTGTGACGTTCTTCTTATAGGCGTCATAGATTTGATTATGAATGTTAGGTCGGCTGGAAAACCAAAGTCTTTCAGATTTACGACAGTGTATTTTAGCAGTGTGAAGCAGGTCTCAAAACTGCTATATCACGGGGAACACTTTTGAATTAATAATTTGCCCTTGTTTTCTGGTGCATGTTTTCAAGCAATGAACGCAGGCAGTTATCGAGTTGTTCTGCTGCAGGATGTAAGTAAGTTGTTAGGTTTGCATGGATGCCATGCATTAGATTGATTCTATTTATCATACGAAGGTTTCTCTGAGTAGCAAAAAAAGGTGGAAGATAAGGTACTTATGCATCAAAATGGCATATAATGCAGAGGTGATGCGGGTTCGTGGGATACCATGTAGGACCGTAGAATAGTATCATTATAAACACCGAAGCCTCTCTTGCGCGATCGAGTAGAATTACGCACCATAGTGGATGACTGAATGAACTGCATTCAGTATTTGACTCAAAGGTTATGTATTCATCAATACTAAATTGAATAATAAATGTCACCCATAAACTGTTGAATGAAATCGTATGACAACATGTACTTTACATTCCAAAGTCGATCATGCCAATAATACACGGTAAGGGTGCAATCCACGCATTGTATATATCTCAAACGATCTAGGGACTAGCCTATATTAGAATAGGTTGATGGCAGGTATCTCGTGTCATTAGATGATATATAAACGGTCTTTACTTTTGTCGCTTTTAAAAAGAGATCTGCACCACTGCAAATTTGTTCTCGTGCAGATCAAGCAGATCAAGCGTATTTGACATGGGCATTTGTGGCACGAGAGTTTTGTACATGAATTTTATGATAAAAATATATTCTTACCTATTCTACGTGTTAATTTTGGAGAAATTATATATGTATGTCTTGCATTTGTTGAGGGCGGGGGAAGGTGCTCTTTTCCACGTGGTATTTAACCTTAAAACAGGCATGTTTAAATGTAACCAGGTCGCGGGCTAGATGTGACCCAGGGGACCGTACGTTGGACGTTCCTGCTTTATATCATAGAGTTAAAAGTTTTCTTTACGCGTGTCTCACCTCAAAAAATATTGTTTCTTGTTTGTCTTCATATGTTTTTGTTTATACTTGCCGTACTTCGATAATGAGATGTTTCTTTAACGATAACCTTTGCTGATAGCCAGTTATTGTGGATCGGTTGAATATGTTGTTGCTTTTATTTGGTTTTCTTCAGGGGGGATTTTGTGGGTTGGGGTTTAATTCATTTTCACCGTCTTCATGTCCGTTTGATAATAAAATGCCGACCACATCTTTGTAATTTGAATTTATGCAATATTTCCATGGGTTTGTGAATTTTAGTTTCACTGAAAGATGTCATAGCTGTAATAGAAGACACCACGTTGGATTGGATCTTGCGAAGGCACTAAAATCAATGCATTGTTCATCAGCAGATAAGAGGCATGTATAATTGACGTTTGTCGAATAAGCATTGAACCTTAAAGTTGAATGTATTGAGCATTAAGATTTTATCACCTTTTAACCGTAGAAGTCTTTGTGAAGGGTCACTTTGGCTTTTCTTCTTCATCTTTTCCCATTTGAGTGTTAAAACTTCAAAGGGACCAGCTTTGAATGAAATTGACAGGGATATCTTAGCACGGTAGACAGTTGAACCATCGGCCATACCACTTGATAGGAGCCCATGTCCAAGAAAGGTTCAGGCGGTCGGAATAGAAAGACTCGATGAAATAGGAAACGTTGTAACACGGTAGAGAGGAAGATGATGCAATCAGTCTTGGACAAAGCGTTCTTTTCACCACTCGTTATTATGATGAAATAAATCCAAATTAGATACTGCTATTAAATCCTGTTGACATAACCGGAGATTAATTGAAATTACCACCATTAATTTGTTTTGATTAAATTTCTTATATTCTTATCTAAGGGAGCTCGTATTGCATTATTGTTTACCAATAATGTTGCCCATTTATATGTGGATATTCTATATATTCATTCACACCGCGTCATAGCATCGAGGGAGGACATTTCCTAGATAGCATGAATAAATCCAATTTACTACCCCTGTTACTAAGTGGGAAACGTTATTCACAAACACACACACACACACACACACACACACACACACATAACATAACGTCTCCCTCTTAGTAACAGGGGTAGTAAATTGTTACAGTATATATATATATATATATATATATATATATATATATATATATATATATATATATTTATAATGATTTGTCATTAAGTACACTCTACAAACATTTCCGTGATTGTATATGAGAAAGAAAGTTTTTACCATTGAAACAATTTCCAATATGTGTCCCAGTGACGGTGATACATTACAATTTACAGTGTTGATCCAAAGACGATGATAAAACAAGTTACGGTGTTTGATTCAAAGACGATGATAAAACAAGCTACAGTGTTTGATCCAAAGACGATGATAAAACAAGCTACAGTGTTTGATCCAAAGACGATAATAAAACAAGCTACAGTATTTGATCCAATTACTATGATAAAACAAGTTACAGTGTTTGATCCAAAGACGATGATAAAACAAGTTACAGTGCTTGATCCAAAGACGATGATAAAACAAGCTACAGTGTTTGATCCAAAGACGATGATAAAACAAGCTACAGTGTTTGATCCAATTACTATGATAAAACAAGTTACAGTGTTTGATCCAAAAACGATGATAAAATAAGCTACAGTGTTTGATCCAAAGACGATGATAAAACAAGCTACAGTGTTTGATCCAAAGACGATGATAAAACCAGTTACAGTGTTTGATCCAAAAACGATGATAAAGCAAGTTACAGTGTTTGATCCAAAGACGATGATAAAATAAGCTACAGTGTTTGATCCAAAGACGATGATAAAACAAGTTACAGTTTTTTGTCCAAAGACGATGATAAAACAAGCTACAGTGTCTGATCCAAAGACGATGATAAAGCAAGTTACAGTGTTTGATCCAAAGACGATGATAAAACAAGCTAGTGTCTGATCCAAAGACGATGATAAAGCAAGTTACTGTGTTTGATCCAAAGACGATGATAAAACAGATTACAGTGTTTTATCCAAAGACGATGATAAAACAAGCTACAGTGTTTGATCCAAAGACGATGATAAAACCAGTTACAGTGTTTGATCCAAAGACGATGATAAAATAAGTTACAGTGTTTGATCCAAAGACGATGATAAAACAAGCTACAGTGTTTGATCCAAAGACGATGATAAAGCATGTTACAGTGTTTGATCCAAAGACGATGATAAAGCAAGTGTTTGATCAAAAGAAGTTGATAAAACAAGTTACAGTGTTTGATCCAGTGACGATGATACAACAAGCTACAGTGTTTGATCCAAAAACGATGATAAAGCAAGTTACAGTGTTTGGTCCAATGACGATGATAAAACAAGCTACAGTGTTTGAACCAATGACAATGATAAAACAAGCTACAGTGTTTGATCTAATGACAATGATAAAACAAGCTACAGTGTTTGATCTAATGACAATGATAAAACAAGCTACAGTGTTTGATCTAATGACGATGATAACCCTTGATCTAATGACGATGCTAAAGTAGATGTTAATAAATTAAAAAGTATGTTCGCCCAATAAACATAATATAAAATGATAATAAATGACACACGCCTTTGATGTAACGAAATGAATTTGCGTATATCAAATTTGAAATTCACTATTGAGAAATAGAGATAAATCGTAACGAATGGCTGAAGCAAGGTACATTCCGCTTGCTTCTACCAAATCATACATATAGGTTCTTTTCAATTACTTTTTTGGTCAAAGTCAACGTTTTATATACTCTCTCTCTCTCTCTCTCTCTCTCTCTCTCTCTCTCTCTCTCTCTCTCTCTCTCTCAGAGAATCAAACATGATATTATAAACAGTCTATGCAAAGTAAATTCGGTGTAAATATTTTCGATTTGTTAACTCTAAAATGTCATGAATGAAACTTTGCCAATTTTCTTTTCTACCTTTTGTCTTATCGTTTTGTCGTATTCGAATGATGTTCCTTAAGGCGAATTTTCAGGTTTCATGTTGAATTTATGTGTAATGTTTATTTTTGTTGCAAAATGTGTTCGACTGGTTTATTTATTTCGTTTTACTCCGATCATCATACGGCGTTAACCAGACAGAGAAACAGGAAGTCAGGTGACCTACAGCATGTTAAGGAGCACGTGGCCCATCCATAAGAATTATCTAGTCAGCAATTAATTTGACACTCTCAGATGCAAACGGTTCATTTGAAGCATCATTAGCACTGAAAGATGCGTATGTCGTCTGCAATGATTTTACTGCACTAATGTTATGTTCCGTTTATAATCAAGATAGACGTAAATTTTCAGTGGCTTTTGGGAAGATTTCATTACTTACCTTGAGCTAACTCGCAAACATTTGTGTATTCCGGAAGACTGGGAAATAAAAGATTTGGCTTTTTAGCGTATCTCCAACGGTTTTCAGTCATATCGCTACGATTTCCGCATTGTGACAGATTACAGTGATGTTGCCACTGGGACATCATGCCGCAGACATTTCGATCATGTCGTACCCAATCACATTGTCCAGACATTTTGCCGACCAGTCCTTGCACTAACCTGTTTTGGTATGACTCGGCCGGGACTCGATCCCGCTACCACCTGCATCCTGAGCTTTCACTGGCAACCAAATATGGATTGCGATTATGCGATTAATGCAGTATGTATGTATGTATGTATGTATGTATGTATGTATGTATGTATGTATGTATGTATGTATGTATGTATGTATGTATGTATGTATGTATGTATGTATGCTGTCTGTCTGTCTGTATGTATGAATGTATGCATGCATGTATATATCTATATATATATATATATATATATATATATATATATATGTGTGTGTGTGTGTGTGTGTGTGTGTGTGTGTGTCTGATGTGACGTACTAAGGGTAATTGTTGCCCTGGTAGACGATGATAGTCAAAAGTGGTTTGGGCGCACCGAGACCTGCGGCGCGATGTTGCCTGGTAACAGAGGCGTAGCAATGATATTTTGCGCCCGTGGACGAACTATAAAATTGGCGCCCCAGCGATCTTGTGACCGATTTATTACCCTTGTTTACTTATTATAATGTAACGTTGCAAGCCTCATTTTGGCGCCCCTGTACCTTGGCGTCCGGGGACATATGTACATCTGCCCCCCCCCCCTTAGCTACGCCTCTGCCTGGTAAGCCCCCGCCTCCGTTAGTACGTTACTCTGTGTGTGTGTGTGTGTGTGTGTGTGTGTGTTACATTTGTAATGTGGCTTGAACAGTTTTCCAGTCATATCGCTACAATGTCTGGCAGTTTAAAGTGACGTCTAGCACTGTGGCACCATGCCGCAGACATGTAGCATGATGTGCCACAGAATCAGATTATCTTGATTCCCAACCGACCAGTCCTAACACTAACCTCTTAAAGCTGAGTGCCTAGCGAGGCAGCTGTAAAAACCACTATAATAAGTCTTTGATATGACTCAACCGGGGGTCGAACCCACGACCTCCCGCATCCGTGGCGGATGTTTTAACCACTAGGCCATCGGAGCGGTCTAAGATAACGGTCCGATAGATATGTTAACGTAGTGTCAAAGGAGGAAATGACAAAGGAGTGACAAGCCAGAGACATAATTTGGCACATCATGTGCCATTTGAAATAGGTGTCCTAAAATTATATTTCCCAGAATAGTTATTGATAAAGGTGGAACAGAGAAAATTATTTTAGCTTCGACGGGCGTATTAAATTTATTGCTATTAAAGAATTTTAAAACTGATTGTCTAATCTATCAAGTGGTAGGGTTTCCCAGACGAAATTAAATGTTTTAAGTAATTTTTATGCGGTACTCTGATGAAATAAACAAGTAATATTTCTAGTTAAAATAAATCTGTAAGAATTTGATAGACCGGTAAACATGCAGATTCGGCTGCATAGAAAGAGCAAGTCTCGAAAAGTTACAACTGTATTGTCTGAATCAAATACAATATGATCATTGATGTAAGTTTTGAATTATCTGTTGAAGGTTTTCGTTTTAAATTCATGCTTCAATTTTTCTTTAGTTTAGAAGTTAATCGTGCTTTCTTTGTCTTTAATGTTATACGATTCATGTATTTTAAGAATGTCAGAACAAATTTATTTGATATGAATGTATTCGGATTTAGTGGTTTGTATGTATTAAAAGGATTTCGTGCATTACTCTGATACTAATTAATTTATCCGACCTAGATAATATGCATCATATATGCCAAGAATTGATATGCTATGAATCGCTAATTAGCAAGTAATACAGCTAAGCCAAGACGCGAAGGCCAATAATTCATTTGCGTTATTAAGTTCCTTGTTCTCTTAAGCTTGTAAATTGGTGTGTATCAACCGACATCGTTCAGCTACTAATTGACAGTCCACAGTGGGATGTAATAGTGTATCTAAGAGGTATAGTTCTACAATGGCTCCGGTTAGGAATGCGATTAGCAGCTGGAGGCAATACTTTTATGATAGTAGGTTGTGAGTGCATCAGGCTGCGAACTGACCAAAATTGTTTATGTTGAATTACGATAAAACGATATATGACAAAGAAAGAGTGGAAAAAGATTGACAAATATTTAGGTTGCGTTTTATATTTATTTGAAGGGGAACAATATATATTTACCTGTATTAACCAGTGGGAAGAAGTGCAGGCGCTAACAAAGTTACGGTTGATGACCCAAATAAGTTGTGAGAGGAGGAGAAATACAGCAACGCTGACCTGTCATCAGCAGTGATTTAGAAAGGATCGGATGCGACTAGGTTATCATTATGCTGATATATCGGCAATTTGAGTTCGATCATTCACTCGATTGTTTTATGAAATTTTGTTTATTGGTATAGCAGAACGGCAAATTGCATTGCGTATAACTTTTGTGATTCTATTTCTACGAGAATGTGTGTCAATCAAATTTTATATTCAATTTCATTTTGTTTAAGTAATTGATTAAATTGTTATATTTTGCTAACGGATGATCGTATTGTTCTGTAACTTTGATCAGACCTATATTATTCCATCCATTAATTTAATATTCATTGTTTGCTCCATCCAGGCAATTAAACTGCGGTCGATCATAAAAAAATAACGATAAACCAAGCACTATAACAGGTGGGGACCATATCACCCACCCACATATTGCAACCCCTAAGTAAGTGCCACAAAGAGTCGAAATCATGTATACAAACAAAACTAATCGAAGTTTTGAATGGGCGATTTTGTCCGATTTTCATCCAGCGAGCGGTAATATAGATCAGCCACGGGTATGCCGACAGTACCTGTTTGAACTCAGGTCTGGAAATTTACAATTCACAGGTTACTAAAAAGACCTTACTCAAAGAGATTGAATAACTCAACAATGGTATCACCGTGGATGGGTTTGCTTGGAGCAAAGGTCTTCAGTCGATTGAACTATCACCACATATACAAAGCAAAGATTCAAATTGTCGGACAGAGATTGTTCTTCTGTTGTTGAGAAATAGGGACGGCTAAGTGGTGCTGTATCATTGCATGTGCTTACAAGATTTACACTATTGGTGTTCATGCATAGTATATAAGGAGGGGTGGAGCTTATATGCAAATATTGCATGCATGTTATACCCAACAGCTTCTCGACGACAGTGACTTTTACTACGGTGGATCTAGATCAGTAACCTAAATCTGAAACCCCTATTATTATTCTACTAACTATGTTGCCAAATAATAACAAAGAAGTATACAACAAATGAAACATCGTGCCTGTTTGCTGAAATGTTTCAGATTGATCTATAATAACAAAACATTCTTCTGCTCAATAATACGAAAAGACACATATACCAACTGAAACTAAAGGAATTTGAAAATGAGGAAAAATGTTTGCAACCAGTAAACTGCCGCGTCTAACAATATCGTGCACCAATTATGGACGTCAAAAGGTCTAACTCAGGTACATGTATATGCAACCTACGGCATGCGACCTGGCTTTCTCCGGTTACATTTACATCACACGGGTACTTTTATAAATCGCTATTCTGTCCACGTCCTGGAGGAAAGTTAATCGTGCCTGGTCTAATTAGATTCCGTGTTTCGAGACTATCCTCGTTTCAAGGTTGGATCTACAGCGAAGTTTCTGCCTATTGTTAACATGAAATGTTGGCAGAAAACAGGCTGTTGATGGATTGATTATCCTCAGGGCCTTCTGTTTTACCAGCTGTGAGATAAAGCAATGGATTTCACCTGAAAACTGGTATCTATGCCAAAGTGGTGATGAGATTTAATTCAGCAGGGATGCAGAGAACGTCTGGCTGTGGGCTGTGCATCAACCCGCACGAGTTAATCATGTACTACAAACGTTTCTGTCAGTGAGCACATTTTGCTTAACCTGGCCACAACCTCTTCCTCTCCCACACCCACACGCCACCCCACCCCACCCCCCATCCTGAAGGCATTGGATGGACATCGGCTTAAATTAGAAATAAGTATTTGATCTTAAATGAAATATATTGTTTAAGCGTATTAGCTGATTGTTTTGTCAGACGTCTAAATTGCATGCATTTAAAATATGTAAGCATATAATATAATCACTTTGATAACTATAAAGAGTAGAACTGTATACAAAACAGCTCTCAAATTAAATTGCAGGCCTCGAGTCTTGATTAATTAAAAAAGAAAAGAAAGCGGAAATCTCATGAATACTATTATAATTTAACTATAAATATGTCACGAAAATAATTCCATAAAGAAAATATAAACTTTTTCATCTTCATCCTGTATAATAAAATATAGAGAAAAAAATATATATTTATAATATAAATTTATTCAAAATGAGCTCTGGCAAATTTACAATAATCACTGACAAATTTACAATAATCACTGACAAATTTACAATAATCACTGACAAAATTGCCGCAGCTAGTTGACCCGAAAGGCTTCGTAAGATTTGTCGATTTGGTGTTTTACGAAAAAGGAACTTAGGTAGGTAACTGAGGTTAAATAACTTTACCAAGGACACACCACTGTAGCTGATCCGATTTGAACCCATACCGTTTCGGTCTCAAATTCAACACATCGACCATTTAACCTGGATGTACTGGCTGTATGGTCTATCTTTATATATTTGACTTGACTAAAGTTGAATGCAACGAGATACAAAAAAAACAAAAACAAGCATGGCTACAATTCAAAATAAAGTAAACGTATTTTAAGCCTTTTCAGGAATAGATTTACCATGCAAAGCTATGAGCAATTCAATATTTTATTAAAGTCATAAATAATAAGTTATCCTGCTGTACATATTCATTCTCCACATGTGCACTTGCAAACTAACTTATTATTTACAGAATAGTGCATGTGTAAGACGAAAATATTGTCTGTACTCGTTTATTAGTCTTTTTTGTATAAATGCAAACTGCACAAACATAGATTTGCCGTCGCCTACTGTACTGGTATGTCTGCGTCTAGTCAGTTTACTACTAATAACCAGTAAAACAAACAATACAGAGGCTGGGCTGCCGGCGCTTTACGCGACAGCAGAGCAGGTCTATGTTGCTTTCAGCTGGACTCGACTTGTAAGCGAGTACAGACAGTGCTGACATCAAACAGTTTACGTGAGGTAAGGAAGTCTGTTATTCAGAACCAGGCTGCTCATAAAGTGGACATACTGAAATCTCTCTCTCTCTCTCTCTCTCTCTCTCTCTCTTCTCTCTCTCTCTCTCTCTCTCTCTCTCTCTGGTAATTGATCCAAACAAACAGCATTGTAATACACTGCAATAATATACAATTAGTACTGAAAAATAAACAAATATAAGATCAGTGAGATCTGAATGCATACAGAATATATTACAAGAGATAAAAATATGGTAATCAAATTAAACGTTACGTCTCAAATAGTCTGTCTCTACGCTTGTAACTTCAAAATTTATAATGAGAACTTATGTGTGACTTAGCACTCGTCGTATTAAGCAGATATGTATGTATGTATGTATGTATGTATGTATGTATGTATGTATGTATATATATATATATATATATATATATATATATATATATATATATATATATATATATATATATACAACAAAACTATCATTTACAGTACAAGCATACTCTCATACATAGATTATGAAAATCTTCATAACTCTTCAAAGTGAAATGTAATTAGTAAAAGTAATTTTACATAAGTAAACAAAACTTAATTTGTTCATCTTGGTGTATGGCTGGATGCCTTGCCTGTGAACGGCCCCTTAAATTAATAATACGTTAATTTATATATTGGTATTGTGGCTATGGGTACTATCTGCACGCAGTTTGTTATCGAATACGTATTTAAATCGAAAAGTTCAATAATTATTATTGATTATAATCAATCATTTTGGTAAGCAACAAGAATAAGAGATTGCGGTTTCTCTACCGTGTGTGTGTGTGTGTGTGTGTGTGTGTGTGTGTGTGTGTGTGTGTGTGTTGAGATAGTCATACTAATCATTACTTACTCTGAGAGGGCGAGGGGGAAGGGTGTTTCCAAGATTTTACTGAAACGTTTGTTAGTTTTCATAGACCTTTTCCCATTACAAACCAAGACACAGAAAAAATGTCGAAGGCGTATGTCCCTATATTTAGAAATTACATCTCTTAATGCTTGGGAAAACATACATCCAGAAAGTTTAAGTGTTATGGACAGAAATTCAGTTACCTAAAATGAAAACGAATTGTAATTCGCCCTCCTTATATACATCCAAATCACTATGATGTCCTTGACAATTTTGAATTAGAGCAATATCCAAACATGCAGAAGCGACTACAGTTTTCTCCAATGGATGAATCACTGGGTAGTATTGTCTGTGTCGCTCTTTTGTCAGATATCATTATGTTTAACATAAATCTTTCATCGCCAGTGAATCATCTTTAAGAATTTCCACAACGCGTTATCCGCACTGATTATATGTAGCTGTAAATGTCAGAGTACAATAACTTAAAAAGGGCCCCATGTTTCAAACAGGCATAAAGCAGCTCCTGTAATTTGCCCATGAAAGACATAAACCGATCGATCAGGATGCCAGATAGTCTTTGAAATTGAATCTTCAAATACGTTTACTGAATACGTTTACTGGCTTAATCCTTTTTATAGGAGTAGACATAAATTTAGACAATTATATCAAGTCATATCAAAGACAAAGAAAAAGAAAATTTAAAAAAGACAGCTGACTTTATTGAATGTAGTTTATAAAACTCGTCCGACGTCTTCGCATGTTTCTTGAAACTAATAGGATGATTAATATTTAAATGATTGTGTGTCTGGAAGAATTTATATATATATATATATTGCTTTGTGGAGCTTTGTTTGTATCGCCTTCTTAAAACATTACAATAACAACAATAACGCAAACCTCTCACCCCTACCCCATCCCTGACCCCTTGACGTGAAATTAAACTGTGCAATCCCAATCAAAATATCCGATTAACGGTGCAAACACTAACTGCAAAGCCTTCCCGCACATAAACATTCACCTCTGTGGTCAAACAAAGCAGCAAGAAATCTATATAAGCAACTTTGTCTTAGTAACTGCATTTAAGTTCAAATTTGTGTTTCAATCAGCTGAATTTTAGGGTCGTCATTGTTTGACATTAAAAAAAAACTGCGCGTATTTTGTCACAGAATTAGGCGAAAATTGAATTAATTTCTTCTTGAATACAAACTAATTTCACCATTTTTTTTTCATTGTACACGCGTTACCTGGGGTGAATAAGTGTTTTTCAAGGTAAGCGACGTGTAGCGATTTGCATGTGCCTGACTACAAATCACTTGAAGTCAGGAACATTATAATCACGGGGTGCACGGGAAATTTGCCGTGAATTCTGCTCACCTATTTGGGGACATATAAGGCAGAATATTTCTAAAAATATTACGAGTCAAAAGTATCTTGTTAAAGGAGAGATAGCTCGTCATTCTTTCTCCTGCCAAAGGGGGTGAGTGTTAAATTTATATTTCATTTTATTGTGAATTTTATTCAGTTTATCATTTCATGTAATGATGCCTTTTTTACAATGCAGATTTAAACCGTTGAATGTAGCTGAATTGTAGCTGAATATGACTGAATTGTAGCTGAATTGTAGCTGAATGTGATTGATTGCTCCAGCAAAAGGGCTGAATGTGATTGATTGTGCCGTGATTGTGCCATTTCGATTGTGAGATCAAATTGAGGTATCTGACTGTCTGTCTGTAGGATTGTCTGTCCGTCTACGTCTGTGGAGATGTGTAAATATCCGGAAATCTAGAAGTCTAAATGTCCGAGTGTCTGAGCTGTCTAGAGGTGTAAACGTCCGGGGTGTTTGGGACCGGTGGTTCTAGTAGATGCTGTATGCTGTCTGTACGTATAACTGTAGTGGATCCGTGAAGGGCAAGCGGCCGATAAAAGTATTGGGCCAACCCTAGGTATTCGGAGAAGCTGTGCGGCGATTCAACAGTTGGTGAATCGTACGGTTGTACAGGGTCGAGACGCATGTGTGTGTTTCAATTGTTGTTACAATTGAATACATTGTTATATTTACACGTGGTTACTTTGAATTTGTAGGATTCCAAGGGATTATATGAATCTCGATAACAGTTAGTAACTTGATTTAATACATGTAGATGTTAGTACTTGTTGTCGCAATCCATATGTGCGATAATGTAATTTGATGTTTGTATTTGTTGTGCGATAATATAACTTTTGTAAAGGTTCCATTTTATATGAAACATTTGTTTAGTCCAGGAAGTTCCTTGGATCTGTGTTTATTTTGTATTAATATTTATTTTTGAATTGTGAATGGTTGTGAAGTATGATTGTGGGTTGAACGCATGAGTTATTGTGTTGATACATCATTATTTTTCATCAATAATTTATTTCATAAATTTATCTCATCTTTCACATATTGTGTTTGTGTTGTTCATTTAATCCACCAACCACTCGGTAACAATTCTGTTACATATTTATTTTAAAGAAGTGTTAGTTGAAACTAATCACGTGCATAATTAAGTAACTCAGACTTTGTATACTTTGGGTGTGATTATGTCATTTTCACACTTCGATAAATACCCAGTCATGATTATTTAATCCTAGAATAACTACAACGGGCTTGATGGAAATTCAAAATGCCAGTATTTGCATTCACTGTAAGATTTTTTTTTCTTCAAGCATACGACGTTTTGATTGGGAGTGGACGCAGAGGTACGCATAGTGGAAAAAAAGAGATAATATGTTGCAAGTGAACTAGGATAGCTTTGTGAGCGAAAAGAAGATGCTTGTAAGACACAAGACAATAAAATTGGAACCGATTTGTCACGTCTCAGACATACATAACATTTCAAGCACAATCTTGACTTCAGACAACGCTACGCGATAACCTTTGACTACAGGTCAGCCATTTCGTCTTGCATTAAATCGATGGCAAATGCCTACATCATTTCTATTCTTGCTAACTAGACAGAAATTAGTATTTAATTAATACCAAAACTAACATTAAAACGTAGAAGATTACCAAACGAAGTCGAATGAGTCCAAATTAAGAATGTTTACACTAAAATCGGAATTGTTTGACAACATTTTTAGCTCTGGTTGTTTGGATGCTCTGAACTGGCATAATGATGCAAGGAAGACATCATTCTTGACTTCTGTTTATCAGGCTTTAGCTTTAACTCGTTGCCAATAAAACTATATAGAGATACCAGACGACGAAGAATAATTACACCTCACACAAAAAGCAATTCGCAAGATTGGTAAAACACTTGAAACCTGAAACTAAAATCTATTTTGTTTACAAAACTTCTAATCTTAAAGAATAAAGCTTAACAGATCATTGATCCATTTCTCATCCTGTTGTTTGGTCTTAATTTCCCTGCTTTCTACAATTTTCACATGATTTACCTTTGCCGCTATAGAACCCCGCTATATACACACATACTCGGACATTCTGTGTGGGAGATGCGGTAGTTTTGTTGGTATAGATTTTGACTCTTAATTCAAGCGTCGCGGGATTGATACACTCTCAGGCGAATTAGTGTAGGCTGCTTTGATGTCTCCTTGGGAAAGAATCCGAAATAAAAACTAGAAAAAAGCATCCTTTCATTCTGTGCTGGAACTTGTGTCTGTGTACAGCCTGATTATGGTCTTCCAGAGACATTAGCACTGAACACTTTATAACGCACCCCCCTCCCCCATAAAAAAATTGAAACTAAAAAAAAAATATTTAAAGCTAAAATGGTCGGAAAATACCAGGGTTTCCATTGGATGAATGCAACTAAAATTGAAGACTTTTACTAAAATTGAAGACAAAATGAACCGAAAATATCAGTTCATACGTCATCTGATGTACTTCTCAACTTTATTTATGATTAGATGACGAGAATAAAATATGTCAGGTATTCAAGCCTTGGGGTTTTTTTTCCCTCGTATTTTAGGAACATAAATCACGACAGGTTACTGGGAAAAGATTAGATATATGCTTTTCTTTTCTGTGACAGTGCCTTTTCTGTCCATGAAAAAGTTAGTAACACTTTCTGCTTTGATTTCAAAACGATTACATCACTAAAGCTTTGTCACCTTTCCTGACATATGATGCAAAATAGTGATATGTATATTTAATTTGTAATATTTGTTCGTTTTGCTCTATGATTTATCTTATATACATTTTTATTTTGCACTTTACCTTGTCCAATATCAAGTATGTGGTGTACCTGACCAGTAACATTGACTTTGTAAACAACATAATACATAACCAATACTTCTCTAAGAAGTTAAATTTTCAAATCAATATATCTGGAGGTAAACATATTTACTTGAATCTGAGTCATGGATATATTTTTTAACTTTGAAATTCCTAAATGTGTTTACAACATTCAATGTATTAAAGAGAAGGATGACCTACATCCGGGCTCTATTATTGCGTCTTAGTTTTATGTATAATGTTGTTTACTTGACGACGTACTCTTTCTGCCTTAACATCTGAAGCAGAATCAGTCTCCATTGCTGTATATTTTTTTTTCATTTGGGTGGATTTATTGATTAAAATTATTTATTATTCACTGCAAATACAAAGTGTTCATGAATATATTCTTGGACTGGAACATTAGTTTCAAATTATAGTGAATTCTGTTCAGAACAATTTGGATTATGTTATTGTGATATAACAAAAAAAAACAAAAACAAAAACAGTACATAATAACACCCCAGGCCAGTGGCACATTGCACGTTTGGAAAACTTGTTATTCAAATGGAACTTGATACATTTGGACTTGTGATAGAACTTTTATGACTATTTGAGGTTTAATTTACAAAACACCGTGAGTTCTTTCTTAGTTTTTTCACTTTGTATTCTAAGGAAATTATTTGTTGAATTTGACAAAACGTGTTTGCCTTTCGCTATTAACATATGCATCAGCTTACAAGTTGAATAAAACCTCAAACAACAGAGACCCTAATATGCCATCACATAAGGCGCTGGTAGATGAAAGTCCATATTTTCGTATTACTATTTAATCTTACCAATCTGTATAGACCTAGATCTGCCATCACAGTATGCAATGCAGCTCTATATATATGCCGTTTGCAGATGGACTTGACATATAAACGAGTAAATACCGTACCCTCAGTTAGCGTGGCTCGGTGGCTCAGTAGTCAGGATACCAGATTTAAGACTAGATGGTGCTGTTTGGAATCCGACCCATACCAAAACGGAATTGAATCTTTTCTAGACACTCTGTCCCAATTGGTTTGCGACTTTATAACCTTTCATGTAATGATGAAACTGTATTATTCATAGATTTTGTCATGCAACTCTTTTAAAAACATACTAATTTAAACGAAGCCATTATTTTTTGTAAGGTCGTCATCGATGTTTAAAATGTACTGACTCTGCAAGTTAATAACAAGCATCAGTCTAGGTTACACATAAAAACCTTTGTTACAGAGTTAGCGAAGTAATAATATTTTTTTTTCCGATTAAAAAGAGAAATATAAATGCACTGTGTGTGCATAATACTTACTTTGAATATTTGTTTTATAGCTCGAAGCCGATTGGGTATATCAAGAATGTTCAAAATAAAGACAAAATGTATTTGGAGTTTTAAAGCAAAAATCAATGTTGTCTACAAGTGATTAATCAGATTTCTTCTCTGTGTTGTATGACATGTTGAGTCCATCTAGTGATATGTATGTACACTGATCGAGAATCAAGAGAAAACAAAGTTTCGAGTTACCTGTATGAATTAGAAACCAAATCAACGTAAAATATCTAGTATCCTCAAATTAACAGCAACGATCGACTTTTATTACTGTGTTTGCGTTGACATAGATTAATGCCGGAAATCGCATTGTTTTCCATAAGCAAGAACCAAGCTTCATTTAGAATCTAACGTATTTTTTTATATCAGTGTTTTTTGTGCCAATAAAATAGTATGTCGTCAAATGAATTTTTTTTGCAACCATATAAATTGTATTTCTATACAGTCTAAATTCACAACAGTAACATAAAACAATTCGAACTTTTTATACCAAAATTATTAAAAACATAAAAAGCACGAAGAAAATTACAATGCAGACAACTGAGAACTGAGATGAATTACGCATACAAAACAGCGTAAAACTTGAACAACAGTACAAATTTGACAAATTACCTTGCATAACACAGACTTGACCATAAACATGTTTTTTATATGAAACAAGTGGCGCTATAAACTACAAGTACTACAATATCCGATAAATGAAAACAGTACGTAAATTATATCCACATATATAGACTATGCCCAATAGATTTAATTGCTAATGTCCAAACTAACGCAAATCTTTTCACTTGTTAGGATAATATTTGTTCCTTTTTAACCATGTTTCAAAGATGACATTCTCGCACTCGTTTTTCATGCGTATGCACAAATAAATTTTAAAAAGTTACAAAGACACAATGTAGCAATGTCCGCACACCAATGAAAGTGCTCGTTTTATCAATCGATAAGTGACTGAAAGAAATTTTGACCAGCTCATTCTAACAGCGTGAACGGTCATGTTGGGTCACAATCACTGTGCAATCGCTACTAAGCAGCCCAGCTATCTGACGATTTATCATACAATTTTGGATATTATCCCTATGCCGGCCAGGTTGGCTTATACACATGTTGCGATTCTAACAATAGTTCCAAACGCTGTGCCCTTTATTTGTTCAGATGACTTGCTAAAATAAATCTTGTATTAGGTCTTTGTAAAAGTGTGTTAACATGTATTTCTGTAAAACGTAAAACTTTCGTCAACATATCTTTAATTTCGAGGGTACAATGATTTTGCACGTTTTCAAGATCTTCAGTTTAAGAGAATAAAGTAAACCTTGCGTGGATTTTCGGAACTATATCTGCTATTTCTGTGAGGCACGGTTATTCCTTTGGTGTTTATCGCATCAGCAACTTACAAAAAGTTCAGAAAATTAGTTTGCCCGTAAAACCTCCACCAAAAGGAACCCCAATCTATTCGGATCACATCGGTTATTTATATCGTTAGATTGTATAATTGACCGAGAAGATTCGAGTACAAATAATATAACTGTTAGTCTGGTTCCCTGACCTCTCTCCACTCCATTACGCTTCAAAGAGTAACGGATTTAAGATAGGTCATCCCACCAGACTATATAATTGTTAAATCATTTGGAATATTTTGGTCCATATTTGTTTCGTTAATAGCCGAAACAGATCGACAGCTATTGACATACATTCGAGCTATGATCCGTAAGACTGACATCGAGGTTAAGATTCCTGCATGTAGTCCACACTCGTGATTGATTCTGATAAACACTGGAATGTGTGATGTTTCAGGTCACACTATGCAAAATTAACTTCTACTAAGCAGATTTATGCATATTCATGAGAAACGAGGAAATCTCAGCACAGGCGGCCACGGGTGATTAAAAGGGCTTGTCGCCCGTGGCTTGTGATGATTTTAATCAGTATTATGTCGCCCATCAACAGGAATTACAGGTTTATTTACTCCAGGTCGTTTTCTGGCGATATTTGAGAAAAAACAAGATATTTACTTTTGCAATATAACTATATGTAGTTGTACAACTACTAAAGGATGAGCGTAAATGGGATTGGCGTTGACTGAAATGTATTTTGTGTAATATACACAAAATGATTAGTACACTTTTCTATTGGCCAATACTTTTACACTTATAAGTGTTATATATTAAATCATAGAAGGTAATGATGATTTTAGGAGTTTTTTTTTTAAAGCGCATGTGTTGTTTCTCCAAATATGTACATCCACACAGATTCATCACTATCGCATAATACACATGTCCTGTCATGTTAAGTTATCCCTTTCCGATCTCAAGTTTCTACAGGAAACCTGTGATTATTTGTTTAAAATTTGTTAACTACATTTTACAAATTTCTGGCAAACTTACTAGATAATTTTCCAATTCCATTTTTATATGAAAAAGTGTAAGCTGTCCCATTTGATGAGTCCTTCATATCTGATTTCTGTTTTTGTTATATTGGTAAGTTATAATTCGTTGGTATTGTGTCAGCAAAGATTTATTACAAAACAGAATTTCTTACCTAAGCATCAATAAGTTTCATGGTCTCTAGGGCAATGTTCATACTACAAAAACATTTAAGTCCCAAGGTAACAAGGGAATTGTGTATACTACACACCCTTTTAAGTCCCAAGAACTCTAGGGCATTATTTATACTGAAAATTCGTTCAAGTCCCAATGTCTCAATGACATTTTTTAATACCATAAATCATTTATTTTCAATGGTTTCATGTCGTAGATAAGCATTATAAGCATCACTATTAAATTAAATGTTTTAATTTTCTCTGGTTACCATTTTGACCAAAATTGACCAACTGTGTTTTAATACACGTACAGCAAGGATATCAACCTAAATCTTGACATATCACACATTTTGGAATGCTTTAGAACACATGGAGTCGATCTTACGAAATCTAGATGTGCTTTTTCGATAATGTTTGTATTTTCATATATCTAAATTTCATACGATTTGTTAGAGTAGGTAGCAAAGTCAGATTAAACAAAGCTTACAGTCAGCTAGTAAATTCAAATCATAAATGTCTTTGCGTAATGAAAATAAGCTTTTGTTGACTGAAATACTAAATTCCTTTTAGAAGTACAAATTCCATTTTTGTTAAAGAGCAAACCAAAATATTTATTCTTATCTACTTCTTTTTTATTAACATATATGAAATTAGTTGTCCTTCTTTGTTTACCGTAAAAAAAATTACATCGAAATGTTTTTTTTTCAGCAATGACAGTCGGTGTCTATGCTTTACAAAAATCATAAAGCAATGATTCATCTTTTGCATGTGTTTCTAACTGGTAGGAATTAATAAATCGTCATCTGTCTGTAGAAGCCGAAATGGTCGTGATATATGCTCAGATCATACCATCATAAAATAATTAGAGACCAATACAAGTGCTACTTTTCAAAAAAGGCTCTAAACCATTCAAGGACATTGTAAACAATAGTGGCGATACATTTCCTCCTTGACAAATGCATGTATCAAACGAGAAAACCCTTGAATACTTACCGTTTGCAATAACACTAGTGTTAATGTTTTGATGACAACGACAATGACAATAATCAGGTTTCAAAATAATATTCGTGTACATTTAGAGTTTAAATCAGTTTACAATCGCCTCATACCATTGCTAGGAATTTCTTTCTTTTTGTCACCAATTGTGATCTTTTGCTGGCATCTTTCGTATTTCTTTAAAACCCTAAGTTTGTACTGCGAACATTCTTTATTCATAACTGTTTTGTAATGCCTGTTGGCCATTGCTGGCTTAAACTTACAGCACTGAAAGGAGAAGTTGAAGATTTTTGCATGGCCGACATAACTTGTGAGGCTTGAAAGAATGCGTTTCTGCCTTTGCATCAAACATCCCGGGCATCGTCTATTACAATCTTTGTTTTCTTTGCCATTTTTCTTTGAATTAGATATGCAAGTTTTGCTGCATAATTATCCAATGTATCTATCGAGAAACACTCACTGCTGAATATGAATGTCTGTTTCTCAAACCCGCTTAAGAATATCCAGACAAATTCGCTGATTTGAAATACTGGCTCCTTTGCAGTTTTAATACTGACAATACAGTAATTTAAGAATAAAGGTCTAAATGACCCTTCCCCAAATACTACCCTGATATAAATGTGATAAAATATCTAAGCTCGTGACATCAACTTTATGGTTCACTGCTTTTTCGAAATTCGATACTTCACAGTTGGGAAGCTAGGAACTGATATAAACTTTTCAGAATTCACATTTTCTAACACGGATCTAGATTTACTATGAAAAGGTGAGTTACAGAAAGACAGACCGATATACGAACATACAGACAGATAAATAAAGGACAAGGACAGACTTGATACGAAGAACACGGTACAGGCATGGGGTAAGCAGTGCTTTGGACCATATTGCTAAATTTTAAATTTGAAATGTTTAGTTACACTATGAAAACATTTGCTCCATTTTATTTTGAATATGTTAATTTAATGTTTAAAATACATGAGATTTCTTTCATTGTCGTTGAGTTCTCCTTTATGCCACAAAAATATACTATGATCGAAGACCTTTTATATTTGCATCTGATATATATCTAGTTATGATTTTGTGGAATATTAAAGTTACTACATACTAATTTGTTTTATGCCTGTTTATTATGTGAGTGAACTAAAATCATTTAGACCTGGTACGTGTGTTTTACATTCGGATAACATTTTTTCTTATTTTAAAGGAAGTATGAGACCTTTAATTTGGCACACTTCTGTTTATTGAATGTTAATAAGAAATTCCCAAAATAAACTGTAGACATCCACACTGCAAGAACTAATTGAATTTTGCAAAATTTCATTTAGCACTGAGCTTTGTACCAAATCATCACACGACACGCTGTACTTTGTATATTTTACAGAATTTCATCTCACACTATTCCTTCTTGTATATGTGACAGAATTCCAGGTCACACTGTGATTTGTATATTTGACAAAATCTCATGTCATACTGCACTTTGTATCCCTGTTAGAATTTCATGTCACATTGTACTTTGTATATTTCACAAAATCTCATGTCACACTGTACTTTGTATATTTCACAAAAATCTCATGTCACACTGTTCTTTTATCTTTCACAAAAATCTCATGTCACACTGTTCTTTTATCTTTCACAAAAATCTCATGTCACACTGTACATTGTTTTTTTCACAAAATCTCGTGTCACAAAGTACTTTGTATGTTTCACAGAATCTCATGTCACACTGTCCCTTGTATCTTTATTATAGCTATCAGTTTCAAATATTAGGGCGTTATTATAAACATTACACGAATTGATTGTATGCTTAATTTATCGTATGTTTAATGGATTTTACCTGAAAATTGAATTTCACTACAGTACATTTTGTCTCTTTACATTTTTGTCTCGTTAAATATGAGCAATGAATCGATCAAGACCATAGTTCTTGACAGCAGATTATCTTAAATACAATGATAAAAGACGATATAGTTATCAGTGCTTTATTATTCTATTTCTGCTATTTCTGCTATTCATTTCAGCTAAAACTGGTTTTCAATTGAATCTCAATGCTCAATAAACATTGTTTCTTGCCATGTGGTCCATTGTCCAGTTTAAGGACAAGCAGCAAAATATTTGAATAAAAAAAGATTAAGAAATGCATTTAGTGGATGTACATTTATATTTATAATTTATTATAACGTGGGCTTAATGCAATATATTATTGTACCATAAAATGAGTCTCTAATTTGCTTTCTTGCGCAAACTCAACGAACTTCACTGTACGTCGTTCACACTCATGTGTAAATTCTCTCTCTCTCTCTCTCTCTCTCTCTCTCTCTCTCTCTCTCTCTCTCTCTCTCTCTCTCTCTCTCACACACACACACACACACAACATGTTTAACTGAAGCTCAGTTTTTACATATATATATATATATATATATATATATATATATATATATATATATATATACTGACGATGATAATAGCACATTATTATTATTATTATTATTATTATTATTATTATTATTATTATTATTATTATTATACCTGTTCAGTTTTTGTATAATTTTGTATATTTTAAACTAAACTATAAGAATACGAAATATTGATTAAACGTTTACATTTAATTCTACTCAAATCCCAGGTGTAAAATTAGGTTAAACAATATTACACCGTTGTTTGTTCGAAGTTGTTTTGAATTTGTAATAGTCTGATTTCTATGAAGTAATGTTATACCATTCGTTTATGCCTTTATTTTTTTTATTTTATACTGATTAAACCTCTTGTGTGCTGTAAGTAAATCAATCATATTCACCGCCGTGTTGTGCTTTAGAACTCACTGTACACTCTGCACCGAAAGTAAACCAAAGGAGACAGAATGTAATTAACAATTCAGTAACTTTAAATTCAATGCTAATGATCAAATTCAAATGTTTCCTTAAATATCCATCGTTGATGCAATATGTTAGAGAGAAAACCGTGGGAGCTTCAGCACTTTGCTGTCTACATTTGTCTGAACATGGTATGTTCAATTTCTCGTATATTCGTACGTCTATAAACAAAAACACGTACATACATACATACATACATACATACATACATACATACATACATACATACATACATACATACATACATTCCAAAAATAGTAAAATTCCAAAATAGCTTCAATCAAAACTGTACTAAACATTCGATCTGTTTTGCTTCTGTGACATTTTCTAGTGTAAATACAAAATACAGTTTTTTAAGAACTGTAATAACACGTCAGAATACCGGAGAGAGAAAAATACAACTATTCAAGGTTGGCATCGAATTTACTAAATGGGTGGAGTGCATAATATGTTTTTTAATTTTCTATGCCATAAAAATATATATCTTTAAAAATCTTACTTTGCTAGTAGTGATACTCATCCGTCTGCTATGCTAAGATATGCTTTAAAGACGGTACTTAAACATAATTCAGAAGAAATCAACGTTGAGACAACGAAAACGTCAGCGTGAGACCATGTCATAAGTCAAGGTCGTGTGCACGTTGCGACATAGTATATATTTCAATCTGAAATGCTATAAGTACAAATATTATGAAGAGTGCAACTGTTATGTAATAATAATAATAATAATAATAATAATAATAATAATAATAATAATAATAATAATAACTTTAACGAGGGTCATTAGGATAATAAATCTACCATGTCTTAA
Organism: Unio pictorum; assembly: GCA_030141615.1. Lineage (NCBI taxonomy): Eukaryota > Metazoa > Mollusca > Bivalvia > Unionida > Unionidae > Unio > Unio pictorum. Next base: position 9,457,479 of record JARLTB010000155.1, on the reverse strand, counting down.
TTGAGGCCCTCCGTGAATGCATCTATCTGTATAGTAATCTCTCGAGCGTATCTGTAATCTGTAGGACTCGAACGTCGCATAATGGAAACTGGAGCCATAAAGTCATATGACTTGTAATAAACGTTAAACAAGGCAGTGATATACATTTAGAAAAATGAAAAAGTTTACAAAACAACATGATATATAGCAAAGTGTAAAGAGTAAATATTAACAAAATTTTGTAGAAATATTTTTTTTAAAGTGTTTAAATTCATGGGTTAAACATGTGCAGTTCTACGCTATGCTCCCTTTTGTAAAGGAACCGGGAAATGGAATGTTGTGTATCGGTCCACATAAGAAACATGAAGTCTAAATGTGCGTTTCGTTGACACGTAACAGGTTTTGTTATAAAAATATGTTCGTTGTAGAAGAGTATGTCCTCTTTTATCTCCAAGTGATGAATAACTAAAAACTTTTGCTAAACGGTGGGTGAGAAAAGAATAATGCAAAAAACAAAAAATTAAAACTTACAAAAAAATATTAACCCCCACACCACCACCACCACCACCACCACCAAAAAAAAACAAAAAAAAAAACAACAAATGAACTTGGTTTTATTTTTAAAGATCTACATGTTCAAATCAAACATTTCTTTTTTCGGCTATAAAAGGCCGGACACCTTCTCCGATATAATGGCAGTACTACAAAAAATCGGACATCCAGACTCTCTGGGATCTCAACTTTCAGACTGGGCCCCTCGTATATTCCAAGTTGAGGTGTCCGTCGAGCTTGTTGAATGGATCTAATTAACTGAGAAACGTTCGATTCCGCTGATAAAAAAGGTAGATTAATTTGAAGATCTTGAAAGACTAGTAAACTATTAATATTTATTCCCATGCCTTTGTTGGGGAGGGAGGAGAAATGCAAGAAAGTGCTTTATATTTTAAAATTGTTTTTCCCAAAAAGAAAACTATATGAAGAACGTTGTCAAACACATACAACACAAGTCTAATTAACCCAATTATTCAATGTTTGCTTTATACATTATGTATCTTTATGCACATGATAAAAGCAAGTTCATTCATGATATCAATTATCTAACGTCACTACTTGCCATTTTTATATGACGTATATTGAATTCTTCATCTCTCTCTCTCTCTCTCTCTCTCTCTCTCTCTCTCTCTCTCTCTCTCTCTCTGTGCGGAAAATCTTATATGACCTATCAAATATATTCTGAAGAACGTGTTCGTTCGATACCAGCAAGAAACAGATGGAGACCTTGCTTAGTTTCAGGAAGCAACAAACTGTCCAGGAGTTTCTATAATTTAGCAACCACTGAAACGACTTTCAGGTCTCAGATTTGCCACGCTACCTAGTTTTGCTGTTGACTTGCAAAACTGAGAATCGATTGGTTAAAACGTCCCTATATAAGTTGAGTGAAGCGTGCGAAATTAAGTCAGCGCTTCTTTTGATAGCTATTATTTTACATGTGGTCTTTAAGTCACAACTCGTGTCTATTGCAATTTAATCTGGTCTTTGTAAGAGTTGGATCATTGTTTCTTTCCTTGAATTTCTGTGTGGACAACGAATAAAAACAAGGTAGATATGAAGGATGACAAATTACATCTCCAAGGTAAAACAAAACAACTTGGCGAATTGTTAAATTACCTCTCCAAGGTAAAACAAAACAACTTGGCAAAGGTTTTTTCAGATTGATGTGTATAGTAAGGATTATTCATTTATCACTTTCACATCATGAGAGTAAAACATAAACTTATATGAGAGAGAGAGAGAGAGAGAGAGAGAGAGAGAGAGAGAGAGAGAGAGAGAGAGAGAGAGAGAGAGTAACACGGTATGATGGAATTCATATCAAAATCTGATGTTCCACAATGATGTGCTTTTGTTGTTTTAATATATCGCAGTTTCAAGCAAACATTAATGAGATTTTTACCACTTATTTAGATGAAAAAATAAATAAACTGTTTGCAGATGTAATGAACCTTTCTAAGACAATCTGTCTCTTAATTATGTCCATATTTTAAATATTATAAAGAAACTACATGTTTTGGTTAATGTATGTACAATGTACGTAAGTGATATTAATTAGTACATGTAACACAGTGACGTACAGAAACTTATAACAAATCTGTCAGCATGACAATATGTATTTTAACCATATAATAACAATGAACTGAATTTTGAACCGAATATCATTTAATCACACGAAAATGGGTTAAAATGTCTTCCCCAATTACATTTGCTATTGTTTTTAATTTTGTCTGCGATGGCGATTTGGAGGTATTACTTTCCTAGGAAGAGTGGCATCAAACATTCCACCAGGTTGTTAGATTTGCAATCCTAATGACTATAATATACATGTACTAGACCTTATGTCGTGTCCAGCTACAAACAGTAGAGGACCAGATCTATGCAGCTACGATAAATGAAACAGACCCTCATCTCCTGGTGCATTACGCGACGGGAGATCAGGGTCGATGTAGTTTGCAGTTAGACATGACCAGTTATTTATTTTATCATCACAGCAAGAACATTGGTTTTAAGGATTGTATCTGTAATGATGTCAGAATCACGTTATTGTTATTATTGCCAAAGGTGATGCTGGCGCTTATGGTCTACATAACTGCAACGTGCAGATTTCCTCAAGGAATTCTTCTTTAAATCCTTTTTTGAAATTTAAATTGAACATGGTCCTTTTGCTGTCTGGGGGCGACATTTGGAGCTACAACGATTTTCGATACTGTTAGGGATATTTATATCGCATTTATTATTTTATAATAGTGTTTATTTATGTCGTTTGAGTTAATGGCAATATTCTTATTATTGATATTCTAACGCAGAACGCACGATAAAGGCGTAGTCAGTTTGGTTGATAGTACAATATATAAATTCAAATGATTTCTGAGGTTGAAAACAACACGCGGTCCAAATAGTCAATGAATGTTAAAAGGAGTTCTAAATAACACCACGTGATCCTAGGGAAACAACTATACTCTATATATGTTATGAACATATATGAACATTAGAAGCATTCTACTTACATTGAATTAAAAGTTTGGATATTATAACTGTTTCTCTGTTCTAGCTCATAAGCACGTTAGAACCTTATTTCGGAATACTTTGTACGGTTTCCGCATTTCTGTGGAATTGATAATACTCTTTGAAATTATATGTATTCATACCATAGTCTACGTTAGTTTTAATAGATAAATGGAGTTTGTTGTGAATGACATAGACACTGATTTTTGCCGGCACAATATGAATAGTCATGTCAAGATCTATGTTGTTTGTAGTTTGACTCGAATTGTAAGCGTGTATATACGGTACTTCCCATTGTTTGCTTCCTATACATTGTGACATCAAATTTCAAATGTCATTCAGATTTATGATTTCTAAATATAGTAAACATAAATTGTAAAACAGCGAGCTTTTCACAAATACGATGATTTAATATATACTTGATAATGAGATATTGAACTGTATCGATGGGAGTGACATAAATGTCTGAAAACAATGGAGAAATTAAGAATTGTATTAGCATCGATTACAAACCGAAATTAAGTGACCATCAAACTTAGAGTGCAGAATATGTTACCGAGCAAGCATCCCAACACACAAATTTATGTCTGAATGTCAAACAAACAACAATAGCAGTTAAAATCCTTAGAAGTAAACTCAAAGTAATTAAAATTAGCTGTTTCTCAAGGTAATTAAAATCAGCTGTTTATCAAGGTAATTAAAATCAGATGTATCTCAAGGTAATAAAAGACCAGCTGTTTCTCAATGGTAAAAAAAAACCAGCTGCTGCTCAAGGTAATTACAGTCGACTGTTTCTTAAGGTAATTAAAACAGCTGTTTATCAGGGTCATTAAAAACAGCTGTTTTATGAAATAATAAAAAAGCAGCTGTTTCTTATGGTTATTTAAATCAGCTGTTGTTCAGGGTAATAAAATCAGCTGTTTTCAAGGTAATTAAAATCAGCTGTCTCTCGGGGTAATTAAAAACCATTTTTCTCAAGGTCATTAAAACAGCTGTTTCTCATGGTAATTTAAACCTGCTTATTCTCAAGGCAATTTAAACAGCTGTTTCTCAATGTAATTAAAATCAGCTGTTTCTCACTGTAATTAAAATCAGCTGTTTTTTTAAGGCATTTAAATTCATCTGTTTCTCAAGGTAATTAAAAGCAGCTGTTTCGTAATAATATGCCTTAAATTACCATCACCATAGAAATGTTCCATGTAATCAATTCGCGCATGAAGTGTGTTTAAGAAGCTATACATCTTTTCCGTACGAAAACTTTGGAGCATTATAATCTAAATTTGTAAACATGTTGCTCATCTAAAGTTATTGCAACGTTTCAAAACTTCTTTTCTCAATGCAGTAATGCAGCTGTTAATCGCAATAACACAGAACGGATAAATGGAGAAACATATCCATGCAAATGGAACGTTTTCGCCTTTAAAAGATATGTAATAAAAATAAAAGCTGTGATTTTAATTAGTTATACCACGGCAATATTTCACACATAAGCGGATATATATATATATATATATATATATATATATATATATATATATATATATATATATATATATATATATATATATATATATATATATATATATATATATATATATATATATATTGCATTGTCATTTGTAACTTCTCCGTTCATAGTAATAAATTATTTCCGCTACACTCTTGAATTATTTACTAATATCTACTCAAAAAACAAAATATATTTACTATCTACGTATTACACTGTTTATTTTGCTGCAGTGAAAAACTTTTCTGCTATTGTCAATTTTGACGACTTTATTTCATTCAGCTAAATATCGTATAGTCCAGTTCATGTCTGTAACATTAAAATATACTAATGTTCGAAGACAATATGTCTGTCATATATTCAAAGCAAACTATTCGTTTGGACATGTAGGCTAACTGAAAGAGTAGGGCATCAAAACATCGTGTAAAGTCAGCTAACGTGGGAACTTTAGAACTAAAACTCAATACAAGTCACGTATGTTTCCGTGAATTTAAACTGGATCGCTTCCTTGTTAAGATAGTCGAGCTATGTGTCAAATAAGTCTCCTTATTAACGAGTGACAGCATGAGATAAGAATGGTAGGTGTATTCCTTTGATTGTGAGTGTTGTCTTTGATTTCACGAGATTAGGAGGGGGAAAAAACTACTGAACAAGGAAATTTAAATCGCAAAACCCGCCGAGGAATTCCCATATGATTATATATCTGAAACAGTTAAGGTAAAACTTGGAGGTTATAAATGTTTTACCTGGTATGTTATTGCTGTAAATATATTAAAACATTCTTTCACATTTTCTTTCCGCTCCCTGCGTTGTCTGAAAAGCACTAGTATTTCCGGCTAGAATAATACAAATATCAATTACAGAAACTCGAATGCAAAGACACGATTCTGTGTAGGAAAACAGATTTAATTACCCAAAACGTGTTTCTCAAGTACCGGGACGAAAATGATTGAGACATCATGAACATTCATAAAGCGATCCAGTTTAAATTCACGGAAACATACGTGACTTGTATTGAGTTTTAGTTCTAAAGTTCCCACGTTAGCCGACTTTACGACACTAAGTAATGGTAAGAGCGAAAACCAGAACATTTTGTAAATTTCAGCAAACAACATATTACTTCAGAATATAAAGTGACATTTTGTATTTACCGTATTATAAAGTAAGTTCCAAAAAGTCCTAACAGTTATTTCACAAGTCCAAAAGTATATATTATTTCGTATTAATTCCAGCAGTGTTCTGGATGAATTTCAATCTTTAATGTGTTGATGTACCAAATGCCTGGAATAACGTTGATGTTCTGTCGCATTATATATGTGATTCATTAAAACCATGCATATATGTATGTTCATACAAGTACATCCGATGTTATTTCTTGGTGTGATGGAGATGGCTGAGCCATGTTTCGATTGCATGAAATGCGTGATATTTCAAAGTCTTCATCACCGCGTATTTTACCTCAGAGAGTTGAGCCAGTCAGCTTTAAATGGGAAAATGGTTAATTGATGGAAACCATCTCATTCTTGTTCCCAGTTTTACACGAATCTTAGTAGCTACACTTAGAGTATACTGCTCGTCAGCGGTGTACACTTAAAATGTTATGACTCTAGGGCGTGTATCGCCCATATAAATTTTGACTATAAGGGGCTATCGAAAGTCCATGAACATTCACCCTTGCTTCCTGGTCGCAATCTTGAATGTTTGGCTGTTAAGATATTATTCTTTAAGACTTCATTAACAAATAATCATAATCGTCTCTCTCTCTCTCTCTCTCTCTCTCTCTCTCTCTCTCTCTCTCTCTCTCTCTCTCTCTCTTTCTCTCTCTGCAAGGTCGCGTGCTTGATAATAATAATAATAATAATAATAATAATAATAATAATAATAATGAAATATTGATAATAACTTTAACGAGGATCATTAGGAAAGCAAATCTACCAAGTCTTAATTGAAGCCCTCCACGAATGTACGTATCTGTATAGTCATCTCTCGAGCGTACGACGCGTAGGACTCGAACGTCGCATAATGGAAACTGGAGCCATTAAGTTATATGACACGTCATAAACGTTAAACAAGGCAGTGATATACATTTAGAAAAATGAAAAAGTTTACAAAACGACATGATATATAGCATAGTGTAAAGAGTAAATATTAACAAAATTTTGTAGAAATTATTTTTTTTTTAAAGTGTTTAAATTCATGGGTTAAACATGTGCAGTTCTACGCTATGCTCCCTTTTGTAAAGTATCGGGGAAATGGAACGGTATGTATTGGTTTGCATAAGAAACATGAAATCTAAATGTGTGTTTCGTTGACACGTAACAGGTTTAGTTATAAAAAATATATTTCACTGTAGAATAGTGTGTCCTCTTTTATCTCCAAGTGATGAAAAACTGAAAAGCTTTTGGTAAATGGTGGGTGAGAATAGGAGAATGCCAAAAAACAAACAAAAACGAACTTGATATTAGTTTTATTTTTAGAGATATACAGGTTCAAATCCAACCAATCCTAGTTGTTGTATTGTTTGGGTTTTATTTTGCTATAAAACGCCAGATACCTTCTTCGATATAATGGCGGTACTAAAAAAATCGGATATCCAGACCCTCTGGGATCTCTAATTTCAGATTGGGCCCCTCGTGTATTCCGAGTGAGGTGTCCATCGGGCTTGTCGAATGGGTCTAATTACCTGAGAAACGTTAGATTGCGCTGATAAAAAAGGTAGATTAATTTGAAGATCTTGAAATACTAGTAAACTATTAATATTTATTCCCATGCCTTTGTTGGGGAGGGAGGAGAAATGCAAGAACGTGCTTATATTTTAAAATTGTTTTCCACAAAAAGAGAACTATACAAAAAACGTAGTCAAACACATAAAAAAGTCTAATTAACCCAATTATTCAATGTTTGCTGTATACATTATGTAGCTTTATGTACATGGAATAAGCAAGTTCATTCATTATACCAATTATCTAACGTCATTACTTACCATTTTTATATGACGTATATTTATTGAAATCTTCATCATCATCTTCATCATCTTCTTCTTCTTTCTCTCTCTCTCTCTCTCTCTCTCTCTCTCTCTCTCTCTCTCTCTCTCTCTCTAATATTTTTATATGACGTATATTTATTGAAATCTTCATCATCATCTTCATCATCTTCTTCTTCTCTGTCTCTCTCTCTCTCTCTCTCTCTCTCTCTCTCTCTCTCTCTCTCTCTCTCTGATTAAAGACCCTAAAAGTCCTATCATGAAGATAAGATACATAAGAGACGTAAAACCCGGATGTCGGTCACCTTCTCTTAATTTGGAGCGTAGCCTAAATGACCTTGTGATGGATTTATGGACAACGATAAATTGGTGCAAGAAAAATAAATATATCAAGTTAATTAGGCAAAAGGTGACAGGACATCTTTATACCAGGACATACGACTTACACGTTTAAGCAACAATATTTCTGTTCTTATGCATGTGAAAAACGTTTTATCCAGGACGAGAGAGACATATATATATATATATATATATATATATATATATATATATATATATATATATATATATATATATATATATATACACACACACACATACACACACACACACTGCAATCACGATGATCGTTTGATGTTGAATGTTTGCTCTATATTTATGGCAACAGTTTCCTACACAAAATAAATATTCGTACACAAAATATATACTCTATTTGGTATACAGGTTTCGATTTTATATTATAATTTCATGTAGATACCGTGCATTCAAATTAGAAATCCAGTGGTATTGTGAATTTAGCCGATTATTTTTCACTTGCACAGAAAGCTGGTTCATGTGCACATCCAACCCTTTCGTTTGACCATTTTCTATTATATTTTGGGTACGAGAGCTAAGCGATATTATATGTAGTACAGGTACGACAAATTGCCGTTCTCCAACCCGTTTGGTTATATTGATATAATTAACAATTTCTTATCAATTATCGATGTACAGTGTGACATCAAGGTATAACAGCTTTCCACTAGTGTATGTCTCTAGTGTACGCTTTATAGTCCACGCGTCTATGATGACCTACAGACTAATGCCATCGTCTATGATGACCTACAGACTAATGCCATCGTTCAAATATGTTTACCCTAATGTAATCGATAAAAATGTACATATAAGTAAAAGTAATCATAACAATTGGCATATATTGACTACAATACAGACTTGTTTCGATATTAGTTGGCCGCGCTTTCATTACCTAGCAATTTACTGTTTTGAGAATCTTACATTTAACACTATGAGCCAAAATTATTATTTTTCTTCACCAAACAAGTTCCTGCCACAATCAAATAAGGCTTTACTGGATTCGTCAAAGATTTATATCAATCAATATTCAGAACACATTAAATTCTCTTTTTAAATGCATTGGAAATTATCTGAAAACTTTGAAATTGTAAGTATAAACATTGAGCATAGAAACTGGTTTTATTTTATTCTGGGCACGTATTGCATTTTTCAATAAAATATATCCCATTGAATGAAGTTGAATGACAATATGGCGTGAAGAAAAAAATAAATTTATCTGCAATGGTGGTTTCTCAATCTTCACGTTTACCTTACCATCGGTAGAGTCAGCAATCTACTGATTATTGGGGGTGGGAGGTGGGGCAGAAGGTAAGCTGCTTATATATATGGACATGGTCAATGGAGCATAAAACAAGTTTTCTTTCTACGAAATATGTGTAACTTCATCCGTAGGTTACACCGGGCATGTGCAGCATTTTACACTGCTTCAGAACTCCGGTCACTAATATTACTTCTAGGACTCGTGATTGTAAGCCCAGTCTATTTTCAAGAGCATTTTTCATATTGTATTGTGGTGATTCGCGAGTTAGATTTAGGCATTCGTAATATTAACGTAACGGATTAGTTTCTTGTTTAGTATACGAGCGGTATAGTATAACTTTGTGTGTGTGTGTGTGTCTGTCAGTGTATTTGCGGTAATGTACAGTGAGTAACGAGGCTTTGGTTCGTGCCCTGTAGTGAAATCTCTAACATGTTGCACGTACATATATGTACAGATCATCCTCTCCCAAAATGCCAGATAATCCATGATAAGAACTTCATTGTGAGTTCATCAATGAAGATACTGTAGATTAACATAGCATTAGTAGGATTTGGCAGTAATGGAATGTTCAGTACTGACAATAAATGGAGGGACTGTATAGGGAAAATAATTGTGGTTTAGAATCCTCTTAAGGCTGAGAATTGAAGGGTTAAAGGAGACTAGAAATGAAAATTTTTATTTTATAAATGTAATTCTTTACAAATTCTAATTCGAATATAATGTTTACAAATATAATATCGTGTGCGGATATTGATTATATTGCGAAGAAGATACAATGATTCCGTAAATTACCGAGTATTTCCGAGTTTTAATGAAACGACAGATCACGTGGTCTCGTGACGTCATACTAGCCAGTCTTCGTATACAAACAGAAACATGGCAATTGAGAGAGGCCATTGATAACGGTTTTCATCGGAAGTAATTTTTCACACACACACAAAAAAAAAAACAACACCCCACAAATAAATCTGCGAGGAGGAAATCATACGTAATTAATTTCAACATTAAGAAGCTTCCTTTCTATGATTCAATTACAGTGTATATTACATGCATGCTACAGTTAGCGTATTGACAAATCTGTAAGTATATACATACTTCGTTAAAATAGAGTAGGTACTGTACTGGTCAGTGCTGAAAGAAATGTTTTAAGCACAGGCCCCGGGCTGATGACTTAAATAAACTTACTAGCCCTGACTGAAATTCCACAAACCCGAACAGTTCATACATGTTAACTTTCAAGCCGGGAGAAGAAAGAAAGAAAATAAATTCCCATTTTGGAGGTATTTCCTCCCTATCTCGTAATATCTCTCTTGATTTTTCGCAGTTAACTCCCGATTATTTCATTATGTCTCTCAATTTTCATTTCTCAGAAGAAGAAAATCCATATATAATTTTTTTATCAAGTGTGCAGTCCACAAATGTCATATTCTATTTTATCACTTGTGAATATTGTAGTGAAGAAATAATTAATATCACAGGACAGTTTTTGTCTTCAGTAAATAGATCAAGATTAAACAGTATCAGATTATTTAACTACTACAGAAGTACTTCTTGTAAAAAAAATTGTCACCAATTAGTTTAAAACCCATGAATTATCACAATGAAGGCTGCGTAATTTTCTCTGCAAATAAAATCTCCATTTCCGCCCTAAAAAAACTCGGCCAGTTAACACCTGACATTCCTCTACCATATATGTAAAGTTTCATTCTCATGATTAAATTAAAAGAAGGAATAAAAAAAATACGACGCAGTATATGTGCCCCTAAAAAACTAATTCAAAATAAATATTTAATTCAGTAAACAGTGTTACATATCTTAACACTTAAACTAAAGGAAATAGGATGGGATATATAATGTGGGAAAACAATGGCCTTATACATGTACGGTAACGTTTGACTGCAGACTTGAACTCTTCAAATGAAGTCTTTGGCCTCGGAGTTACAACAAAATTCGGCATCGCTTATTTGCCAATGACTTTCTGGTGCTTACATACACACTCTGTAGCACATGGTTTCTTTGAATTATGTCAGAGGGCCAGTCCTTTTCACAACATAAGTGCAATGATAAGGAATAATTTTTAATTTGTTAAACTGCCATTATGTTTGTGTACTTAATTCTAACCTCTAACTATTATGCAGACCAAAATATGAAAAAAGGTCTTGTCCTGGGGTATAATAAGGCGTATCACAGGGAGAAATTGCACATCGGGGCAAATAGGTCCGGTCAATAGTCGCCTCCCCCCAATTTCTATTGTCAGCCAGTTAATGTGAAACTTTGATTTTATATCGGATCTCTTTTCTTTTAATCGCTGCTATTTAAACTGCCCAAGGGACAGTTTTACATCAGTTCCAATCATTACAGATTTCCGTTTATACATTTTACGAGTAATAGGCATAGACTGAAAAGTTGTGTTTTTTTTTAAATAATTTTTTTTATATTTTTTTTAAAATTACTTAAATTGTTTTTCCCAAAACACGACCGTGTCAAGGGTTGATAATCTTATTATTATTATTTTTTTAAGCAAAACTTCCATTTGATTCAAGTCAGATCTCAATTATACATAGGACAGTGGTGACTTTATTTAGATTGTAATCTTAAAGAAGAAAAAAACATTTACTCATTTCATCAGCACGATCAGGTGTCGGGCTGTCATATTTGTTATTAGCACTTACTCGGCCTTCTGCCTATTTTCGTAACTCGTACGTTTGACACTCTACCAGGATTTAAAATATACAATGGTATGTCTGGAACAGTTTCAACTTTTAGTCTAGGCTTAGCATTTGTGTATCCTAGAGGTTCTATGTTTTTAGGATCCCTCTGGTAACATTCCTTTGAGAAATGTAATAAGCACGGATTGCTGTATGGTGTTGCATTGAAATCGACTCGCTTGTAATAATGTATCCAGACTTTCTTTATCCCTTTATCATTTGGAAAAGAAAATATATGAACTCCACAGCCTTTTCTATGTATGCTATTACACCCGTAAGCAACGAAAAACGGCATGGTACTCTAAATGAAATGAACCTTGCAACTGTAGGTCTGGATGCTGGAGTCGCTAGTATGACGTCACTTTCCGAAAGTAACCGAATAGGCGCGGAAAATATGCATACGAGGTCACGGAAACTCAGCGCCTAGAAGATATGCCAATATCTCAATATTGGCAGTACGGTCGCACACGACGCTTCAGAATCATGTTTTTCTCTGCATATTGTATATTTCCACTGGTTTCTAGTCTCCTTTAAGGTCACTGAAACCAACATATTAATTACGTTTGTTTCTACTTGAATACATACAAGTTCTTTTATGACGAACAAAAACAAACGTACAGCTTCACGTCCTATTTTCCTCACTTGTTTAAATATGAGTTCCACCGAGTTCAAATTCTTTGGGTGAAAAACAGTTTCATATCCAGGCAGGAATGTATAAGAGAGAGAGGAGTTAGATATGCGTACACACATATGATTTGTAATGGAGGACCCATATTTACAAATGTGTAAATATTTTTGCAGAGCATGTTTTCATTCTATATTGCAATTGTTTTAACTTCTACATTCGTTTAATTGTTAATTAAACAATGTTAAAATTATGTATCAAGTAAGATTAAAACGTAAAGCAAATAAAACTAGCATACTTCCTGCACAAACAAACTGACATTTCAAGGTGTTTTCAAAAAGAATAACTTTTTGTCTGGTAATGTGAATGTCACTGGTATGCTTTAGTGGAAATTTGTATTATTTTTTATTTCCTTGTAATGACACAACACTGTTTACGCATCCGTACTTCTCGGTAACACCATCACCACCTACATACATACATACATACATACATACATACATACATACATACATACATACATACATACATACATACATACATACATACATACATACATCCATCCATCCATCCATCCATCCATCCATCCATCCATCCATCCATCCATCCATCCATGCATGCATGCATGCATACACGCATACACTTCGTTTGTGGATGACACAAACGAAAACCCTATAAGTTCGTCACTTCATAGATTTTAGCCCGTATTTCGCAATTATGGTGCAGAGAGAGAGAGAGAGAGAGAGAGAGAGAGAGAGAGAGAGAGAGAGAGAGAGAGAGAGAGAGAGAGAGGGGGAGGGAGGGAGGGGGGCCTTTGAAATTTTTTTATATTTAATTAATAATAATCGAGTATTAGAACATTTTTGTATGTTTAAGAAGCAACAACAAAACTAAAACATTAAATACAGACAGTATCTCAACCACGTAACCAATGAATTTACTGTATCATGCTGACAATTCTCGCAATTTTGCATCATTTATAAACACTGTAGATAAATCCCAAGGAAAGGGCACACTTATTGTTACGACGAACCATATTCCTGTAAGTTACTTGGTGTAATTTCTGTTTCAAGGTTTTAATCCAGCACAAATTCCTTTTCTCTCTCACTCCACATTTCTTCGCAGTGTGTCCGTTATGCAAGAGAAGTGAGGGGAAAAAAAATCAAAAGGATTTTGATAAAAATGTGTACCATATGAATTTCATTTAAAAAAAGAGGCATTATTAATTCTTTTTATCCTTTTTTTCATACGTCACTGATGAGTTTTGTGTTCATCATTGATCTAGAATCAACTGCAGACGTTTGCTAGAATGCTTATATATCCGTATTATTGCGTCATGGGCGAATAATTATATCATATAGTATTGGTATATCAAATTGCTTTATACAAACGCTTTAAATGTCATGGTATTTTTCACGTATATATATATATATATATATATATATATATATATATATATATATATATATATATATTCTCAAGGACATTACTGCGTGAACGCATCAGTACGCCTGCGGTTAAAATAATGAATCTCGGACACGTTGTATTAGTTACTATTTGATGGCCTAAGTGAATGACTATTCTTTAAGAAGATAAGGTTACTGGCCTTGCAGTCGCCAACATTTCAGCCATAAATGGAACATAAGAACAACCAGAGAGTGTCTGGCCGGTAGTTAAACGTGTAGACATTGAGACATTTATTACGTTACGCGTTGTATATGAGCACCGTACGCAGGCCCGCACCTAGAGGGGGGGGGGGGGCAACCATGGCACTTGTCAGGGGCCCGAGCTAGATAGGCACATATACGCACATATTTGAAACACGAAAGGGGCCCGAACTCTGTCAGCTGCCTGGGGCCCAGAATTTCCTAGGTGCGGGCCTGCCGTACGTAACAGGAACCACCCTTTGTAAGAAAGAAAAAAACCTCTTAAAGCAAAAGGAACAACAACTTAGCTAACAGTATAATTGAATTTATTGAACATGCCAGGATACTTCCATAATAAAGTTGTTGAAGTGCAGTGAGAGGTATCAGAGAAAGTACATGTATACACATAACAAAGGGACAAGTGCACATAAATAGAAATAAAGTAATACAGTGCAACAACTGTATGAAACTAGATCCTTGTCACGTGAGCAATAAGAATGTCACAATATCGAAAGAAGAAAGATCAGTATGAAGTGAACCAAACTATCCACCAAAGGTCGTGTTCAAAGAGAGTGTACAAATAGGTCCAAACTATATAGTTTCTCAAAATATAGATTTCCATCAGGTTGAAAAGATTCAAGGCATTTACACTTTAGACGCTCGTGTAGCTACGGCAAGTATCTAATAGACAATGACGCAGGAAATGAGATCGCATTTAGACATTTTTACATTATGATTTCAAGTGTCCAATGGACAATGACGCAGGAAATGAGGTCGCATTTAGACATTTTTACATTATGAAGGCAAGTATCCAATAGACAATGACGCAGGAAATGATTTCGCATTTTGACATTTTTACATTATGAAGGGAAGTATCCAATAGACAATGACGCAGGAAATGAGATCGCATTTTGACATTTTTACATTATGAAGGGAAGTATCCAATAGACAACGACGCAGGAAATGAGATCGCATTTTGACATGTATACATTATGAAGGGAAGTATCCAATAGACAATGACGCACGAAATGAGGTCGCATTTTGACATTTTTACATTATGAAGGGAAGTATCCAAAAGTCAACGACGCAGGAAATAAGGTCGTATTTAGAAACTTTTACATTAAGATGGCAAGTATCCAATACACAATGGCGCAGGAAATGATGTCTCACTGGGCAGTTTCTTTTTTGCAGGCAAATTTGGATCCGACGATGACCTATTACAGAAATATGATAATAACATTACATTAAAAATACAAATAAAAACTAATGATTTTTGTTGAAATCATGCTTGTAAGATTTGGACTGAGGCATTGAAGTTAATTACTTATGCAACTATTGGCTTTGATGCTGAACCAACACTGCCACCAACCCCTCTTTGTTACATTCATTTTTGACAGGAAAGAGTTATTGTGAATATTTTCCTGTGACAAGAGAGCTAAAAGAATCAGTATGTGCCTTATACATGAATAAAGTTACCTAGTACTGTAACAAATTAGCATACTTTTCATCGCCCCTCAACCGTCTAGATTTTTATATATTTACCTCTGTAGCAGACAAATGTAAATTTGTAAGCCAAGACAAAGACGGCTGACATGATGTCGATTTTAGACACTTTCACATTATGAAAGTATCCAATAGACAAAGACGGATGAAATGAGTTTGCAGTTAGACACTTTCACATTATGACGGAAAGTATACAATAGACAATGACGGATGAATGAGGTCGCTTTTAGACAATTTCACATTATGATGACAAGTATCCAAGAGACAATGACGTATGAAATGAGGTCTTTTAGACACTTTCATAGTATAATGGAAAGTATACAATGGACAATGACGGATGAAATGAGGTCGCATTTAGACACTTTCACATTATGACAAGTATCCAATAGACAATGACGGATGAAATGAGGTCGCATTTAGATACTTTCACATTACGATGAGATCTACAATTTATATTGTTTGTTTCTCAAAGCATCATCATAATTTGGGAGACGAAATTATTAATATTTCTTCTTCATCACACAAGTAAAATGGCATCTTTCAATTATTGAGGGTGGGGGTTGAGCGTAAGAATTACTATAGCAATATAAATTGAACCAGACATATTTGTTCTTCGATATTCAAAATTATTTTCTTTTGCACTTGCATTGGTACTATATATATTTTATTTTAAATTACATAGCTGCCTTATATAGTTTGGTGTGTTGAAATATTTTACATTTATGTACCACTCACAAATTCTAATGCAGATTACAAAAAAAACAAACAGCGAAGCCCAAAAGGTCAATTTTACTATAAATACTCACACTATTATAAATATGAACGTTGAAAATAAACCCCGTTATCATGCATGTTGACTACAAAAACATTTCAGCCTATTTACATTTGCTTGATTTGGTTTATAATTGTCATTATTTAAATATGTTCTATCGATATTGATTCTAGGAGCAGGGATGCGCAGGTAAATTTAGGTTAAATTTAGGTAAATTTAGGTCAATTTTAAGTAAATAATTGTGTTGCTAAAGTAGTTTCAAATTTGCTTCATTTTCATAAATGCCAGGTCTTACTGATTAGAGAGATACACTACTAATTTGTCTTTTTCAGATCTGAAATATCATCATTGTCAAAACTGATTCATTTGTCAATAATCTGCATCTACAGCAATCGCAATAAAACGTTAAAACGATGCTTTAACAGGAAGCAGAATTACACTAGAGATGGCTGCACTTTAAGTAAGCTTTCGTTACCATTTACCTGAATGTCAGCTTTGAAATACAAACTGATTGTATAGCAAGGCCATTTTTGTCTTACACTAAACCTCTACAAGTTCTTTATTAACACCCTTCTACAATATAAATTGCAATGATCATTGTGTTTCTTGAATCCGGTAGTCTTTCAGATACGCTAGTGGTACATTAGTCTTTCAGGTACGCTAGTGGTACATTAGTGGTACGTTTGTGGTACCGTCCTTGCTATGATAATATCAATATCTGTCTTATTTTCTGTTTTTATTGTACATACAATCATTACAAAAAAAAAAACTTCAAAAGACTACAGCGTACATTCGTATGCCATATTTAACATCTGTTGCTGGCATTTTAATCGTCTGTGACCAATTTAACATTTAGCCCTAACGAATGCCAATGACACGTGGTAGTAATGCCTGTCAATAACGTGTGGTAGTAAGGCGTGTCAAGTGTCGAGCCTCGGGTGAAATTGCGTTAACATTTCGCACAATTCGGGGGTCTTCCTAAAATACTAAAAAGAAAAGAAAGAAAAGTTATTAACAGACAACTACATGAGAAGTTCGGCAATATTTCAATTGCCTACTACAAAGAACGATATTTGTGTCTGAGTAAATAGACCGGCATCGATAATGTAATTCAAACTTTCTAAATTTCAAAACGGTGACGTCGGTTTTGAGTTCTGTAAATAGAGAACAGAAATAATGTTTACATATTCGAACAAATGCGACCGTTACCGTAGAAGCTCATGATCCCACGCAAACGTTAAAATTATCGGAGACGCACTCTCATCAGAAGAAATGTGTTCTGCGAAAATCTGCTACAAATAGAAACAAAAGATAGAACATTGGAGATAGTAGAGCTAGACGCTTCCAACCTTAAGTAAAGTGAGAACATTGGGCGTTTCAAAATCAGTATATACAAGATGGGATATTAATGCTCTAGAATCTAGATGGTACCGTAATTTACTGTCCATGCTAGCAGCAAATTTAAATCATGATGATATTTTACATTAATGGTGGAAAATTGGATATGCATTCAATATGATGAATAGTTATCGTTACTGGAAATTGACGTTGAGCATGATGATTAGTTATCGTTACTGGAAATTTACGTTGATCATAATGAATAGTTATCGTTGCTGGAAATTTACGTTGAGCGTAATGAATAGTTATCGTTGCTGGAAATTTACGTTGAGCATAATGAATAGTTATCGTTGCTGGAAATTTACGTTGAGCGTAATGAATAGTTTTTGTTACTGGAAATTTAAGTGGAGCATCAGAAAGTAAAGATAAAATCTTAAAATTTATACAAATAATTACACGCATTACCAACTGCCCCCCAAAATAACAATTAAAATTCAAAAAATCTAAACACAAATATATTTCTTTTAAAAATCGTAATATTGAATTTAAATATTTTAATTGCAATATGGTTGCATAAATTTAAACTATTGTAAATATATATATATGTTGTTACATCCACTGAATTGCCTTAATTTAAAGAGAGGAGAGCTGACGTCTCTAAACTAGTTTCGTGTGCAAAACATGGCTGTCGGAATCTCAGTTTCACCCTGCATACAAATATTTTATGACAACAAGCAGCAACAAAGATGGTGAAACTTTATTTGATCTTTATGAACAACAGCTTGTAAGACAACAGAAACTACCAGCTCAATTCCAATATTGCTGACGACAATTACGAGGATAATTATGACAATGGTGATGATGAGGTGACATATAAAGTAAGTATTTTTAGTGTTTTGCATATTCACTGAAATGTTAACTGTATACTTTGTTTAAGAAGCAGTGTTAAACGGATGACTATTCAAACCAATTCATTTGATAATCTGAGAGTATTACTCGGGGGGAAAAAAACACATTTTAATACATTGATACACGTGGGAAGAAACACAGTCGAATCGAATATAACTTAACAATTGATCTGCTAATATTTATGTCCGGGCCAGTCGAAGTCCATCGTAGCTGTATTTTCTTGTACATACGTTTTGATAACTAACAAATATGACATCGAGATGCAATTATCGCCGAATGAAGGAATACTGTTAGTTACAACATCTTAGCTAGCAGAAATTCAGTTACTATTGTGTTACATATTACCGTAATGCACAACACTGCTCTTGTCGCCAATATAAGATGGCGCAAAATACTGGAAGAATGGATGAAATTTGGCCAAATTTCTTGCTTACTTTGTTCAAGTTAGAATTCATCTACAACCGATCTTCATTTTCATCTTGATCAGTGTTCTTTTCTCAATCTTTTTATTAGGGCATAACCGATTAGCATTTTTCTACCGATTTCCGATTCCGGATTTTGGGCATGAAATTTTTCCGATTCCGGATACGATTCGATTAATCGGAAATGCTAAATCCGTATTTTTTTTTCTAAAAAATTTCATCTTCCGTTTCCGGGTTTCTGGTATCTGGTTTTGCTGTGTCTAGCATGTACTTAGTACTTTACCATATCCGGCTTCATTTCCGGTTTTCACCCGTCGGTTCAAATAGATTGTCTCACAGCGTGGTTGTGTTGACCATATTGGACTTTTCTGACTTCTTATTTAACTTTATTAACGCACTATCGAATGACACGCAGTGTTAGACACGGTGCTATAGAAATTCAACTTTATTATTTTTATTATCCGAATCGGTCGTTCCTGCCTTGTCCGACTCCGATTAATCGGAAGTTCATACTATCCGGTGGAATCCGATTTCCGGATCAAAAGTCGGTTATGCCCTACTTTTTATACTAGATGTTATTTGGTTATGTATGTTCTCTCCTTTCAACCAGGATCTGAAATATTCTTTTACTATTTTATTAAAGATGCTGTTTTCAGTGATTGGTTCAATTTCTTGCAAATAAGATCTAATAATATTCCTAAAGGCCATTTATTATCTACATACATAATACACATAACATCGCGTAATTGTATGATAGGTTTAATGATGAAAACAGAACTCCTCTTTGTAAAACTTTTGTAGATGTTTGATGGAAGAGTATCAATCTTGGCAAGGTTTATAGAGCGGATGAAGAGGGAATACAATAATCTCCACAATTATTATCTATCAAAGAGAAACTTTCTCTTTGGTATAATATTTAAACGAAAAGTTGATGATGTGATTAATTATTTATATTATAGTAGTAAATTGTATATTTAAACTGTAAGAAGGAAGTATTAGATATGTCTCATTTTATAAACTAAAATGATATTTTTTGTTAAAAATGTATTCTGCATACACAAACGGCAAATGAGAAAATTTGATTAAAAAAAGGAAACTTTGCAAAACGTTTTTTTCATAAATGAATACTATTTTGTTTTTAATTGCTATTCCATCCATACTAATATGTGTTTAACGTTCGAGGCCTTTAATAGGCTCAGTATAAATGTATATATACAGTGATGATTTTGACCCATCGGTCACAGCGTTTGTGCATAAATATAAAGCCCACACTAATGCCACTCGTACTGTCCCAACAATGCCTGGATAAGGAGATTTCATTGTACTAATATGGATTTGTCTATAAGCAAACGTGGGGGTGGGTGGATTGGTGGTGATACACACGTACGTACGTACTTATGTATGTATGTATGTATGTATGTATGTATGTATGTATGTATGTATGTATGTATGTATGTATGTATGTATGTATGTATGTATGTATGTATGTATGTATGTATGTATATATGTATGTTGTTATTTGTATGTAAAACATCTCAGTCTGATCCCCAAAACCATTACATTCTAATTAAAACGTTCTGTTCGTATGTCGGCCTTTCCACAAATTAGATAAACTAATCAAAGCTGTCATGATTATTTGGGGTCTAATATAGTTGATACATTGAGTACAACCTATTGTAATAAATTTGGAGTTGCTAGCCCGAAATAGTTAGCCAGTTAGTAGGAAAAAACATCACAGAGAGGAGTGTTAGTGAATTTGAACCATGCTGGGTTCGTTAGTAGTGATTTTAGGCACAAGCCGAATGACTGTCCCTTTTTGTAACATAGTCCATATTAAAATTCAGCGGTGTATACAAGTATTGTGATTGAAAAGGCAGCATTTATGGTTGGAAATCAGTAAATTATAGAATGGAATCAACAAGTTGGAACTTGGTAGGTACCGTTTATGTGGCCATAGTGGAAAATGGGCGTATGTATATGAGCGTGATACGCCGGAATTTCTGTGGATTGACTGGCCTAGGGTCGCGCAGTTAAATATTCCCCATTTAGTAAGGGAATACTAGTGGAATTTCTATGGCATGACGGGCTTGCGGTACGGAATTCGGATGATAATGAATAAAAACCATGCAAAGGTGCAGTTAATGGACGTTTGGGCAAGTTGTCTCCTCTGGGTCGCCAATTGATTAGAGCAAAGATTATTAGTTATAGCAGACACGTCTCTCTTTCCATTTTACAACTCAAGTTGTATGGAAGTCTTTGGAAATTTGGGGAAAACATATGACTTCCAGCGAGACTCGCGCCAGGGTTTTGACACCGCTCGGTCAAGTGAATACCCCTGTGCTTGTAACACTATTATCCATAATTTTGACATATGGATTACAGCGGGACAGACTCCAACTTCCCATAGGTGAAAACGTTTGGTCCTAATGTTTTAAAATTTTCAATTCTGTGATAAGTTCTCGAAATTAATCTTGGAAAATCTTGGGAAGAAATTTCATCATATCATTAATAATAAATGTCAAAATCATAGACCGATTAAATCAGCTACTCGAATCGGTCGGAAAGCGGACCTTTATTGGGTCAATGCCAGTAATCAAGTGAAAGTAATTAAGGACAATAATTAAATGATCATTACGGAACGTCAGTGATAAATGTATGCATGAAAAATGGTAACAATCTGTATCAAGAAATTTAAGAAGATGATGTACAATGAGAAAAATATCGATTTAGGGTGTGTAGTCATTTGTTATTTCCAAGCCCGTTGCATAAGAAACGGTGTTGGATATGAGTAACATAACATATCAATTGCACGCAATATCGGATCCACGCCCACGGTCCATTAATTTTTGGGGCTTGAAAACAATTTTTCAGTATATCTTACGGCTGTTCGAATGACATCTAGCCGAATACGACATCTCGGAGAACAACAAATTTGCCGATGCAATACTTTGGTGACAAATTTCATATTTTTGGTTCTTTATACAGGACAGAATTATACTAAATTAATTAAAAAAGCGGAATTGTTATTGTTATTTTCACCTTTCTTCTTGCGCAAGAATTTATATTTGAATATTTGTTTTTGTTTTCTTATTTGCAGAATACTAAATTTGTTACATAATTATTTGTTTCGTTTAAAGGACTTTGACGACTTTTAGACAGGATTTTTAGCTGACTTTTCACGACTTCTTTGAAGAGAAACTTGCCACTTTACTCCTCGAACGCTTGCTAGTTGATGTAAATCCTGTCGAACATTGGTCGAAAACCTTAAAAAAAAGGAATAAGTTTAAAAAGAAGACAGTTGCTGATTGGAAAGATATCATTTTGGCCAGGTTGTCGATGAACAACATGTTGCTTCAGACAGTTTTCGTTCGGCAAGATGTCGATATTTTTCCATTCGCCGCGGTTTTCTCCCGTCTGATATCTGATGTTTACTTGAAATGACGTGTATACATTGTCCCCCCTCCCCAAACACACACACATCCTTCATTGTCTGTGAAACAAGAGTGAGAATTTGGGATCTGCCACGAAAATAGAAACATTGAAATATTCTTTACAAAGACGTGCACATTTTATGAAATAATTGCCAAAAAATATGCAAAAATATGCGTCAATATTTGTGTATTGTTGGGGAAAAGTTTTGTTGCATTGATATTCACAGTCATAAAGAGAAACTAAAATACAATTCATAAACTATGATTTGGTTTACTTTCTCTGATATGTGTTACATTTGCTTTAAACATTATATCGTCACTTTATTAAAACAATATCGGATTGGACACGTGATCTATATATAGCACGTATTAATCATACCCCAAGACAAACAGAATGATCCAAAGATGACAATCATTTTTACGAAATTAGAGTATATCTGAGAGACAAAGTCCAAATTCCATATATTAAAAGACATGTAACATTTAAAAATAGATAAAACATATACCTATATAAAAATATAATAGTCGTTGATGTCCATTTCTTTAATTTGATAGATTTAGTTTTAGCAAATAAATGTACGTTTCAAAAAACGGGTGGTTTCATGGATAATTTCGGATTATTACAGATTTTTTTTCATTACTTTGTTTGACGCCACTTTGGAAAAATAAATCTTGATATACACAAGGAATTTGTTTAAAGATGGAGCGAAAGAGTTAGAGTCTTTGGGCTATAAATAAAACAATTATGATTACACAGGTTCATTATCGTAACCACGTACACACATGGAAGAGTTAATTAAATTCAAACTGTAATGCTCAGATCTGAGGGTATTCAGCGAGTGTCTAAGTTTTGTATGTAGAATATTATGGTGACGTTTACAAACGGCGTAATACGATGGCGACCCATTAGTTGCATTACATAATCGTTTTGTTGTTTGTGGTTAAAGGGTTGTTTTGTTTCTCTTTGAATAAAAATATATGGCTAATTTTGGATGTCGCAAGGCTGACAGTTCCTAAGGTCAATCATAGAATGGGAGTTAAGTAGACGATAACGAGATGCCTCATGTCTCCTTTGTGGTAAAAGGTCTCTTAAATAGTTCGGTGCTTGATTATTTTCATCATGCATAATGTTATTTGTTTTGTTTGTTGTTTTTATTTGTTTTCAATGAGCAAGAATTTTAAAAACTAATTTGCTATTAAAGAATCTCACTAAATCGGTAAATGGAGTGACCTCCAACTTCCATTTGAAATATTTTAAGTTTGCATAATCTGCAATACAGCGTTATACTAGACTTCAGATGTTATACAATAGTTGAAGAAAAATATTCTTTGCAAAGGATTTGAAATTTTGCAAATTGCTACAGGAAAATTCAGTTTATAGACATGAAAATTGATACGCTGATACACGTTTTACTCAGAACAAGGCTCATATTGTGGACACAATACGTTGTTAGCTGCCATTGATGACAATTACTTAAAAACAGCGCCAAAGTTGTAACTGGTGTTTTATGTCGAACAATAAGATCCCGCCAAATAACTTTCGAATCAGTATTGTGTTATTAAATTTAGTTTTTTTTAACGGCGATGTGGAAACTTTCTAATTATTAAATAAATCACACATCAATTTTTTTTATATATATAATTAAACAGTTTAATATATTTGGATCCCTAATTTTATATTTGTCATTTTAACATGTACGTTGGCCATCGTCAGACATTTTCTTGTACCCATGTGTGCTTTCCCAATTGTCATCGCAATGTCACGTGATCTAGTAGTGACTGTTGGGGTATTACGTCCCATCGGATAATGATTTAAACGGAAATCATGGATTTTAGCTAACTATTATTGACGAATCACATTCCAAGAGTTTTATTTACGGAACCCATTTTTCCCCTATGATATATTTTCATGAGTTCAATGACACAACAGAGGATGAAATATTTGTTGAAGTCTGATTATACAATGCATAGCTGCAGGTACGTACTCTGGATAATTAACTCTTAACTATACTCTTAACTTAACTGTAAAAACAAGACCGGATTAGGTTAGGGTTTCCGGTCCCCCCAACTAAAATGTACCACACACACACACACACACACACACACACACACACACACACACACACACACAACTGTACAGTCACTTGAAATTTGACCATCGCTTTATTCTTATTGTTAGTATGCACACTTCGAATAAATAGAAAGAGTTTGATGTCATCTGAGATTAGACATAATCTTGACCATGAAGAATTTTAGTGTACCAATAAGAGCTTATATCGCAGAATATTACGACAAAATAAGCCAAAGTCTAGTCAATCTTATATAGTGTGCAAGTATACATATTTAGACTATTCAGTTTTCACAGATTTTTCATTTAACAGTAATTATAAAATAAAATTACTTAAATGGACACGTTAAAATTTAATAAAATCAGACAATTATAAAATGTAAAATAAAAGCTTGATGTTACGTTCTTATCATTGTCTTAAATGACATTAAGTTTACAAACG
Source organism: Unio pictorum (assembly GCA_030141615.1). Classification (NCBI taxonomy): domain Eukaryota; kingdom Metazoa; phylum Mollusca; class Bivalvia; order Unionida; family Unionidae; genus Unio; species Unio pictorum. Next base: position 9,432,474 of record JARLTB010000155.1, on the reverse strand, counting down.
GGCGTATTGTGTTTTGATCATTCTGGTTACTAATTTGATAAAATTATTTCTATATTTAAAATATATAAACACCAATATGATATGGCAGGTTAAAATCTTTATATAATTACATTTCAATCAGTAATGCAGGAATATAAAAATGCAACTACCACCCAAATACTTCTATATAAGACCACGTGAAGCATCGTTTACAGAAATATTTTGCGTTTTAAGAAAAGTCTTCGCGTTTGCTGCTCTTTCCATTTTTAAAGGTCGAAAAAGTACTGTAGGTTCATAAAATAAGAGTAATGACTTTAGTAATGATTAATGTGTGTGTGTGTGTGTGTGTGTGTGTGTGTGTGTATATATATATATATATATATATATATATATATATATATATATATATATATATATATGCATGTGTCAGCCATCAGTCAATGACGATATAATGCTATTCACTATTCATAATACATGAATATTTGCATAATTGGAAAGAGCAGATATATATATATATATATATATATATATATATATATATATATATATATATATATATATATATATATATATATATATATATATATATATATATTCTTTTTCCAATTATGCAAATATTAATGTATTATGACACATGCAAAGTGAGGTATTAAATATTTTACCGGATTTATTACGTACTTCAACCTGATTGTAATAAAGAATTTGTCATTGTCGTTACAGCCAGGGTGTGCGATATGTAAATATGGACTGAACATCCGTATCGAACACCAGATTAACTATTATGATTCAATGGGTATATTACAACACACAAAAGTATATGTACGTTTTGTTACGGGTAGGCGGATAGAATGAGTTTGACGTCATCAGGATATGATAAGACTCGAGAAGTGGCGTATTCATGACCCATACAAAACCTGTTCTTCTCCATGAATAGGAATAAAATAATAATGCGGTTTTATATTTATGATTTACATCCTGTTTCTCATTTATATACAATTTAAGCTTTACAGTGTGATATAGAGATACGGATTGCCACTCATGTCGAACATCAGATCAACCATTTAAGATTAAGTGGACATATTTTATCAACCGGTAAACTTTAAAATAAGGTTGTGTTTCGTATGAGCACGTGTCTAAAGTACGTTGTTGTCACTCACTGCTCGCCTAGGTCCGCGTGCATTCCAGTTTATGGCTCGGCCAAAGCGGCTATATGAGAACGTTTGTTTTGTTAATTAAGGGTAACGAAATGGCCGACAAACTGGCTAAGGAAAAACTATACGAACCGAATTTCGAGCCACTGCACTATAGCACAACCGAACTCTACAGTATAATAAACACTCAAATAGATATAAAATGGCAACATGATTGGGACAATAGTACAAAAGGGAGAGTGTTGTACACTACTGTTAAGGAAGTAAACAGGCACAAAAAACCGCCCAAGGGCTCACCTAAAGAACAGACAATCATCAATAGGATAACTCTAGGAAAAACCAAGCTGGCCAACAGCATGGGAAAATATATAGGACCCTTTCCTCATAATATAAACTGTTACAATTGCAATACCCCGGAAGATCTACATCATATCTTCAACAATTGTAGTAAAACCAAAAAAGAAAGGGACAAATTTAGATCACAACAACAGAATATAAAAGCCCCATATACATACCCAGAAATTATACAAAATACCAATCCCAACATTTTAATGACTCACAAGAATATGTTGGAATTTCTACAAAACATAGGAAAAATAGGGAATATATAAATTATCCAATCAAATCCTAACCCCAACAAACAACAAAACAGGACCCTAACGCTTACATATAATACATTAAAAAAGCCCCTTTAGGACAGGGAAACAAGAAACGGCCAGGATCGGGGTGTGGAAACTGGGTATAACAAGGGATACCTTTGACGTGTCGCTTAACGGCCCCGGATACTTCCGGCAGAGGCCCCTTGTTATTGCCTGGCCGCCGCGCCTCACGGACCGGCCGTGGGGAGGTGACTGGGTGTGGAAATGGACAATCCTTGACGTGTCGCTTAACGGCCCGGGACATTTCCCGCAGGGACCCATTGCTACTACCTAGTAACCGAACCACACACCTAAACTAAATCAAGGGGCCAAAACAAATATGGAAATAGGGTCACAATAAAACTAAAAGGGGAATTAAAAGCTACAATACTAACAGGTCATAAAAAACATAATTAAAATACCCAATAAATAACATCTTAAGAAATAACAAGATGACGCAAAATAAAAAACATCATAGGCAGTAAGGATGTAGGTCAACACTCTACTCTCTCTCCTTTCTATTCTAGACACTTTCTCATTAGGAGTACAACCAAGTGTACAGTGTTAAAAAACATACGTATCAATCACTCATAAAGCTTAATTACAACCAACAGGTGCACCGAGACCGGAGCACTATAACTAGGTAGAGAAATATGATAGAGACCCCAAATTAGAACATATAAGGTAGTCTAAAAGCCCAAAGACTATCAGGTCCAGCGACACAAGGTCGCCCACCAAATCGAATAAGGAAGAAATTAATATAGGCCCAGCAAAATTAGAACATATGAGGTAGTCAAAAGTCCAAGACTATCAGGCCCAGCAGCACAAAGCTGCAAAAGTTCACCAAACAACTCAAGAGATATGACTTAACTAGACCCCCAAATAGTGTATATAAGGTGATCAAAGACCAGATCATCAGACACAGCAACACAAGGTTGCATATAAAAAATATTAGGAAAACAACAACAACTAAACACACACTGAGCACCTAACATTACAAAAACACTGTTACACAAACGTTGTACACTCAAGGAACAGCACAGAGTATATAAATAGGGATAGGATACGTCCAAAGAAGCAGCCCCTGCCAGGCACTTCGCCTCGCCCACTAAACACCCGCAGCAACTACACGTGCTTAACACGTCCTGAACGACCAAACAGAAACAGAATGAATTAATATGAGTGTGTGCTGGAACTATTCCCACTCATATTGCATGTGGCCCTACAATCACACAGTAGTAGCTCAATAGTTACTCCGATGTGACGGCCCAAGTAAATAGTGTTCCATGAACACATAAACGCCTGCAGGGTGGCGGCTCCGTTCCCACCCTCAGGATAAAGTAAATAACCGTCTTTTGACGGATAAAACAGTGGTAAGAGCCCTCGGGACGAATCACTTTAAACACATAATGTCAGTCAGTCAGTTTGTTTGTTTGTTTGTTTGATCAGGATTTTAAACGTAGCTTTTAACAATTTTTCAGTCATATCGCTACGATGTCTGCAGTGAGGCAGTTTATAGTGATGTCTAGAACTGGGGCATCATGCTGCAGATATGTAGCATGATGTCCCACCCAGTCACATTTATCCTGACACCAGGCCGACCAGTCCTAACACTAACCACTTAATGCTGAGCGTCAAGCGTGGCAACTGTTTGTACCATTTTTGTAAGTCTTTGGTATGATTCAGCCACTTCCGCTGCGAACGCTCTAACCACTAGGCCACCGGAGCGGTAAGATAACGTTTGTTAAGTACATGGGTGGGTGGATTTGGCTGGTTAAAATATCGTGTGCAGAAAAAAATGGCGTTAAACCCATAACAATACAAAGATCATATACATATATATGTATATATATATATATATATATATATATATATATATATATATATATATATATATATATATATATATATATATATATATATATCGTATTCTTCCTAGGGGAAAACTTCGAATGGTCACAATATAAGAGAATATGAAAATATAAAAGAAATATAAATATATATATATATATATATATATATATATATATATATATATATATATATATATATATATATATATATATATATATATCGATGTTTATTCTCTACTGAAGTACTCATTTACTTTTCAAGTATCATAGTTGATACCTATACTGGATAATCTATGCAGCAATTACACGTATTTTTTATGTTTCTGTAGTGATTATGCTAATAAATAGTTTTATACGGTCTTTATGCTACCGCAAATGTTGTACAGGACTGACATGGTATTGATGGCAGGTAATTAGACCGAATTTCAGAAGGGCTTTAAGTCTAGACTGGGTGGGGGGAAGCTTAAAGTCTAGACGGGATTTCAGAGGGGCTGCATGTCTAGACGGGATGTTAGATAGGCCATATTGCTAGACGGGGGATGTAAAGAAATACAAACCCAGATGAGGTTGGGGGGGGGGGGGGGGGGAAGAAGGCATGAGTCTGTACGGGGTTTAAAGGGAGCTACAGGTCTTGAACCGATTTTAAGGGGAATTCAAGTCTAGTTTTTGTTGTTTATGGAGGGACAGGCTTGAAGTCTAAAGGTTTTTTTAGAGGGACTACAAGACTAGACGGGGATTTGAGAGGGGCTACAAGACTAGACAGAAACGAAAGTTATGAACCTATTTTAATTTTTTACCTCACTTTTTTATAATTGTAAATATTATATTCCTGCGTAGGAAGCATTTGCATTAAATGGTAAACAGACTTCCATGACTTAAATGTACCGTGATGAAAGAGCCAACTTATCTTATTAAAATATAAAATTACCTGGCAACATTCAAGACGAAGAAGAACAAGAATATTTGTCCATGAGTATTTGATTATAAAGAAATATACTGTCTTCTTGAATAGGAAACGTGTGAATAGCTGTCTTTAGAGGAGTGGTATGGGTTTGGAGGTGGGGGAATTTTTAAAGAAATTTATTCAAAAAGGCAAGAAAGTATCTTCATATGATGTCTTAAAACCCAGAAGAAACAATATTATGTGTTTACTCTTCGGAACATGCTTTTTATGCCTAGTGCTTTATCTGATATGACGGCGCCATATTATGACATTTGATGTAATGACACCATGTGACAGTTGTTTTAACATTAAAAATGCTATCTGATATGCATATAAAATTAATTGGATGAATTTTAATCTTCTTTTTGGCTTACTATTTCATTCTAGAGATTTTGTCCCCAATCCTAAAATTATGTCAAGATACCTTTATCAAGTAAATCGTATTCTTCCTAGGGGAAAACTTCGAATGGTCACAATATAAGAAAATATGAAAATATAAAAGAAATATAAAACAAACCCTCAAAATGATGGCATCAAGAATTATGAAAGAATAACAGAATTGTCTTATCTTTAGCAGAATATTCATAATAGAAAATATTTAGAAGAAAACATTCATAGTGTTTTATAATGTAACAACTTAATCTCTACAGTATCCCAGGGTGACTTTCATATGAACAACACATGTGAATATATTATTAGATATTATCAGTCATTGAAAGAAAAGAAATTCCTAAATCTGTATAAATTAATCTTAGTTTAGATCATTAATACACAGTACACTGCCTATCGTTTAACGAAAGATAGTCTGATGGTCGCAGAGGTCAAATGTTAAAAATCGAAACTCATAGCTTGTGCACGTCAATTAATCAAGAAACCAAATCATGAAATGACATGGAAAAAAATGTCAAAATAAAACAGCAGGACTAGTAAATTCAGTACATCCCTGCATTTACAACATTTAGCGTCTTCAGCAAAAGAAAAAGTGGAAATGGCAAAAGGTGTAGAAATTAAAGGTAAATTCCTGACGTATTTCCTGTAATGTTTTTATTAAACAGGATAACTACAGAGAGAGACTCGTGTATGTACTTTCTATTTGTACATGACTTAGAATAGTTCTTATTTATAATGCAGAAATCAATATTAAATCAGTTTGTTGCAGTTAGAATAGGATATAAAGCAATGTATATAACTTACAAAATCATTAAATAGATTATCAGCAGTTTAATGGTATTGATGACTCTCCATACTATTATATTTACTAATACTTTTACTATTTTTCACTGAAGGCTTGTTAAAAGAAAATTTTCTATATATTTTATATATTTGTTGTTTGATTTTTAAACTAGTGACAGTTTAATGATTATAATTTACGGTTTTTCTGATATGCCGCTACAAACAACTGAAAAAGTAAAAGAGTTTCAAACGGACAATTTCAACATTTAAATCAAGTAGCTAAAGGATCATGTTTTGTACATGTCACTTTCAGAGATTGCAATTTATGTTACCTGTACCACATATTAGGCGACAACTAAGAAATACTCGGTGAAAATTGATGGAGACTTTCGCTGAGAATTTGGAGACAATAATGTAATAAATTTGGAGTATGTGCATTTGGTCAAAGCGCCCCTTTTTAACGAATTCTTAGATTTCTGTGATTACTTGTTTGATTCATGGAATTCGGTGCAATGGAAATATTCTTTAGCCCGAAATAATGAGCCAATTACTTGGCGCAATTATAAAAACGTTACTAACAGCTGTCTCGCTTGGCGATCAGCATTAAGAGGTTAGTGTTAGGACTGGTCTGCCTGGTGTCAGGATAATATGACTAGGCGGGAGATTATTAGAGCATAACCGACTTTTGATCCGGAAATCGGATTCCACCGGATAGAATGAACTTCCGATTAATCGGAGTCGGACAAGGCAGGAACGACCGATTCGGATAATAAAAATAATAAAGTTGAATTTCTATAGCACCGTGTCTAACACTGCGTGTCATTCGATAGTGCGTTAATAAAGTTAAATAAGAAGTCAGAAAAGTCCAATATGGTCAACACAACCACGCTGTGAGACAATCTATTTGAACCGACGGGTGAAACCCGGAAATGAAGCCGGATATGGTAAAGTACTAAGTAACATGCTAGACACGGCAAAACCAGATACCAGAAACCCGGAAACGGAAGATGAAATTTTTTAGAAAAAAAATACGGATTTAGCATTTCCAATTAATCGAATCGTATCCGAAATCGGAAAAATTTCATGCCCAAAATCCGGAATCGGAAATCGGTAAAAAAAATGCTAATCGGTTATGCCCTAGAGATTATGCTACATGTCTACAGCATGATTTCCCATTGCTAGACATCACTATAAACTGCCACACTGCAGACATCGTAGCAATATGACTAAATTTTGTTAAAGCCATGTTAATAATCCAGATCACACACACACACACACACACACACGCGCGCGCGCGTCACAGAGTGAAGTGTTACTGAGTTTCCATGATACCATGGTTTTCTAGTAATGAATTCAGGTCAAAGCAAATAAGTGTCCCTGTCATACCATAGTCCCCATTAAAATCTAGTGCTGTACATTGGTGATGTGACTAAAGTGGCAGTATTTACGGTAAGAAACCGGTAAATGTACACATGGGACCAATAAGAAGGGGCTTAGAAGATACTGTTTATGTCGCCATGGTGGCAAATGTGATGCAGTTGTACTGGCAAAAGGTGCCTGGAAACCATGAATTGACTGGTTTAAAGTGGGTAGTTAAATAGTTCCCTATAATAGGGTATAGTTGTATACTTTATAAGGCGTGAACTGTTGGCGGTACGGAAAGTTGATGAAGTGAAACCATGCAGATGTGCAATTGATGTATATTTGGCAAGTTGCGAGATTTTTGGTCTTGCGTTGATTAGATAAAAATGTATGTATAGAATGGACACGTCGGGCTTTCTACTTTACAACTGAAGTTGTATAGAAGTCTTTGGACATTTGGGGTAAACTTGTGACTTCTAGCAGAATCGCGCCCTGGTTTGACACAGTTCGGTAAGGTAAAGACACGTGGCTTGTAACAATATTATTACCAAATATAAGTTGTCAGTAACCAAAATTGCATCTTAAGAATAACTATTATTTATGTGAGTATCTGAAATATTGTACAAGTTGAATTGAATGTCCTTATAACTTTTAAACGTTACTGTTGTATGATATTACACTCTAATAACAGTATTCCTGCATTTCAGAGTTTCAGGTGTGTGTGTGTACATCACGTCACTGGATGTAAGAATCGAACACAGGCGCAACATTCACTTACATATACGTCCTGGTCTTTTTCAGATTAAAATAAAATGTATGTAGTTATATGGTAACATTGTCAACAGTTGTTTTTTAATTGTGATCCTGGGGCCAAAATTGTACACCTCTAAGGCATGATTCTGGAATCACACTAAAAACTGCCATCCGAGATACATCGACAATCGGGAATATAAGTATGCTCAACATTATAACAGTTGTGAGTCACATCACCTGTAACTTATTTTGAATATTTGCAAAACAAAACACCATCTACCCTAGTTCCACTTCACCGCTGTCGATAATTAAGTTTTGTGAAGGCTGTGCACATCTAACAACCACACACAATCATATCTCAAGGCACACACAATCATATCTCAAGGCACACACAATCATATCTCAAGGCACACACAATCATATCTCAAGGCACACACAATCATATCTCAAGGCACACACAATCATATCTCAAGGCACACACAATCATATCTCAAGGCACACACAATCATATCTCAAGGCACACAATCATATCTCAAGGCACACACAATCATATCTCAAGGCACACACAATCATATCTCAAGGCACACACAATCATATCTCAAGGCACACACAATCATATCTCAAGCCTAAAAGCTCTGTTTTGAATGGTCTAGGGCCGAGATGGGGATTTATGTGACATTGAACACAAACACACATCGAGACAAGGATGAGGACAAGAGATTCTGCTTCATATGTTCCAAGTATTCATTTCTTTACTTTTTCAGTGATTGTGGAATGTAACTATGGAGGAGAAAAATAAATCTATCTTTCCAAGAAAAGAAAACACAAAGCTATTTTCCATATATAACAAACTACGGAAGCAGTGCTTGTTTTTACTAAAGGGTGCAATTCCGGATGTTCATACGCAGTGTAAAAGAAATTCGCAAGCGATCCATAATTTTGTTTGAGTCAGCGTTGAAAACAGCCAGTGAAAGTAAAGAAAATGCATTTGATTTAATAATTCAACGCTTGTCTGATAAACCCTTTAAATAAACTGTTCTTTCCCCTTCAAACAATAACATGTTACATAGGGTACAAATGTATTATACTAACTAAACTACTTAATTCATTTCTTTCTTTGCATGTATTCTTGATGCAATCATGTTTGAATGCGTAGCGTGCTTCCTCTCAAAAATCACAACCAGTACAAAGTAAAGGAGCTATGTTTCGCCTCAATACTACACGCAATGTTACACGCAATGTAGCACGCAATGTAGCACGCAACATTACATCTATTTCGGAAGTTAAAACAGTCTACTTTAAGATTAGGCATCATATATTTGCAAGTATATAAAATTATATTTAAAAATCTGACAATTCATTGGAGGTTGCTGAATTAAAAACTCTTGATCAGCTGTGAATGTATGCGTAAACAATCCACTTTCATTCAAAATGTCTCTTAACAAAAACAAAGAATTGTAAATCATTCTAGACATGTATGCACTTAAACATTTAACAACAGATCTTAAAACACGCAATGTTTTTATAGATATAAAAATGTAACAACATATTGAAATTATTAATTTTGTCAGATCGTTCTTATTTCGGTTCAGTCAATCGGAAACACATTTTTTAATTCACTTGTTTCTTCGCTTTATTCATTTGATTATTTTAGGCAACGAGACTTCAATAATAGATCGAAATTTTTCTAGGCTAATTTATTTCGTAGGGCCTAATTCCACTTTATACGATCAATTTTCAAAACGTCTACTTTTAAAGTGTATTAAATAAGCGTATAATAAATGATAAAGATAACCCATACACGTAAAAACTCCTAGTTTCCATTCATGTTTTCAACCTTAAACAGTCAGTTAACCAACCCACCCATAAACATTTTAGACTGATTTCTTCATGGACCTAATGATAATATTCTGCAATCCACCATTGTATCCCACGAACTTGTATCAGTTCACCTCTATTGCTAAGAGAAACCTCCGTATGAGAAATAGAGCCAAATTAATGCAAGACATCCAATAAAAACCTTCAACTTACTTACATCCTACAGTAGAACAACTTGATAACTGCCTGCGTTCATTGCTTGAAAAACATGCCCCTGCCACCAAATGCAGAGTATCAATAAAACAAAAAGTGTTCTCCATAGTATAGCTTCGCACTGCTAAAAGACATCGCTGAAAAGCAGAGAGGATTTGGCTTTCCGCCAAACTCACCATTCATAAACAAATCTATGAAGCCGCTAAAAAGAACATCACAAACACGGTCCATTTAGCCAAAATATCCCACTACAGTACTAAAATCACGGAGAGTTCCAGCTGCAAAGAGCTTTTCAAGATAACTAACAAACTAATGTCAAGGACTAAATGTACACCACTTCCAAATACCTTTTCTCAAGTAGACCTTCCAAACCTCTTTGCGAATTTCTTACTTAGTCAGCAGGACACAAATTGTATCTGCAAATCGAATACACTATAGCCCAGATGATCTATGTTGTAGTGTTCCACAGGATCTGTTCTTGGACAGGTTCGCTTCATTCTATACACTCATCCGTTCTCAAGTGTCATAGATCATCATCCAGTGTATCACCAATTGTACGCTAATGACACCCAAATATACTAGTCTAGCAACCCAACTGAAGTTGATGCTACCATACATGGAGTAGAGAGGTGCATTTGTCATGTGAAATCATGGATGACATGTAACAAGCTGCAGACTGTCCGTACTAAATCAATAGAAACAGGTTCAAATGCTCCTAACGGTTGTCGCTGAAATTCTGCATCATAATTGTATGGTGACGAATCAGTTGAAATTGTGCTTTCAAGCGAATCTCTAATGGTTTGTACTTTGTCATCGAAGAAATTTGCAAATTGGTCTGGTAGGTCTAGTGGAGAGAAGGTTGTTGGAAGTGGTATATATTTGTTCCTTGACATTAGTTTGTTAGTTATCTCGAAGAGCTCTTTGCAGCTGGAACTCTCTATGATCTTAGTACTGTAGTGGGATGATTTGGCTAAATGGACTATGTCTGTGATGTTCTTCTTAGCGGCTTCGTAGATTTGTTTATGCATAGTGAGTCTGGTGGAAAGCCAAAGCCTCTCTGCTTTTCGGCGATGTCTTTTAGCAGTGTAGAGCTGGTCCCTACCACTGCTATACCATGGAGAACACTTTTTTTTATTGATACTCTGCATTTGGTGGCTGGGGCATGTTTTTCAAGCAATGAACGCAGGCAGTTATCAAGTTGTTCCGCTGTAGGATGTAAGAAAGTTGTTAGGTGGATAACACAAAGACTTTCTCATTCACATCCTTTACCTCAGACAATACATATCAGCAACACCAATATTAAATTCATACAGTCAGTACGAAACCTAGGTGGTACTCTAGACAGTACTCTCACACTGCACGAACATGTCATGAACATATGCAATGGTGCATATCCTGAGCTGAGACGAATCAGTTCCATTCACAAATATCTTTCAGTTGATGCCACTAAAACACTTGTGTGTTCGTTAGTACTTTCAAGACTGGACTATTGTAACTCAATTCTATCTGGTTCGTCATAATATCTGCTCCAAAATCTTCAAACAGTTCAAATCACAGCTGCTCGGATCATCTTTAGAGTACCTCGATCAGAGCACACCTCACCACTGCTCTGTACCCTCCATTGGCTATCCATTTGATACAGAATCAAACACAAAATGTGTTCTCTGTGCTATGTTTCACCGACAGAATCCAGTCCAACATACCTATCCGGCCTCATTCATGTGTATACACCAGCAAGATACCTACGCTCCTCTTCTGACAATCGTATACTCATTGTTCCGACTATGAAAACGAAGTCATATGGATAACGTTCTTTTGCATACCAGGGGCCAACAATGTGGAACGAATTGCCGATTGCAGTTAGACACAAAGACACAGTGGTCCATTTTAAGAGTGCTCTTAAAACTCACCTTTATCGACTGCAGGAACAAACTTAGAGACCTAATAGTGTTTTGTACATTATATGTTTTCAGCATGTTTCAAGGTTTTTTATTTTAGTTTTTCTGTAGTGTAGTCATATCATTATAGATGTTCTAAAGCGCTTAGAGCTTCTAAAGATTAGGCGCTATACAAAATCCTCATTATTATTTGTAATTACTATTTGCAAACGAAATCTGAAATTGAGTTCAAGCTCGAGTAATCACATCATTAATGCTCTTCATTGTAGATACGACGAATCTGCCACATAACGTTATCTCCCTTTGTCTAATGATGATGTTTGTATATCGATGTCGATTTTGATCATTCAATGTCATCGATTCACAGGGTCTGGGTCCGGAGATGAGTCCATTCAGGGCCCGTTAACGTCTTTTGAAATGGGGGGCTTGGATGTGCATGTAGCTGACTGTGGAACTTTTGTTCCTGGATTACACAGATCACGTTTCACAGCTGCATCACCAGTCTTTTCTGTTCAAAGGCTGCAGCACCGGCATTACCTTGACTGCACCAAGCATATCGATTATCAGCGACTCTCTCTCTCTCTCTCTCTCTCTCTCTCTCTCTCTCTCTCTCTCTCTCCTCTCCTCTCTCTCTCTCTCTCTCTCTCTCTCTCTCTCTCTCTCTCTCTCTCTCTCTCTCTCTCTCTCTCTCTCTCTCTCTCTCTCAGATATCAGAGTCAATGCCTAAGTTCTTCAGCGAGGCCCTGAGGGTGTCTTTGTACCTCTTTGGTTGACCACTGAGAAACCTCTTGCCTTGTTGAAGCTCCCCACAGAAAATTTTCGTCGGTAGGTGTTCTACCGGCATGCGGACAACATGGTCATCTCATCGAAGTTATGCCTTGCACATAATGGTGTGGATGCTTGTCATGCCAGCCTGTGTGAGCACCTCTGTGTTTGGTACCTTGTCCTGTATCTGACTTTCATTATTTTTCTGAGGGAGCTCATATTGAAGTGGTTCAGTTTTGTTTAATATGGCGGCTATACACAGTCCAAGCATTGAGGAAGGTGGGTAGAAGAACCTCATCGTAGACTTTGAGTTTGGTGGCAAGCTTGATGACTCTCCTGTCCCAGACATTTGAGTGGAGTCTGCCGAATGCTACGCTGATTATGGTAATCCTGGAGTTGAAATCATCATCTATGTGTACTGCTTATGAGAGGGCGCTTCCGATGTATGTGAACCGGTCTACATTTTTAAAGCTTTTTTGCAATTGAAAATAAATATGCTTTCAGGTATTTTTCTCCGGGAGCTGGCTGATGCAATACCTTGGTCTTATTGGTAGAGATGGTGAGTCCAAAGTTGGTGCACGCTGTGGTGGAAAGTTCCATACTCTTTTGCATGCCTGCCTCCGTGCTGTAGTCGAGGACACATTCATCTGCAAACTTGAGGTCGCGAATGTTCTCAATATGGACTTTGCATTTGGTTTGAAGCCTTCTCAGGTTGAACAACGTTCCATTTAGATGGTATCAAATACCTACTCCCATATCACTTTCCTTGAAAGCATCCGTCAACATTGCGGAGAACAAGAGGATGAAGATAGATGGGGCTAATACGCATTCTTGTTTCACATCATTCGTGACTGCAAAGGGTTCAGAATAGTTACCCTTGTCCTGGACTCTGGCAAGCGTGTCATCGTGAAAATGCCTAACCATTTCAATGAAGACATATGGACGTCCAACTCTGGCCGTGATAATCCAAAGGCCTTGCCGGCAAGCAGTGTCGAATGCCTTTGTTAGGTCCACGAAAATAGTGTATAGCTGGAAAGTTTGTTCAAGACACTTCTCTTGCGTTTGCCTGGCAGCAAAGGTCATGTCGATTGTGCCTCTTTCCTTTCTGAAGCCACATTGACTTTCTGGCAGTAGGAAATTGATCAAGTTGATCTGTGAGTCTGTTCAGCAGTAGCATGACGATGATCTTGCCTGCGATGCAGAGTAGAGCGATCCGCTATGATGGTCGTATGATTAGGATTGTCGATTGCCTTTGGTTTGTAAATATGGATGATTGATGGATCTTTGAATTCCTGGGGTATGCGTTTATTCTTCCACGTCCCACAGAACATCTCTGTTAGGTTTTCCATTAGCTTAAGCCCACCAGTCTTGAAGATCTCAGCTGGGATGGAGTCTGCTTCTTGAGCTTTCCCACTTTACAGGAGCGTAATGGCCTTGTAAATTTCCGGCACTGTCCCTTGTTGATCTGCACCAGGAGTAGACGGTTGATCGCTTCATCGCTATTGGAAGAGGGTCTGTTGAGGAAATTGTCAAAGTGTTCCGCCCAGCGATCCAGTATCTTCGCGGGGATGTGCCTGCTGTTACTGGGCCGTAAACATCACGAAGAGCTCTATAGAAATTCTTCATGTCGTGTTTGTTGGATTGAATAACATCAGAATTTTGGTTCAGATCATGGATGCATACAAATTATTTTATTACGGCGAAACCAACTCCAGACTCACGACGTTCGTTGCTGCCAAGTCCACTCCAGAAAACTGTGTATTTAGTTCCAACTTCAGCAACTGGCCCACGTCGGTCAAGCTAGTTTTACCCAGGACTGCTATCTCTATCGTATAGCGATCAAGTTCTCTTGCAATCCAGGCTGTTCTTCTCTCCGGTCTGTAAAACTTTGCACGATCCAATAGAGTGTGTATGTTGCACGACCCAAGGGCGAGTGGAACCTTTCGGTTTTTTTTTTGTGTTTTGACCGCAAAAATGGGACTCCCTCCAGCCGCCATAAGTTGGCCGGGGTAGTTGAAGCATGCTATTTAGGGCACCTTTTCTAACTTCTTCCTCAGGCTACAGAGGTAAGCGGTGCTCTACTAAATAGACCTGCTTAGTAGCTCAGATGGCTGCAGTGATCCATTTCTGCTTCATGGCAATGGAAGACGACCCTATGGCTAGTGCTTCCACAATTGTCGCGACACAGCTCTTACGTCTTCCATGACTTGAGCACGGATGATGACGATGACATGAATGACTTGCGTGTGATTTGTATTAAAGTGAGAGGGAGTGGTGCTGCCTCATCCTCACTCTATCATCCAGGTCCCACTTTCTCCTGTGGCAAGACGTAGTCAAGACAGCTGGAATGGAAACTAGATGCAGTGGATGACCAATGTGTTCTATGCGTCTTGTTGTGCTCTTAGCGCTCCGCGAATCTTTGCTGGTTGCGCCTTCCTCCCCGTTGACCTATTGGTGGTTCCTCCTAGCAGTCCGCTGAGTCAAGTTTTCACATGCAAATAGTGACAATCACTAACTCACCGAGGATTTGAGACCCGTCGCTTACCCTCAACCTGCTTTAACCGGCCAGTCGAAGCCGTTGCCCGTGGTGTATCTGCTGCCCATGCTACAACTTCTTGGAGCCACGGGTGAGAGCTGAGTGCCAAGTGAGGACCAAAGGTGGAATAGCTACCTCCCCTCCCCCCAAGAGAGTATAACTGTTACTTCTACCAGTATCTTTTTTATGAACGTTAATTTTAAATATCTTGGATGGAAAGAACGGCTTCTCAAATTTAATACGAGTGTTTAAATTGATAAAATCAAACATTAAGCTATTTCTTTTCTCTCTCGTGTGTTTCGTTTGTAAATGTACGTTAATGTACTGTACGATAGGATATTTATCGGACTATAATACTAATTTAGATCCACTACCTATCCCAATAAGAATCGCAGTACCAATTCAAATTCATTACTCAACCCAATTGGAATCGAAGCACTAATTCAAATTTCTTACTTAATCCAAGGAAACTCTGTAATATTAAAATAATATAACTTTCTAAATGCTCTGGGTCATACGTACATCTTCCAGTATCGACACTTCCTTGATGCAAGTCTAAGTGTGGACAATGCCATATGAACTACGTATTGTTCCTCATTTCTTGTAAAGGGTCAGACCTACTTTCCGTATTTTAGCGTCGATCGTGCCTTTGTCAAGTCTGTAAAAAAAAAGGGCTGGAACTGCATATGTAGAATATTTATCTCTGGTTGAATTGTACAAGCAGGATACGTTCTCAAAATAATATTTTGATTAAATTGTTACTTTTCATTTTTAACCAAGCACGGCCCTCCAGACCAGCATATGTCATGATTATTATGTTCTTCCATTTCCGGAATGATCCCCATTCCCAGCATACATCCTACCCTTGATATAATTTGTACATCTTTGTAGAGGAGTGGAGAGATAAACAGTACCCATAGTTTTGTTTTTCAGTTTACATACCTTAGTGAATAACTAAAGCATACTGGAAATATATCTACCATCAGCAATGGTGCGTTTCATGCAACGTCAAAGCTCAGTACAGAAAACAAAAATACAAATTAAAAAAATATTAAAAATAATCTGACAAAGAATTACTTTTGCTGCCACCATTTATCTCTTCAATTAAGGCTGAAATATATTTTAATGTACTGAATAAGCACTGTATTAATAGTACCACCGTTGTCCTAACACCCCATACAACATAGTCAAATCTACACAATCTACTCCATTGTCCTAACACCCCATACAACATAGTCAAATATACACAGTCTGCCTCCATTGCCCCTAACGCCTCGTACAATATAGTAAAATCTACACAATCTACTCCGTTGTCCTAACACCCGACACAACATAGTCAAATATACACAAACTACCTCCGTTGTCCCCAACACCCCATACAATATGGTCAAATATGCACAATCTACCTCCGTTGTCCCCAAAACCCCATACAAATAGTCAAATATACACCATCTACCTCCGTTGTCCCCAACATAATCAAATATACACAGTCTACCTGCGTTGCCCCTAACACCTCGTACAATATAGTCAAATCTATACAATCTACTCCGTTGTCCCCAACACCCCCATACCATATATTGTCAAATCTACAGTCTACCTCCGTTGTCCTAACATCCAACACAACATAGTCAAATATATGCAATCTACTCAGTTGTCCCTAGCACCTCATATAATATAGTCAAATCTACAGTCTACCTCCGTTGTCCCTAACACCTCGTACAAATGTCTAGACAGTCTACCTACGTTGCCCCTAACACCTAGTACAATATAGTCCAATCTACACAATCTACCTCCGTTGTCCCTAACACCTCATACAACAGTCAAATCTACACAATCTAGCTGCGTTGCCCCTAACACCTCGTACAATATAGTCAAATCTACACAATATACCTCCGTTGTCCCTAACACCTCATACAACAGTCAAATCTACACAATCTAGCTGTGTTGCCCCTAACACCTCGTACAATATAGTCAAATCTACACAATCTAGCTCCGTTGTCCCTAACACCTCATACAACAGTCAAATCTACACAATCTAGCTGCGTTGCCCCTAACACCTCGTACAATATAGTCAAATCTACACAATATACCTCCGTTGTCCCTAACACCTCATGCAACAGTCAAATCTACACAATCTAGCTGCGTTGCCCCTAACACCTCGTACAATATAGTCAAATCTACACAATATACCTCCGTTGTCCCAAACACCCCATACTACAAAAGTCAAATATACACAAACTACCCTTGCTGTGCTAATTTTACTCCGAAAATATGCCAAACGTCTGAAGGAGTCTTTAATTTTAGCCTTGAACAAGCACATGTAGCCGAAAGATATTTCAGTTTGTTTTTGGTGTTTTTTTTTTAATCCACAAACAGAATCAGGATATTGCATACATTGTGACCTCTGTGTGTGTGTGTGTGTGTGTGTGTGTGTGTGTGTGTGAAATTGCTTTATTGTTTCTATTCTGAAAATGTGTATTGGTATTGATTGAACTAACGTGGTAAGCCTTAGGAAACATCGTAATAAGAAAGATCTAGTAATTTTACATTTCTAAATACTAATGACCATCCTCTCAGTATAGACCCATCCTTGATGCATGTACCTCTGCGAATAAAGCATTGAAAGTCACTGGATTTTGTTTATCTACATGTGTATGAAAGAAGTGTTTCCGATTCCGTACCTAAAATAAATTAACAGGTTATACTACCAGCATTGATTGTTTGTAAATCATGTCTATAAATATTACTGGCATGGCGTCAATAACATCTTGTCTTTATTTTTTCAGTCATAAATAGGATGAGTTCTCAAAAGATTCATTTGTATAAAAAAAATATTATCGGCAATCATGTCGTTCCAAACCGCATTTTATTTCGCCCATTTTAGACTGATCCTCATTTGTTCCAGGTAATTAACACTCATTTAGGCCCACCTTGATTTAGGTATACCGGCTGAACTCGCGTTTTAAAACTAAAGAGTAGCTCTCGCAAAACAAGGCCATGAACAATCCTTTCATGTGATCTATTAGTGATCTATTTAGGCCCATTTCATGTGATCTATTAGTGATCTATTTAGGCCCATTTCATGTGATCTATTAGTGATCTATTTAGGCCCATTTCATGTGATCTATTAGTGATATATTTAGGCCCATTTCATGTGATCTATTAGTGATCTATTTAGGCCCATTTCATGTGATCTATTAGTGATCTATTTAGGCCCATTTCATGTGATCTATTAGTGTTTCCAGTATTTAAAATGACACAAGTGCAATTAGTTTATGTATTAAATGAACAAAGCATGAGCTCGGTTTGAATTTTTCACAAAATGAAGGGAAAATAAGATTTTGCAACGATCACGAATGAATAATTTCTTGATAAATAAGATTATTTAGTTCTCTACTTCACATCAGGTCACAACTGGAATTTTCTTTAAAAGAAATATAACCTAATGGAAATTTTATTATGAAAGGTTCCAAATGTTTACAAGACAAAATCTTAGTTTTAACTAGAAGGTCTGTTGTAAAAAAAAAAAAATTATAATATAAAATGTGGTAGACAACATGGAGATCCGGCATTTCATGAGAAATTTCAAATGTTCTTGACTCAGATTCAAATAAACATGGTGTTTACAAAACTAAAATCAATGATTCAGGTCAAGCAACCATGGAAACGGTAGCGTTGAAACTATTATGTTTATCTGTGTAAATATTCTTGCAATAACATGGAGTCTAGACGTGTCTCTCGCATACGCTAGAGTTGACCCATGTTCAAAAGATATAATGACATCAACGTACAATTCATTTGTTGTGCAAGTTCGCACCAACATATACGTATAAAGTGTTATAACTACTAAAAAATTTATATTTCGAGTTTACAAGATGCTTTCAACAGAATAAAATAAGCTACCTTTTAACAGAGTAAAAAAAGTTATGTTGTATATTGAAAACCAAATGATATGTTGCATAAATCAATGTAAAATAAAAACTGTATATATATTTTTTGAAAACCACTGTATTGAATTTGCATTACATTTCTGTTTAGCCCATGTGTCTGAAATGATGTAAACACATCAGAAACTATATGCAATATTGAGTGGATATGATTTACGATTCATTTCTGTATATCCACTTTTTGAATGTGATTTATAATAGGAAAAAAAAAAACGGTATGCTATTGCTATTTGAATGGCACTATATTTGATTTGAGATTAAATTATTGTATTGCAACTATTTCAAAGTTGATATAAAGAAAAGATACTGCATGGTTTTTTGTGTAAGACTGAATTATATTAGCGATTCACTCATGATCTGTGGTAGGAAAATATAGCTTTGCTTAATAACAGCAGTGTCCGTAAATCCATGCAGTTGTGTTAGTACACTGTTCATCATGACTCAGATCCGTGCACGTAGTTCATTTATGCAATGCAAAGTTTATTGTCGATCTCTTTGCTCTTGGAAACACTAGTTTTTAAAGATTCCTATGACTTGCTGTTTATGCCAGACTCTAATGGAACTAGTGATATTTACAGAATTAACATCCTTTAGTGCAAACCAGAAGATAGATTTAGGCAATGATTCACCTCTTCAGAGATTTCCGTTGTAATTTTATCATATGGCGTTCTATTTAATAACATAAATAATTGGGAATTCAATTCATTCAAATAAACGCAACAAATATACGTCAAAATGTAAACACGAAAGAGATTGTATTTGAAAACGAACTCACTCCCTGCACACAAAGTCCTCTTTCCAACGCACTTCTTTCTCTCCATACCCACTCAATCACCCAACGAATTAGACTAAATTTGGCCAATATTTATACGCTGATAAAATTTCATGTTTAAATGTGTAATTGCATCAACCTATAAACGAGTCCCATTTCTTGGCAGGAGTGTTTTGTTAAACGCAAAAGCACAGTAAACGAGGGCAAAAGGAGTGGGTTGATTGGATAAAGAAGCATAAACAAAGTGTTATTCTGATGGAGATTTTTCCAAAATATGAAACCTCAAATTTGTTTTCTTTCTTTTCTTAATATGCCTCAATTTCATTTAAATTGAGATTGGGTGAAAGTGTATAAGATATACCTTTGACCAAAATTAGAGTTTATACAAATTCTCTTTTATTAGTTTTTTATGTATCAAAATCAATGTCAAGGAAACAACTGTAGTCCAACATCGTGTTAAACTTTTAAGAAGACACGGTACTAATGATATGGAAAAATGGAACCAGCCTGGAAATGGGTGAACATAAAAATAGTATATATATATATATATGGGTTTGGCTGACCAGGATTAGTTAATAATGTAAGTTATGTTTTAGGAAAAATAATCTTTTGACAGCTTACTCTAGTTGTAATTGTAAAAAGTAGAGACATTATTTTATTGATGGAATTTCAGTTAGTTGATGGTCAAGCACCGGACTCTACGGTGCGGAATTGAAAGCAAATGTTTCAAACACTTGCAGGTTTAGAAATTCCGCGGCTCATATCCTTTCCTCGACACAGAATCTGACATCCAGGTTTCATCTATACTAAAAAATATAGGTTTGATTATGAGCACTAAAACATTTTAAGTTAATGAATTTTTGTATAGGTTTACTATGGGAACTGAATTAGTACCGTGAGGTCCTAAAATTACGTTTGCAATTGTAACCATTAAGTGTCACCCGTGAGCACAGGACGTTAACGTCAAAATCTGTTATAGTAGCCTTTGGAGTGTGTAACATGTAGCGTTAATAATGTTGATTCGATGTGTAACAAGCAGCGTTGATAGTGTTGATTCGATGTGTAACACGCAACGTTAATAGTGTTGATTCGATGTGTAACACGCAACGTTAATAGTGTTGATTCGATGTGTAACACGCAGCGTTTATGGTGATGTTTTGATGTGTTACACGAAAGTTGTTATGATATTATTTGATGCTCATCATATTTCAATAATTTCATAATTTAAGACTTTAAATAGTATCATAGGCATCTTTTGAATAACGTTAAATAATATCACATGCATATATTCGATAGTGTTTCCTCCAAAAGGACTGGGAGATCCAGTTATAAAAGAGTGCTTCTCATTGTTATATTTCACTCAATATTATGGACATATTTCTACGGAAGAAGAAAGAGGCATTGGTAAAAGAAATAACATAGTAATACCTTTCTTAACCTTTGTCCCGTTCATAAATTCTCTTTATTTATGTTTTTATGATAAAAGCACTCTATTTTCTTTTTTAAAAATAGGGGTTATAGATTCAGATAATTCCAGCTAAGTGTACCCATGTGTGTTGTAATGTTTAGTAACCAATGTTCCCTCTAAGCTGCGCGGCTGCGCGGCCGCGCGGCCGCGCAGCTCTTACTCAGTTGCCGCGCAGCAGTTTTGAGTTGCCGCGCAGCAAATATGTGAGAGGGAAAATTACCTGCTGCAGCCGGCGGAAGTTATGTGGGCGAGCGATAAAGCAAGAAGTTGTAGTATGCTTTCATATTAAATAATAAATTACCTACGCACATAATGTCCAAAAGAAAAGCAGAAGGATGTCAATATTCGTTGAAAAAGAAAATTTGTTCAAGATTCAAGGAAGAGTGGCTATCAGAACTGATCGAAGCGGATGCGTTGTCATCGTCTAACAAGCAAAAGGTAAAACTTGGAGATATTTTCACATGCAATGATGATGGTGCTGTTGTTTGCACTATTTGCTCAACTGCAAATGCTGCAGGAGAGTTCAGCACGGGAAAAAAATGGGATGAATGGAAACTTGATTACTTAAAGAGGCATCTCGGTCAAAAAGTGCACACTGAATCAGTTAAAAAGCTACGGAATCAGAAGAGTGGTGGAATTTTGCGTATGCTACAGGAGAGTACGGCAGATCGTAGCATCAGAGTAGAGACGGAAGAGAGAAAGCGGTCAACTTCAGATTTGGTAAAAGTGCTGATTGATAACGTTATTATTGCTATTAAACTGAATGCATCCATGTTTTCTGTACAAGCTATCCATGAGCATGTTGCAAAATACGTTAAAATTCCACAAAGTTTGCGCAGCAAAAATTATGCGTTCGAATTTGTTGAGTGCATAAACATCGTCTTAAAAACTCAGCTTATGACTGAATTGCGAAAGTCGGCATTCCACACGTTGATAATAGATGAAAGTACCGATATTTCAATTTAGAAAATGCTGATTGTATATTTCAAGTATCGGCCTTAAACAGAAATTGTTTACAAAACAATATTCGGTGGCATCGTGAAGTTGTCCTCATGCGACAGCGTCTCTATTGTGACAGCAATAAAACAATTCTATTGTGAAAATCAACTGGATCAGCAGAAGATGGTGATGTTTACATGAGACGGCGCATCTGTCATGCTAGGGAAAAATAATGGTGTGGCTGCAATTCTGAGACGTGAGATGCATCATTTGTGTGAACAACATTGTGTTGCTCATCGCGAAGACTTAGCTGTTGAAGATGCTTGGAAGCAAGTTTTATTAATGCACGATATTGAAACATTACTTCGGACAATTTATACAATGTTCAGCAGGTCATCAGTTAAAAATGAGAAATTCCAGGAATTGGCCAATGCCGCAGAAAGTGATTCCGTGGCATTTCGGCATTTGCATGAGGTAAGGTGGTTGTCTAGGCATTTAGCAGTTGCCGCTTTTGTGCGAAACTACAACGTTTTGATTGACTATTGCACTGATCAAGTAAACATGAGCAATGATCCAATCAATAAGTTCTGTCTGAATTGACTTCTAAATCCGCAGTTTCGACTGGCTTTGACAGTACTTAACGATGTTTTGGGAGAACTGGCATCAATAAGCAAATATTTTCAAAGAAGTATTCTGACAACTATTGAACCTTTCAGTTTGTAAAGGCCAAAATATATAAAATAAGATCGCAGTATCTTGGAGAAACAGTTCATTGGAGTGATGCAGTGAAGGAAGTTCTTAATTCAATTGACCGTGACGTCGACAAGGCTGTATTTCTTAGATTTGTTGAACTATTATGTAATCACCATGAGAATAGATTTCCGGATGATGAATTAATGGATTGGCAAGCATTTAACCACTGCATCATTGCAAAGAATTCAAGTTTTGAATTTGGCAAAGACAGTTTGAACGAATTGATAAGAAGGTTTTCAAGAATTATACCAAACTGTCAAGAGAGTGTAATCTCAAAGATCGGTGAACAGTATGATGACTTCAAATTTTTGATTGCAGAGAAAGTGAAGACTGGATCAATTCAGACTTTCACTGACGTCGTAAGCTGTGTCATGAAGAATGAAGACATGAAAGAGCTGTCGATTCTGCTGGACATTTGTGGGACATTTCAAGCATCAAGTGCAGACTAATGAACTCAATTAAAACAAAATCTAGAAACAGGCTACAAGTAAATCATTTGGATAATTTGATGCGCATAAAATTATATCTTTCATCAGGAAGCATTATTGATCTAGATGCGGTTTACAAGCATTGGACTACACACAAAGACAGACGTGAAAATTCGGCAATAAATGAATAAAGTAACTGTTTTGCTCTAAATTTCGAACTACATTTATTTTATTTGTAGTTTTTATAATTAAATATGACATATATGTGTAGCACTTTACCGACATCATTAATATAAAGTAAGTAGAACAATATTTTTATTAACATAATTGAACAATGCCTGTGTGAAATGTCTAATTTATCATATAGAAGACTGCTGTGTAATACAGTTTTAGACATTTGTAAATGTACGACTTTCACAAATGCCGCTCACTAATATTTTGCATCATGTTTTTCCGCGCACGCCTTTATTTTTCCGCACAGCTTCGTCAAAAATTAGAGGGAACATTGTTAGTAACATTTACTTTCATAAGGCGTGTCTCACCAGAACTTTGATTTAGCAAAAAAAAATAATAATGAATTATATCTATTGGCGCAACCAACACATGACTGGATATATTTGTATCATAAACAGGGAAAAGACCACAATCATAGTGGTCATTAGATGTAAAGTTGAATCCACCAAAACAAACCCCCCCCCCCATTTGTATGTGAGATTCGAACACCAATTCTTGAGAAAGTCATTACCATTATAGCACAATGACATATACCGCGAAAACGCTCTGTAAAGTCTACCAGGTGAAGAAGAATGTTAGAATCTTCAAGGAATTCGAGACTACGATAGTTGCAAGATGAAATACAATGTATGAATCAAAATCATTGGAACTCACAAAGGAATTTTGTTATGTGTGAGTACAGGTCAGCATGAAAGTGAAAACATATAACTCCTTCAAGACTGAATTTATGCTAACTTTACATTGAGAAATGACGCAACGAAATAAAACCAAAATAGAAATGAGTAAATAAAACTACTTCAGAATGCCAGTATTTGAGAATTTCTTTAATACCACCATGGCTGAGACGGAGGAGAGTAAAAACACGTTTCAGACATGCCCGGTATTTGAGCAGGGCGAACGAAGCACCAACAGACATGCATCAAGACACTGTCCATCAACGAATAAATAAATAATGATAGGAGAACAGCGAGATGTACATCCAGAAATTGTTAAAACAAATTGAACTATCTTTCCCAAGAAAGTCTCGCAACAGAAACGAAACCTTCAGGGAAAAAAGGATAAATACCAAAAGAAACTCGACAAACATGACCCATTACAGAAGGACGGGGACAAAATAAGCCACAAGTCAAAAGAAGAAAAGCAACTCCCGACAAGACACCCCACCAACACAAAGAATGAACGGATGTGATACACTTTGGAGAAATAAGTAAATAAAGAAAGCAAATGGACCACCGTGGTAAGACAGACTAGACTAGGGTGGAATATCCAAGGACTCAACAACTAAGAATATTAAAAAAATAAAACTATACAAAAGAAACACAGGAAACTGGGAGATATAAGAAAGACACTGAGAGAGAGAGAGAGAGAGAGAGAGAGAGAGAGAGAGAGAGAGAGAGAGAGAGAGTACTGAATGAGTGATACACACGCGCAATCACCATTAAAAAAATATGAAAGTTTAAATAAATAACAATTCATGTCTCTAGTAAATGCCAAATATTTTTTGTAATATTAAATTTAAATAAATAAATGTCAAGTGTTTTAGAACGTCTCTTTCTGATGGAATATATGTCAATTAAGAGCAAAAAAATAGAAAATCAATACAGGATGTGCGTGAGTTAAATTTGTTAAGTAAGATAATATTGTGACCTTTCCAGAGTATCATTTTACACAGAACAAAAAACCGGAAAAGTGCTTACATGTGTACACTCTCGTCATATCATTCTTGTAAACATCCGATCGTTTTCATAATTTAATTACCAATACAATGAAATTGCACTTGGTTACAACACATCGATATTGATATGTCTGTAGCGGGTTACGTTTCAGTTCCTATTACGTTAATGACGTCAATCATATACCATCTATGGCAATTTTTGTTCTATTCCTGCATGTTAACGCGCACTTTTAATTAAATATAGAATTTAAATATAAATTATTTACTAAATATAAAAGTATCAGCTTCCGGCAAATTAGAAAAGAATATGGCAACCGATCTGAAATTCGTTGTATGAAACAAGTCTTTTTTAGATCCTTGGATTCATTGCTTCATTTTTTACTTATTAAAATAAATTCATGTTTGATTTGCTTCTTCAGATAAATGTGTTGATGAGTTGAAAAACATACATAGCAACTCGAGACATCGTCTAATAATCAAACTAACAGCCCAAATTGAAAGGATATCACTGTCACATAGCTCTTGTTCTGGACCCACTAATTATCCGATCCTGAATTATTTTGTCGTAACTGTGTATAAATATTAAAAATACGTTAATGAATTCCACTTTTAAAATTTACGTCGCATATATATATATATATATATATATATATATATATATATATATATATATATATATATATATATATATATATAGGGACAACAACTTCCGTATGGCTCATGATCTAGAACGTTTGTCTTTTTAGTTTTTCCATTTCGTGATGAAAATCATCATTACCAGTCGTCATGGGGGGGGGGGGGAGGCCAGGGTAAACCTTATTCTTGTCGGCTGCTATGAATGTGCGTGAGTGGATATTTTATATTTTTAAGGCAGCTTTAACCATTTTATTTCAGTCATACCAGAACGATGTCTGCAGTGTGGCAGTTAATAGTGATGTCTAGCACTGGAACATCATGCCGCAGACATGCAGCATTATGTCCCACCCGGACACTTTATTCGGACAACTGGCCGACCAGTCCTAACACAAACTTCATAATGCTGAGCGCCAAACGTGGCAACTGCTAGTACCATTTTTATAAGTCTTTGGTATGGCTCGTCAGGGTTCGAATCCACTGTCTTTCGCATCCGAGGTGGACACTAACAACTTAGGCCACTGGAGTGGTGGCTGCTGTGTAGCATCGCTGCAAGTAATATCTCTTTGCGTACATATAGTAGGCACTGGGCAGTTAACTATATTATATACTAGCTTTGAGAGTTTACAGACAATTCTCAGAGCAAGTCATTATGAGAGCTTATTAAAAAAAATTACATATTGTGGGTACATCACTTATGCTATGATTAGGTATAGCTACAACTTATCGTCTTTTTATCGATATTCGAGTGGCTCTGACAATATATATATATATACTAAACACGCTTAGGATATCGGACAGGATTCTGTGCAAACATTCCATTTATGTAGTAAATAATGTAACTGTGTCAAAAGTATTAAGGTCATCTTAATCCAGTATGACAAAAATGAGAATGTGAATTAGTGTAGGGACACCACAGTCATGTAAACTCTTGTTTAACCAGAGCATACCGGAGGAAAGGGGCGAGAAACAACCGTAAGCTTTTAATGGATACAAGTTTCTTTAGTCTTATAATTTTTAGAATATATACCATGGAAACGTACAAAATGTAGGAGTTTCCAGTGGCTTTTGTCTCCTGGTACCCAAAGACTTTTCCATCCCAAAGACCTCGCGCATTTTTCTTTACGTCCCCTCCAATTTACATTCCCCTAATCCAACACTGTAATTATGTGCATTTATTAGTATGCTGTTGTTGTTATTACTATTATTAGTAGTAGTACTTCAAATATGTGTGGATAGAAAAAAAGAGTGAGGGGTGGGGCATCGACAAAGATGTGGGGGAAAAAAGACAAGGCAACTTTAAAGTGGTTGAAAATTGAGAAAAACAATAAGGCACAAGTGATCAGCGCCACCTCTCCATTATTTTCAAAAGTCAGCCCCGACTCTCTCTCTCTCTCTCTCTCTCTCTCTCTCTCTCTCTCTACTTATATATAGGTGTATATATTAAATACATATTATATATTAATGTGCTTTCAACAATAAGTATACGTTTGTGTATTGTCTTTATGCGATTTTTTACAATTTAACACAGGTGAGATACACGACTACACCGTGAGATAAAAAATAAATACAGGTAATGGTAAAAACACACATTAGACAATATGTCTATTCAACTTGGCGCTATTTAGGTATATCCTTTATCGTTAACTAATTTTCTACCGAACACATGAAAGATTTTGAAAGACAGCAGACGGACAGAGACAAAACAAACCAAAAGGAAAGAGTGGTAGGGTGATGTACAACGAGAATTATAAGAAACATTTCGGTAATCTTTTATTTAAAGGTCTTTGAAGCATTTAATAAATACTCTCATTACAATTTCTCAATAAATATCCAACTAAACTCTGCAACACGTGGCAAGTAATGTGCATATTGAAACAAACAAATGATAGCAGTTCATGGCGGGGCTTTTGTCATTCAAACAATTCTTGTGGCTAAAAAAAATGACAACAAATGTACGTATGTCATTTGAATTCCCAATGTTCTGACACGTCGACAACAGTTGTCATATCTGCGCATAACGACACTCCGAATAGCAATACACTATCTTCTAAGTTTGATATGACTCGTTTTAGACCAAAGCCGGTATATCGATTTCATGACAGGTGCGCTTGATCATACATTAATGTGAGTGCAGCATAGTGATTAAGTGTTATACTGTTATCAACCATTTCCCTGCCCCGTCATGGCCTGTAGAGGTGAAACAACTTATCCATGTCGTGATACACCGCCCCGTCATGGCCTGTAGACGTGAAACAATTTATCCATGTCGTGATACACCGATAATTTTAACATTTCAATAAATACATGTATAGTAAAGATGGGAAAGGGTCCCAAACTGTAACTACCATATAAAACAAAACTTAATGTTCAATGAATATATATGTTAGGCCTTGCCTCCTTATTCTTGCAGTGCATCGATATGTATCATAATCGCAGGCAATGCATCGATAAACAATATCGATATGTGGCTTTAACTTTAACATTATATTCTTTACACAGAATGCCGCAGCTATCGATTCACATATGCATCATTTAAACAAAGTTTAAAGTTATTAGAAATTAGAGTTAAATATAAATGTCTTAAACAGGATTTCATAATAAATGTAATTTATTTTCAGATTAAATACTTTGTAGAAAAAATATTCTATTTTATGACAGTCATAAGAATGAATGCGGTTCATTTGATAAAGTACACTATCTTGAAAATATGTAGCATCTGAGATTCTTATGTCTAAACTTAATAATGAAACTGAGGTCATATAATATTTACGTCATACGAAATTGCCATTTGTGAATCTTCGATCGCTGGTTACAGACGACTATCATACATGTCCTTGCATCATAGTCCAACGGCGAAAAAGTCTAGATGGTGACGTCCACTAAGGCACGTATTGCTCAACTTTAAAGTTGTAACATCTAAAATGATTTGTTGTTTTCTTAAATGTTACTCGCCGCCTTTTCATCTTTACATACGATCACTGCTTAATGGCATTATTAATGGCTCCTGAATCGCCGAAATGGCAAAACACTGCTAAAAAAATGGAATGCGAATTCGAGATCTGATGCCGAATTTGTCATTCGGAACACTTCATTGTCCTTCCTCTGATTCAGACTCCTCTTCTAATGAAGGCATCAACAAAGTCCTTGGAATTGTGGGTAAAGGTGATGGAGAAATTGATCGATTTGGGTGAGATGTTGGAAGACTATTTGGTTGAAGTGCATCTATCCAGTCTTGTACTTCCAATTTTGTTCTACATTCAAATATCAAACCGTTGCCTTCAAAATTATTTAGTGTCACTCTAAGCTGGTTGTCATTATGTTCACATTTACAAACTGTGCAGTTTTTTAGACTCATATATCCAGATTGAGCAGAGAATTTCTGGTCTTTACAAATCACAGCATAGTGTTCAAATGAGCTTCTGTACACACGGACGAACACATGTGCCTTTCTGTTTTTTCCTCCACACTGCTGTATTAAACATAAACTACCAGATTTAACTTCTGAATTTTCCCACGGTTTGTTAAAAGTGTTCACACTCCCGCATGGTACTCTAGCCGTTCCAACCATTGTCTTCATGACTGGTCAGTTTTATGTCCACTAAAAAAGTAAGTGGACTTTTGCAACGTACAGTTTATGAATTGGTGTTTAAAGTATCGTTCTCCTTGTAAAAATATGCCAAAGTTTGATGTATTCAATACTCGCTGTATGATCTTCCACTGTAGCGATAAGTAAATATAGTATTATGTTACATTTCTACATTCAGTCTGAGCTCATCTCTCACTGACACCACAGTTTATTTACAGTAAATAGGCCGCATGTTGGCTTATATAGGTAGGCAGTTCACTACGCACCGGTAACCCGTCACGTGACTAATCAGACGATTATCAAGCCACGTGAAAGTAGGACAGCTAGGTAAGGCAATCTTGCAACTTCGTTGAAAACAGCGAGCATTAATTGTCGGGGGATTCATTCAAAAACTTGACGTCGTGAGCTGTCGCTGTGATATCATCGGTAGTAAAATTACTACAGGTAAACAATATTGTTCTTGCCGACTGTAATCTTTCTAAATTTAAATAGACTAGAATGTATCGTGAGACACTATATTTACATGTGATACACCCTTTCTAACAGTTTAATTTTAATCATGACTATGGAACAGTTCAGATCTTTTATTATTAATACAAATAAAAACAAAAACATAACTTAGGCTTATGGGCCACTCTGAAACCACGTGATTTATTACGATCCTAGTGAGGAGTGAATGTGTACTAAGATTATGCAATATACTTTAATATGACCAACAGCGATTCACACGACGGTGGTTGGGGTTGTTGTTATTATTATAGTAAGGTTTAGCTATTTTTCAGCACACGATAGGCTATGCATGGCGGCCAGTATTAATGGTGGACGAAGAACCAGGTGAAAAACGCCGGAAAGAACCACCGACCCACGAGAAGCTGCTGGCAGGCTTTCTCACATACCCACATCGAAACTCGAACCCACGCAGACAGAGGTGAGATGGCAGTGATCCGTAACGGAGAGTGCTTTAGACCACTCGACATTTGGGGCCCCTAGGTGTTTGGGGTAGAAGTGGGTTACTTAGAAGGCAAAATATATAAAATCACAAACCCTATTAGAATATAGATCCGTATTTTGGTGGAACAAATCTGACGCGTTTGCTTTTAAATAAATGAAGTGTGTGTGTGTGTGTGTGTGTGTGTGTGTGTGTGTGTGTGTGTGTGTAAAGCAGATTTTTAAAGTAGCTTAAACAGTTTGAGTCACATCGCTATGATATCTGCAGTGTGGCAGTTTATATATTAATGTTAGCACCGGGGCATCATGCCGTATACATGTAGTACCATTTCTACTACTCTTTGGTATGAATTGACCGGGATACAAACCCGCGACCTCCTGCGTCCAATGCGGGCACTCTAACCGCCTAGGCAACCTGAAGATTCAATCATGTTACAGTGTTGAACTTAATTTGTGGCATAGTTAGTTGAAAGTAAGTTATCAACCCTTTACTAGGTATTGTAAGTTTCAACATTATGTATTCAAGAAAACAACCTGCCATTTAATTCTAAACAATGCAGTATTTGGGGTTCAATAGACAGGCGATAGCTTTAAAAATGTATAATTAATATCCACATTTCTAAAGAGGAACGTTTTCGAAAAGCTGGTCTAAAATCTATAATCTTATATAAAATGATAGCAAAGCCGGTTATTATTTTGGAAGCATCGTGTTATAGCAAACTTGGTGAAATAACTATATACATGGCACATAAATATCGCACATATGTCCTATGCGATTTCCTTATATTGAAGTCAAAGATCAAGCGACAGGACATTAAAAAGAATTAAGAGCAGGTTCCCTTATTTATCCACTTTCATATTTTCGTTATTTTCTACAAAATATTTTAGAATTGGATACGACATAGTCCTCATTTCACTGTGAAACGGAGAAAATTCAAAACGGAAACACTTGTTTAATAACAGTCTGTATGTTGTGGGGTTTTTGTTTTTAAATAAAAAAGCGACTGTATTGCCAAAGGCAATGAAACCTTATTTTAAATCCAATTATAGCTTCAAATCTAAATTTATCTTTTTCGCCTTGAGCAGTTTCCTATGATAAATTAAAAAGAAGGTAAATTATTTAAATTGACGTAATATGATTACCATTCTTTACAATGATGAAAGGTATATCAAACAAGGGGATTTTAGGCTGTGTAGTTGGTGGTGTCATTCCATGAGTAAATAATTACCTGAAAAGACTTATTTCCAGGAAGAGACAAAACATATCAGAAGAAATTGTATCCTGTCTTCTGGCATTAAATAACAATGTTTGCCTAATACCTACAAAAAAAAAAATCGCGGTCTTATTTCAACCCGCTCCCTATGTAACCAAATCTCTCTTTCTCCCATTTTTGAGGACCGTTATGGCCTACAATTTGGGAAACAATCGCCAAAAAGCGATCTTTTGTAATCAGTACACAACGTAACATATATTACTCTTTCTCGTGCTCTTTTTACTGTCGTTTTCGAATTTGTGATCCTATTGTCATGTGTTATTACAATGACATGTGCCAAATTCAGCCAATGTTTTTGTTTCAGTTGTGGTTATCTATATTTGTGGATTATATATACACGTTGGTTTTTTAGAACATTTTACGCATATTGCCGAAATAGTAATCATAAATTGTGCATTTGCACACAGTGTGCAGTAAAGTCAATGAATAGATCTATAAAAAATATATGCTTGATTTTAGTTTTAAAACAGTATTTAAACGTTGTGTATATTTCATGTAGGTTAATTACCTCTGAGATCTATTTTCCATTTTTAGTTATGTATGTTTAGCGCTGATTTGTTGTCCAAACCATGCCATAGTCGCCCCCTCCCCCCCCCCCCCGCCTTATATGTATTTCATATATAAAAAAAATCTAAAATGTGCATACACTTTGTTCATTAACAAATAGGCCAAAGTTGATACTATGTACAAAAATTAATTTTAAATGTTCAAAACGTCAGCGAAGAAAGCTGTTTCAAATTGAGAGAGAGAGAGAGAGAGAGAGAGAGAGAGAGAGAGAGAGAGAGAGAGAGAGAGAGAGAGAGAGAGAGTATATAATAGCGGTAACCTGTACATCGTATGATGCGCTTGTTCAACAAATATAACCGTTTTATTATATATGGATATTACATTTTATACATTTATTGTCAACATGCGGAGTGAACATGTAGTGGTTTCATTTTTTTTTATATCAAATATTTGGCACTTCATTTCATTCAAAACGGATACACTGGAGCGATCGTAGGGTTATATGTAGTAATCGAAGGGTGGGTTCGAGCTATCGTAGTTTGATATGCAGTAATAGAATGGTTGGCTCGAGCTGTCGTAGGTTGATATGTAGTAATCGAAGGGTGAGCTCGAGCTATCGTAGTTTGATATGCAGTAAATGTAAGGTGAGCTGGAACAATCGTAGGTTGAGCCGAAGTAATCGTAGGTTGAGCTGAAGTAATCGTACGGTGAGCTAGAGTTGACCCTACTATTACTTCAGCTCCTCATCCTGCAATTACGTCAGCTTACACTACGATCACCCTACGATCTCCCCAAGCTCACCCTAAGATTACTGCATATAACCATATGATCGTTCAAGCTCATCAGCTAAATCTACGATCACCCCAAACTCACCCTACAATTATTCCAGCACGATACGATTAATTTATTTCACCCTACGATATATACAAGTCCTTCTCCAGCTCACCCTGTGATACTTCAGGTCACCAAAAGATTGATCTAGTTCATCTATTGTGAAGGGTTTGGCGTGACATATAAATGGGTCTTAACATGGACAGAATGAAAAAAAAAATGACATAAGAAAGATTAATACAAATGTAGTTTGTTCCAGTGCTTACACTACCTTAATTTTATCATTAACGTCATTACAGAACTTAATATAATCTTGGTATATAAAATAAAATTGGGTTTATATCTTAAGCTCCTGTATAATTAACTGTTAATATAATCAGAAAATGGCTCTTGGTCACGTGTTTGGAGGAAACCGTGATATATCATTGCATTATTTTACTCGGGGTTTTAAATTTTATATGACATGGAAATTTAAAATATCCATATATACATCATAGCAGTTTCTCTTTATAAATTATGTATTCCCGAGCAATTGTTCATAAAGAAAAAATATCCCCCTGTTCCAGTGCGGACAATCATGGAGTCCAGGGAATCAGTCTAAGTGTTATTGTTCCTCTATCGCATAATAATCAACGAAGCAGTAAACATCATTGAAGCAATAAATTAAGGTCTTGTCACTGTCAAGTTAGAATCGAGTATGCATTTGATGAGAATACTAAGCACTGGCAAGAACGCAAAGACCATCTAACAAGATAAATTTCATCATCGAATGTGAAAACAACACATCTGACGATGACGTCTTTGAAGATGAGTAAAATATAATTTCATACTGACGTAAATCGCTAGAATAATTTGTTTGGTTGTTTACCTCGCTGTTGATCTGATCTGATTAAAATTTTGCCGTTTGTCCTTGCGGTCTGACAATATTTACCATCGCAAAGAACGAGACTTTGCCTTACGGCTCCAGCATCGATGGGGTTTATCTTCATATTTAATAACATATTACATCAGATTACAGTTTGCGTTTGTATTTGTATTTGTTTGTATTAAAAATTATAATATATTTATACATACTGATATGCCTTGTTAAATACTAGAGCGATGACTGTAATCACTCTATTGAGAAGTATAAATGACACGTTTCATTTTCTTTGTGTTGAAACTTAGCGTGTACATCATACTTGATTGCCTCAAGCGTCGTGCATGGATTTTGTTCCATATTCTTAGTGCTAAAAGAAGGCTCTCGTGTATACCAAGAGGAGCTTGTGGAACAAAATGATATATTGATGATGTATAGAAGATAGTATATGAAGTATGCGACCTACGAATGGAGAACAGATTGCGTGAGCTACCTATAAATATTGCTTAGGTAACTTTGATATACATGTGATTCTACCGGAGGTTGAACAAAATACCATTTTGGATATTTGTGTATATTACGGAAACCGGCCAAAACCAGTCTATTTGGTACCGGATTCGTTGTTAAACAGGTACAGTGATGCGTGGCCAAGTAATGAGATTAAGCATGTAGTGTTCTGCATACATTACAAGTTGTGAATTGACCAATTTACTGTTGTAATATATTGAGTTTAACCTTAGCACCCGCAGTATGTTTTTCTTTTGATTACAGTATCAAAAGTTGTCCATGACGGCTTTTGAATCTTTAATTAAAACTCAGACGTCCTTTGCGGAGGTAAGATAAAATGGGAAAACCGCCTTAAATCGATTAACTCAAATCGCTTGAGTAAGTATTTTGACTTTGTATGGTCTTGTTGGGTTCTTCAACATATTTGGATGTAAAGTGAAAGGTGTAATAGGTTATTGAGCTGTTTCTTGCACACGATGACACTAGATATATCTTGGCATTCGTCTGTCTACGTGAGACGATGGCGTAGCTCCAGATTCAGCTGTTCCTTCTTTATGGTTCTCTTTTTAGCGTGCTTTCTATTCCTGTCGTCAGCTTTGCTAACTCCCTGCCTGACAGCTAGGCGCCAGGTGGGACGGTCGTTAGCAAAGCTCTCTCAGTTGTTGACATCGATGTTAGCCGTCTTCATGTCCCTCTTGCAAACATCTTTGTAGCGCAGGTGTGGACGTCCAGTCAGTCGTGCACCTTCTGCTAGTTCCCCATATAACAGGTCCTTAGGAATGTGGCCTGGGTCCATTCTCTTGACATGGACGAGCCAGCGAAGGCGCCTCTCGCTGAGAATGGATAACATGCTGTTGATGTTGGCGCGTTCTAGAACCTCTGCGTTGGGTACTTTGTCCTGCCACGTAATGTGGATAATGCGCCGCAGACTCAGGTGGAAGCTTTTGAGTTTTCTCTCGTGTATTGCATAGATGGTCCATGTTTCGCAGCTGTAGAGGAGTGAACTGAGCACGCAGGCTTGGTAAACACGCAGTTTGATCTCCTCGGTGAGGTTGGGGTTGTTCTATACCCTCAGGTTAAGTCTGGCCAACACTGCAGCTGCCTTGGCAATCCTGCCGTTCACCTCATAATGAATTGAGAGTGAGCTGGAGATGTTGGACCCGAGGTATGTGAATTTCTCGACAACTTCCACGTTGTACCCATCGATGGTGATAGAGGGAGGGGAGTCTGTATCTTGCGCTATAACGTTCGTTTTCTTCAAGCTGATGGTCAGTCCAAATTCCTTTCAAGCATTGGAGAGGCGGCATACCAGCTGCTGAAGTCTGTCTTCCCAGTGGAATATCATGGCTGCATAACAGTAACAATGTAATTGTATGATTCTTCTTAGTCAAATTGTAAATAAATTAATAAATTTCCTACGAAATAAAATATCCCTTAAAATATTAACAATAAACATCGGGCCTGTCCTTATTTTCTTAACAAGTTTTCTTCACGCTGTGTGATTATGCCCTGCTCTAGGTCTCTTTTCACTGATAATATCTAATACGATCTACCTTGAGTAGTGCCGATAGCATACTGTTCGATAAAGAAAAACAAATATTTCGATCTCTTATTAGCAATGTTCACAGGGTTGAAAAGGTCGGTATAACCTAAATACATATCTATATATAATATTAGGATGTATCGACCTAAGTTTTGTCTTAACACCTCATACTTGAATGGGTCTTTGGCTCCAATTATAGCTTATTACTGCTATCACCAAATATATTACATTGTTACGGGACACTAGAGCGTCCTGTTTATGAAGTTGATTTTTTTGTAACATGCGGTTATTTTGGGCCGGGTTCTATATCTTGAAATAAAAGAGCACTTCTTAGTTGGATAGGTATTCTCATACATAAAAAGTGAGTGTGTGCGTGCGAGTGCGTGTATGCGTGTGTGATTTGCATTTTAAAGCAGCATTAACAATATTCATGTAATATTTCTACAACGTCTATGGCGTGACAGTTGATGGTGATGTCTAGCACAGGGGCATCATGCCGCAGACATGTGGCATCATGTCCGACCCAGTCACATTATCCTGACAACAGGCCACCAGTCCTAACACTAACCTTTTAATGATGAGCGCCTAGCGAGCCAGCTGCTAGTACCAAATTTGTAAGTATATGGTATGACATATCAAGTAAAGTTTGCCATAATAGGAGAATGGTATGCCCGACATACGTGTTCTTGTCCGTCCGTTGATTCGACAAGGACCACCTCGTCATCCGAGGGTTGGGGGGGGGGGGCTGGTTCTGTTCTGTGCCAGTGCAGGTGGCTAATGAAGCCCATACTTGCACGGAATTGACTCGTCACCATACAGTTATGATACAGAATTTCAGCGACAACCATTAGAAGCATTTGAACCTGTCTCTATTGATTTAGTACAGACACTCATAATGAAGAGTGCACCAAAGACTAGTGAACTTCATCCTATTCTGACATCACTGCTGCTTGAGTGCTTAGACCCAATATTGCCTTCACTAACTGGCGTTTTTAATCTCTCTCTCTCTCTCTCTCTCTCTCTCTCTCTCTCTCTCTCTCTCTCTCTCTCTCTCTCTCTCTCTCATCGGGGGAATTTCCATCATTTTTCAAAACTGCCATCTTAAAGCCTCTGCTGAAGAAACCAACACTTGACCGTAATGATTTAAAAAACTATCGCCCAGTTTTTAATCTCCCATTCATATAAAAAAAATCTTAGAAAAAGTTGTTCTAACCCAACGTGTATCTCAGTTGAATTCAAACAGTCTTTTTAGCAATGTACAGTATGCATATCTCCCTTGTCACAGTACTGTAACTACTCTTCTGAAAGTATTTAATGACATTCTCTCTGCTATGGATAGTGGACAGTTTACAGTCCTCACCCTCCTTGATTAGTCTGCAACATTTGACACAATAGACTATGCTATATTACTTGACCGTCTCCAGCATGTATTTGGCATTCAGAATATAGCCTTACAGTGGTTCAAGTCCTACTTAGTGAAGAGGACACAACATGTATCTGCAAATGGAATACATTCCAGCCCAGTTGATCTATTTTGTGGTGTTTCACAGGGGTCTGTCCATGGACCTGTTCTGTTCATTCTATACACTCAACCGCTCTCAAGTGTCATCGATCATCACCCAGTGGCTCAGCAATTGTACACTGATGACACCCAAATATACAAGTCTTGCCATCCAACTGTCATTGACTTATCTGGTCATGTGGATATTATTCTTATTCATTGTTTAAAATATAGGTATTAAATATATGGACCTTTTTGACCTCACTTATGTATTTTATTTTTTATGATTTTAAAATAAAATACTATGCCGGTGATTGGAACATTGCATTTGTGTACAAAAATTGGCCCCTGCCTCCATGCCTATAATGCACTGACAAATGGCGTTAATTATAATAACTAGAAGTCGAAGTGATGCTTCGAAGAGCACTGTTTAATTAAAAAATAATAGAAGTAGAAGTGATGTTTCGAGAAGAACTGTTGAATACTAGCATTTATGTTAGAGTTCAAATAAAATCCACCTTATATTCCCTATACATTCTGCTCGAGTATAGTAAATTAACAAGATCAATCACTGGTTCCATTATCTGATTCCTTATACATCTTTGACAAGTGTACGGTACAGTCGAGCTGCCAATTAAGCATCCAAACAGATGGCCATGGGACAGGGTAATTTGAGAGAGAGAGAGAGAGAGAGAGAGAGAGAGAGAGAGAGAGAGAGAGAGAGAGAGAGAGAGAGAGATTTGATAGTAGAAATCGATTGTATCAACTAATTTTTAAAGCATTTGGTAGTATAAGATCATACATGTCGAGAATCTAATTGATATGGATGTAGTAATTTTGGATAAAAAGAACTAATAGTCAGAAAAACCATAACAAAAAATTGTGTTGCTGCTGTGGACCTAACGCCATCTTTCAGCACATGATGGGTTATGCATGGCAGCTACTATATCTGGAGGAAAAACCTATAAATAAAAACACGCCCGGGAAAAAAAACAGCTATCCACGCGAAGCTATTGGTAAGCCTTCTCACATACCCACACAGCCCATGACTCGATCCCGCGCGGGCAGAGGTGAGATGGCAGTAATCGGCATAGACGAGCGTTTTAGACCACCCGTGCCCCCATGTCAAGAAATAAAAATTGAAATAAGGGGGCATTTGTCCTGCAAAGTTTAAACGAAATTAGATATACAGCCTGAATATGTGATAGTTGGAACCACTTGGTGTCCCCCTTGTTGAGTGTTTAGCTACATTTAAATCGAATACAGTACCAAAGCACAAGCTACGTGTGGGCGAGAGGTGAAACGAAATATGTCAACAAAAACCGCTTTGTTATCAATATAACTGTTTTGAACTTGTCACCTTTTTGTTTGGTGGGGGGGGGGTACTCTCTCCTGTTTGTCTTTACAGACCAGGTAGGGAGGCCCTCATACATTATTTATGATATTTGCTATTTTGTATGTATTGTTATTATGGTCATTGGATAATATTATTTTTCTATTATTTTATTTATTTTTTTTTATTTTTTTTAAAATTAATTTATAAATTAATATTTTGTTATTTTTTTAATTCTATGCAATCATTTTTTTCTAGGAAATAGTTTTCATCCCTTCTCCGTTTCTTTCTCTCTTTTCAGACTTCTTTTTCCTTCCTCCTGTTTCGGTCTCTTTCTCTCCTTTCGTCCGTTGTTTCTTGAGCTATTGTTGGTGATGTATTAGGTTTCCTTTGCGCTATATTGTGTTCTTCCATATTTTGTTTAGCTGTTCCCTGTTGTATTTGTAGTTTCCCTGTTGTTACTAGGGTTGACTGATCTTCAAGTCGTTTAGTTCTTTGGTCTTGCTTTTGTACTTGTGTAATTCCAATGCTTTTATGTAACTGCTGTTGTTGTTGTTCTTGTTATAGTCTCTCTTGTATTTGTGTATGGTGTTGTAGTACTTTTCTCCTTGGTGTTGGTGTTGGTCCTTTTTGCTGCTCTGTTTTCTGTTGTTGTATTAGATCATGTATCGCTATTATGTGTGTTTCTGTTTCTGTTGTTTCTATTGACAATTCTTTTCTGACTTGTGTAATCTGGGTCTGCTGTTCTTCCCGTTGTCGGTTTTGTGTTTGTTCTTCTCGTTGCGTCCTTGGTGTTCCTTGTGTCTATTGGTTTATAGAACATTTTGATGGTGTATGTCCTGTATTTCCGCATCTGCTGACATCACTTGTTGAGTGTTTAGCTACATTTAAATCGAATACAGTACCAAAGCGCAAGCTACGTGTGGGCGAGAGGTGAAACGAAATATGTCAACAAAAACCGCTTTGTTATCAATATAACTGTTTTGAACTCGTCACGTACCAAGGATCACTTGGTACACAGCAGCAAGAGGTGGGCAAGAGAAAACTTAATGGCACTATTTTGGTCGTAGATATCAATAATTTGAAATCCTTATTTAATAGCAAGAGCAGCAAGCATACACACACCCCTCCCTTGCAGCATCCCCAGACTAATAAGACATTTTAAATCAGAAGCAAAGATATTGATCACTCTATGACTATTAGTATATTATCAGTAATAACAGGTATAAATGCAGATTAAAAGTATGACGAATGCTATTCTAACGACTTCTGAAAAAAATAAATCATATTCCCATCGATTTTATGAAAAGGTATATCCCGATGAAAGGTCGTTTAATTTTAATGTGCCGGCTAGTAAGCGGCTATCACATGGTGTCGGCAAATTCCAACTTTTTGATAGGAAATGGACGCTGACCCTACACCCCAACATACATGTCCAAATATCAAAACTGGGGTGGCAAGGGTCAGAGGAAATTCGGACTACGTTCACGAAGGCGACCTCCCGCCAGGAAATTCATAGTAATACCCGACCCGTGAGTGGTAACTTTCAAACTGTAAATGCATAGAATGTAATGGCGCCTCATAATTGAGTACTCGAATGGTGCAATTCAAAGCTGACATTGTGTAATGTTACGTTAACACCAACACATCATTTCACCACATAAAAATAGCAATCAGAACGTTCTGACCAGCACAATAAAGTGTCCAACCACCGCTGTTTAATTCAACAGATACAAATCTGAAAACTCAGAAAACGAAATGAATGTTTCAGCACTATCAATGTGATTTAACATGTTAAATTGAAACTCTCGACATATGACATTAAAAGTTCAACAACCGTCGTGTAATGCAAAAGATACAATCTAAAAACTCGACATTGGACATCGCATTTTCAACCAGCGCTGTGTAATTCAACATATGAAATCAAACTACTCAACATATAAAATGGAACTTTCAACATATACTCTTGAACCATTGTGTCGTGTAATTCAAACGACACAATCTAAAACCTCGACATAGAAAATATAACTTTCAGCCAATACTGTTTAATTAAACAGATATAATCTAAAATCTCGTCCTAGAAAATGGAACTTCAAGGACAAGTATTTTTGATATAACACGTGAAATCGGTATTCTGGACACATGACATTACAATTTCAACGTCAAAGTTCTGACTGGACCGGCTTTGTCCGCTACGGCGCCTCGTACATAACCACATTAGCCGAACCGACATTGGAACCCAAACGCAACAGAGTGGTCACATCAAGCAAGCGCTTTCTACCACCTGGCTATTTCGGGGCACCTTATACTTCGTGGCGCAAGCGACAGACATAGTACGTGATCATGTTTTCTCCTAGTATACAGATACACTAATGTAGCATAGCGTATAGGGAAAGTGATAAAATATTTTTGACGGTCTTAGTAGTTGAGGCTGCTTGGTTAAGACGCAATTCGTGGGATTACGGGTCGAAAGGTGTGTGGGTCGTAACTAGGCGGAGGTGAAAGGTCTTATTTATCTTGAAAAGTGTGTATTAAAACAATTAATGGAATTTGTTATACATCGTTGACGATTTTCGCTAAGCAACACATAAAACGGTGACATATTTTTAGTTACATCAGACCGTTAAAACGGACTTTTTCTGATTCATTCAATGCAGAGGCGTAGCTGGGGGGGAGGGGGGGCAGGGGGTACATATGTCCCCGGGCGCCAAGGTACAGGGGCGCCAAAATGAGGCTTTCAACGTTACATTATAATAAGTAAACAAGGGTAATAAATCGGTCACAAGATCGCTGGGGCGCCAATTTTATAGTTCGTCCCCGGGCGCAAAATATTATCGCTACGCCTCTGATTCAATGTATAAACGATTACGCAAGCACAAACAAAAATCAGTGACGTTAAGTACCTCATGCTAAGTGTTAAATAGTTTTTAAAAAATTTTGAGATAAAATACAATTTTAAAAAAATACGTTCATACTTTTGTACCAATACCAAGAAATGTG
This sequence comes from Unio pictorum, assembly GCA_030141615.1. Lineage (NCBI taxonomy): Eukaryota > Metazoa > Mollusca > Bivalvia > Unionida > Unionidae > Unio > Unio pictorum. Next base: position 9,390,651 of record JARLTB010000155.1, on the reverse strand, counting down.
ATAAAAACAATAGCACCCCTCCATACAATTTTGAGTAAGAATCTTAATAATATACACGAACGATTTGATTAAAACATAACAAAACCGGATTTTACTGCGACATTTTGACTGAATTTTAACATTATGATTTATGGAAAATGAATTAACTGTCTCTGCCCATCATATGATGCCTCCAGTAGATAACTACCCGGATAAATTATGCAGTCTTTTTCCCATCCGTTTTATCACCCAGTTAGGGTGAATTTGTAATTTGATGAATACTGTATCTCAATTATTATTAGTTAGATACGAAAAGAACGTAAACATGTTTTTTTTTATAATTAAGTCTACACATAAATATTGCATTCTTTACTTATTTGTCAAATCTCACGTGACAAAATAGCACCAATAAAGTTGCTTCATTATTCTGTAAAATGTTAATTAATTTATGATACTTCTTCTGACTTTGTTTCAATAAATTACATCTTTTTTTATGAAACGTATGACAGATTTTATAATGACTGATCATTTCGTCGAAAATCTTATCGTAGATTTCATTTTAATCCCAATTATTTCATCGACTGTTTTTTTCGTCGAACTCATGTAGCTGACTTTTTTTTGATGGACAGTCATTTAGCTGCCGTAATTTCGACCATATTATTTTGGTGTACATTTACTTTGAACGTCACAGAATGATTGTCCTTAAAGTGCAAATCAAAAGATAAAAGTGCGGAAATGTAATTCAATAATATTCACCATTCGTAGTATCGATACAGCTTACAAAATCAAAGCTACTTATTTAAATTAATATCAATATTCAAAACTACACTTTAAAATGAATTGACATACGATATGTAAGTAATATAATAATGTTTAGAATTAAATATTGTCCTTGATGCTTCATAGATACTGCACAATATTCCCTGAGTTGTATCTATTCATCACTATTTTGATTTAAGAATCCGCTGTTTGATTTCATCTGTTGAGTTGGAAGGCTTGTATTACCTACATTTGTTGTGCCTTTGATTCCTCCAAGGTAATTTTGTGACTAATGCTGATATTATGTTTTGTTGATGCCACCATTAAAAGCATTGGAACATCCATCTAATAAATAGATCGTTAAAAAAAAACAGATCGTTCTCTGCAAATCTTTTGATACGGTGATACTGCAACCACGTCAATGTGCGGACGTTGATAGGAGTCGACGAGATCATATGTCGGTATTGCTGACGTAAATTGATTCAAAATAATCAACGACTTGATCTATTTCATCTAATAAAACTTCACTTCTGATTCCTGATTACGAATCCATACCTTTTGACCTAGAAGGAAAAAGCCATCATGAATTCCAAATTTTTCTTATAATGCTGCGATGGCTGCAAGCTCGAAGTCGACGGAGATTGATCTGGTTTCGAATCGCTATCAGGACTCTGATCACAAAGAATTTTAAGCACCAACGATTCCTGTGAGTAATGTTAACAAAATTATATTTCTCCATCGTCTTCAAATTGGAATAACAGCTTCTTACATTTCGGAATAAATGGTGGGTTTACTATCTAGATTGCATCGGAAGTGTGCTCCGTGATGCATGATTATTAATATATGTGCATAGTATTAACTTATTGATAAATAAACCATTCTACTAAGTAGAGGTGACAAAATAATCAGTAAAGAGTATTGGTTTATATCATACCTGGTTCGATTACTTAGGAACCAAACATTGTATTCATATTTCATTACTGTCTAATTATTTCATTGAAACCAGTTTTATATTTATTCAACCATCATACAAATAACAGTTGTTGGATTATGAAACTAAAGTGTGTGCTCAACCATGCATTATTACTGATGCAATGTGTGCTCAACCATGCATTATTTACTGATGCAATGTGTACTCAACCATGCATTATTTACTGATGCAATGTGTACTCAACCATGCATTATTACTGATGCAATGTGTACTCAACCATGCATTATTACTGATGCAATGTGTACTCAACTATGCATTATTACTGATGCAATATGTACTCAACCATGGATTATTTACTGATGCAATGTGTACTCAACCATGCATTATTTACTGATGCAATGTGTACTCAACCATGCATTATTACTGATGCAATGTGTACTCAACCATGCATTATTTACTGATGCAATGTGTGCTCAACAAAGCATTATTTACTGATGCAATGTGTGCTCAACAAAGCATTATTATTGATGCAATTATTAAACAACCATGCATTATTTACTGATGTAATGTGTACTCAACCATGCATTATTTACTGATGCAATGTGTACTCAACCATGCATTATTACTGATGCAATGTGTACTCAACCATGCATTATTACTGATGCAATTATTACTCAGCCATGCATTATTTACTGATGCAATGTGTACTCAACCATGCATTATTTACTGATGCAATGTGTGCTCAACAAAGCATTATTATTGATGCAATTATTACTCAACCATGCATTATTTACTGATGTAATGTGTACTCAACCATGCATTATTTACTGATGCAATGTGTGCTCAACAAAGCATTATTACTGATGCAATGTGTACTCAACCATGCATTATTACTGATGCAATTATTACTCAACCATGCATTATTTACTGATGTAATGTGTACTCAACCATGCATTATTTACTGATGCGATGTGTTCTCAACCATGCATTATTTACTGATGCGATGTGTACTCAACCATGCATTATTACTGATGCAATGTGTACTCATTCATGCATTATTTACTGATGCAATGTGTACTCAGCAATAGCTGTAACAATACATAAAATTTAATATTTCAAGTTAAGTCAATAAGATTAATGCCGACATAAAACCTTTTGATATACTGAATTTCGACAAATGGCAGCGCCAGAATGTGTTCGACGAAAAGAAAATCAATCTAATGACTAACGAAATGAAAAGTCGACGTAGCAGTTTGTAACAAAATGAATTCGACGATATGATTTTCGACGAAAAGAAAAGAAACTGATTTTATGACAAGCTGATATATGGTTGACGTACCATCGTCCTTTCAAAATGGATACAATATTTAATTTTGGATTTCATGAACGCAGAAAGGGACTCTTCGATCTCTCACAACTGGTGAAAAGTGGAATCTGGTGTCGTTTTTTCACTAACATTTGGATTAAAAGATTTACTCTTGCAACTTCTTAATTCAATCACCATGTCGCTCGTAATACCGTTCTTTTTCTGAAGTGCTCCAAAGGTAGTGATATCATACATTCGACAAATTCCGTTTGTAATTAATCTAACGACAGCAACATTTACACATGGCGGAAAATCGATTAGAGAGGGAATGAACAGACAGATGTATTTTATCCGCTTTTTTAAAGAAGATCTGATAATTAAAAAGCGTGCACTAGATAAAAATTATACTCTTGGTGATCAGTTGGAGCGATGGAATTGGGCGAACATGGGCTGAGGACAAGCCCAGTTGTGGAGTATTTCATACTGAAAAGCTAAACATACGGCACGGACTTGTAAAAAAAATAATGTACGTCAGTTATGCCTTTGAAGACAAAATGCTCATAAATGCTAGGTCGAGTTACTGCGCAATATCAAACGCAAACTGATAATAGCGTATAGCTAAGAATCACCGACATGCATGTGTTTGGCTTCTTCTGATTACAGCGGCGACGTCATCAAATCTTTTGTTTAATTTTCGAATGAAATCGCTTTACCCATGAGTGTCTCTGATTAACATCAGTTTGATTCGTATGCTTGTACAAAACGTCTGTGTGTTTCAGCCCGAGAGAGAAATTGCATGGCTCACAATGCGGTAAAACGTAGATATTATCTAATTTTATTGGCACCCAACGATGTTTCTGACCAATATCTTTCAAGATTCGGTAATCAGATGATTTAGCGTACACGACTTTGTACACGTAAAGGCGGCATTGAGGCTATAGAAAAAGTTAACGCTCCCAGATTTTTTCTCTTTGTCAGAGCTCCATGACTTTCACATTTTGCGTCGAAATTCATTCAACTTAGCCTGGTATATTCCCATAGGAATCAACGTACTTCCTTTTGCATCTATCAAACATTTTGCATTGAAAGCTTAAATTCTTCTGTGGCCAATGTTGTAAACTAATGTGAAGTTTCAAATTTTGAATAAGCATAGAACCTTAAAGTTGAATGCATTGATCATTAAGATTTTATTACATTTAAACTTGAGAAGTCTTTTTGAAGGGTCACCTGGACCTTTATTCCATGTCAGTGTTAAAACTTCAAAGGGGCAGCGCTCTGATTCAATGAAATTGACAGGATATTTTTAGCACGGTTTTGAGAAAGAAACAGATGAACTACCGATTCATGTCAAAAAATTATTCTTCAAAGGGAAAAGTTATAGAACGTAATTAAGAGATTCTGACTAACAAAAACATGATTGTCTTAGGAACATTTTAGAAACCACTGATTAGGATTGGCCAAAGTTAAATTAAGGCGTACACTTTGGACGTACTGTGATTTTAAGTGAGAACCTTGCCCGAAATTCTTTAGTCCGACAGTTCATGAGAGAGAGGAAGTTTGGCTCCGAGGAAAACCTAGGAAAATAATAGTGCTTTCTTCGTTAAACAACAAGGGGGCCAGGTGTTTGTCTTGTGAAAAAGACAGGGTTTAGTGCTGGGAGGCACAATTTTTAAAGATAACAGCATAAAGATATGTAATTTTAATTTCACGTAATACTCTATTTTTTAAAATTGTTTTATGCAAAGGTGTTTGATATAACTAGGTTCCCTATTATGTATCGTTTATTCAATTTCATGGAAATGTGTTGATGATAGAGTTGTTATGCAATTTATCTTATTCGATTTCACGGAATGTGTTGATGCCAGAGTTGTTATGCAAATTATCTTTTTTTAATTTTACAGTTATTTGTGAATTGGTAGAATCGATTGCATGCGGCTCAAATTTTAATGTGTATTATTCCATGGGGTTATATGAAACAAAAATGAAATAATATCTTTTGTCTGTTAGGACGATACTGATTGTCGTGAGTTAACGATGATTACCTAATTATATTTGATTTTATAGTATTAAATAATCGTGTAGGGTTAGGACTTGCGAACTGTATACAATAACAATCGAACATGTAGATGCATACGGTATATTTTTCGATAGACCGCTCACGTGTTAATTTATGACCTGTCGCTTGTGAAGCGAGGGCAAGGCAATACTATAAAAGTCAGAGATTACGCAGTGCGTAGATAGCTAGTGTTTTCTGAGTAACCTAAGTAAAGTACTTTTATGTACATCTAGAAAGTGGTACATATAGAGGTTTTTGAATAATTTTGTCCTTTAAGGAAACAGTTTTCAGAGAGAGAGTGAGACTCAACAGTCCGAAGACGGAAGTCCGGGGGAAAACAGAGAACCGACAAGTGAAATCTGTAAGAAGGAAGTGACGAATTCAGAGTAAAAGACTAAGAAGTCCAAGAATGATGAGGCAGTCGGAATGTGAAGACTTGAGGAAAAAGGAAACGTTGGAACACGGTCGAAAGGAAGATGATGCAATCAGTCGTGGACCACCACTCGTTCTGATGATGAAATAAATCCCGATTAGACATTACAAGTAAATCAAGTTGATATCATTTAAATTGAATTGAAATTACCACTATTAATTTGTTTGATTAATATTGTTATTTTTCTTGTCTAAGGGGCTCGTATTGTATTATTTCTTCCCAATAATCTTGCCCAGTTCACTGTTGATATTCGTTCACTCACACCTGGTCATACTATCGAGGGAGGTCATTCCCTAGACAGCGGTGCTAATTACAACTAACTACCCCTGTTACTATTAAGAAGGAGCCGCAGTTTACACCAACACATTAAGAAAAGGATTAAACAATTAAGTACATCAAATAACTTGTTTAAAGTGAACGGAAGAGGTAAGCCAGTCACGGAGACAGAATATGTTGACATCTTGTTTCCAAGAATAAAATTATACATATATCTTATCCCTTTCTTGAAGTTCAAACTCTAATACGAATGCGTATGGTTACACCTTTTCCTATTTCCTAACTTTAGAAGAAAAGTGAAAATATGTGTAAAAATTACGTGTTTATAATTCGCATTTAGATGTCAGTGTTTCTCGATAGATAAATTGGACAATTATGCAGCAAAACTTGCAAATCTAATTCAACGAAAAATGGCAAACAAAACTAACTGATGTGTAGAGACGTTTGAATCAACTAAAAACGGAATATACACATGAATATACATGACAAGGAATAAATGGAGCAAGTAGAATAGACAAATTTTATGTATCTGATTTCGGCCTTAAAACATATAAAAAAGCACAAATTATAGACTTCAAAATATCAGACCATAAACAAATAACATTGGAAATAGTGGTAAAAAATTGTAGTAGATGGGAAAAGGGAGAATGGAAATTAAATAACTCAATTCTAGATGATGAACAATTAATTAGAAAAATAAAAGAAGAAATCCCTAAAATGCTTACAAACGAAAGGGGAAAATATAAAGCAGATATAATGGATGATTGAGATAAATTTAAAAAGAAAGTTAAAAAATTAGCAATATACCACTCAACTAAACGTAAACGAATTCAAAAAGTAACGAAATTAGAATTAACAAAAAAATAACCGATGACACAACACCTATAAAGGATAATGAGAGCTACTCCAAACAATTAGAAAAGCTAGAACAATGGGATACAAAGGGAATAGAAAAAAGGGCGGGAAAATTCCTCCACTAATACAAGCAGGCAAAGGAACTATATAAACGGGAAGAAAAAAGGAAAGTGGGAGAGAAGACACTAGACACTTTAATGATTAACGGAATAGAGGTGACAACTAGAGCGGAAATCATGATGGAAATACAAAATTTTTATACAAAACTATATACAACTCGAAACATAGACAGTCACACAATAACACAGTATCCAAAATCCTTTTTACACTTACAAAAGGAATATGAAACTTTTGGAAAAGCTTCGGGATCGCAAATAAATCACGAGAAAACGGAAATTCTAAAAATAGGAAACTGGAGGTGAAATCACCCCACCTGATTAAAAGCAGAGTAAAAGCCCTAGGAATTTTCTTTGGGGTAAATGAAGAAAAAGAAAACTGTATAAAAGTTAAAACTAAAATAATGGATGTAATAAATATCTGGGCACTTACGCCACTAAGACTAATTGAACGTTCACAGGTTGAAAAAACATACATGTATTCTAATTTGACGTACTTACTAAACGCTGTGGATATTAACAATAAAACACTAGAAACCATCGATAACGAAATAGAAATCAAGACACATTACATATATAGGCCTAAATATTATATTATTTTTATTTTTATTTTTTAGTAACTACAAAACAATTTTCAAAATTTCACAATAAAACTGTATTTTAACATAGTCCAATAACTCTATGATATGACTTAGATAGTGCCGTCCATACAACTACACTGTACAACAAACATAATAAAAATACAAAATACACACACAATGGACAAATGACTCTGGCAAAGTCAACTGGGCAATACTTAATATAATATATATTAGAAAAGGAAAGGAAATTGGCCCTGGAACTTAATAGTTCTATGGGACAAGAGTACGATCCTAAGTTCAGAAATCAGATTGCAAAGAAATCAGTATTCTCTACAGCTCTTGTTGGGAATATATGTCACAAGTTAGCACTGGCTTGTGACAGAGAGTATTATCAGCCTGAATTCCTTAGTGGATAAATAAAACCTCGATATATTTGACGAACAAAACAAAGATTAACCGTCATCCAAATTCATTATATGGAATAATTTAAAATAAAAAAAAGAAATATACACTATCTCTTACACTCACGGGTGGACAGGGATAACAATACACCATATTTTACATACTTGGGCTAACCGACGGTGTTCCTCAATCAACTCAAACCAGCTTTGTGCTGGGGATAGTACCGAGGACCAACACCCCCCCCCCCTTCCCCAAATTATAGGGAATGATGGTGGTAACAACAACTCCCTACAAAGTGACAAAAAACAAGAAAGGCGATTTCCCCTAAACAAAACGAGGGGAAGCGGAGAGCACACAAAGAGAGGGAAGAGAAGGAATTTGAAGAACCAATACCAGACACACCGGACACGGAGTAACGAGGGAAGCCAGGAGATAACCAAACCAACAAAGAAAAAAAACAACTTTGAAGAAAACACAGATGTAGCTGAAAGAAAGGTAAATGATAAAAAGCAAAAAGGAGAGGAAACATCGAATAACCATGACACAATAACCACACCGATAGAAAAAGCGGACGAAAACGAATTTGTAACACCTCCCTCGAGTCCAAAGAAAAACAAAACAAGACAAAAGCTAAACGAAAGAAAGGCATAAGTGCACACAACAACACGGCAACACAGCTCCAATACATAAACACCGACACACAACAAAACAACAACAACAAAACAACAACACCCGAAAGGGTGATGAAATCCAACAATAAACACAATACATGAACAAAACAAAATACCGATAAATAATCAATAACTTCATGAAACAGAAATGGATCGAATTGTAATAGCTTCAACAAATACAAGAGGCCTTGACCTCGAAAAAGCAAAACGCTTGGTCCAAATCAGTAGAAGTGATGATATAATTAGCTTACAAGAGTTACACAATTTGCATCAGAATGTAAAGAACTATATCGAAGACACTCTCGATGCAATTGTCATAGCGCAAAAAGACCAACAAACATTAATTCGGGCATAGGTATAATTATTATTAACAAACAAATACAACAAACTTGGAAATTACATGACACACCACAGCAATTCCATGGACGAATGCTACACATACAGACACAAAACATTCACATTATAAACATATATGCACCAGCACTAAGAAGAAAGAGGCTACCGTTCATGGCTGATCTAACAAATTACAATACAAAAATTCGCACACAATGATGTAATAATCACAGGAGATTTTAATGCATACATTCAGGATATTGATACAAACAGCATATATGCTGAACGGAAGTCAACAAATGCACTAATTGACATGATAAATAGCAATAACTTAGCGGATGCTTACAGACACTTGCACCCACAAGACCTATCTTACACGTTTGAAACTAATAAATACATCATCCTCCCGCATAGACCACATATACACAAAAAGAGGAAACACCAACCAAATTAGAGAATGCGACATAACCAATATAAAGATAGGAGACCATAAAATGGTAACATTAATGTATGAATTAATAACAAACAATAAATGGGGAAAACCGCACTGGAAACTCAATAACAGTATACTTGAATTACCAGAATTTGTCTGGGAGATTGGGAATCTGATTGAGAAAAGAAAGATATACTGTCATCAGCAGCATGGGATAGAGTTAAAGAGGAATTTAGACGTATCTGCCAAAAATACTCACGGCTTCAAAGCCAAAGTAATAATCTCATTGAACTAGAATGCCATCGAATCCTAAACAATGTAAACACTAATGAAGAACAAAAACAAATAACAGAAAACAGACTCAAAAACTAAAACAATATAAAATGCACGGAGAAAAACAAAAAAGTGGAATCTTTAATGATATACACAATATAGGAAAAGAGATCTATAAACGGGAAGAAATAAGAAGGGGAAACGAGAGATCCATGTCCCAAATAACACAAAATGATCAAATCCTGACGCAAAAAAGAGATATTTTAACTCATACTAAACACTACTATGAAAATATGTACAAAAGTCAAAATATATCAAAGGTAAAAATACATGTATTTTCACATTTAGACATGCCAGGCTAATTCAACCAAAACAAATAGCAGTGGGACCTCAACGGGACATACCAAACCGTAGTGTGACCCGTAAGGACACCCTTGCTATAAACTACAAAAATAGCACAAAATAACGACATTTTAATGACAAAATATTACCAGCCTCCAACACCAGATATATTTATCTTTGTATTGCACCAACTATAAAGATATTCTACACTATGATACTCTAAAACAGTTTAAAAATACTAATAAGGATGCTTACTAGTTTGAGTACGGCCTGCCTGACCCATTTACGCCTGCAGCGGCCCCTACCTGAAACATGCGTGACCAGCAGCAGGACGTACAATTTGACTGTACTTAGACTATGGCCAGAATATGGAGGCAATCAGCGGCGAGAATCAGCAAGAGATACCGTACACAACACATAAAGGTACACCGCGAATCTCGTTGATGCAGATGCCAACATACTTATATGAAATTCTCTATTTACTTATTGGGAATAATAAGTCCCTTCCTTTTTATAGAGAGGGCATCAACTGTGGTGCGGGGAAATCAAGGAATAAAACCCTTGAAGGCCTCACATGATAGCAGAGACGTAGCTGGGGGTGGGAGGAGGGTACATATGTCTCCGGGCGCCAAGGTACAGGGGCGCCAAAATGAGGCTTACAACGTTACATTATAATAAGTAAACAAGGGTAATAAATCGGTCATAGAAAAATGTGATTAAACGGGGAGGGGGCTGGGCCGCCAATTTTATAGTTCGTCCCCGGGCGCAAAATATCATAGATACGCCTCTGCATGATAAATAATAAAAATTTTATAATTAAAAAAAAAATAGAAGAAAAAACCCACATTTAACCCAAAAATCCAACAAAACCAATATCGAAACGGAATTTAGCGGCATTCCTTGTATGTATCTATTCACAAATAACAATCTGTCATGAACCAACCAAAACGAATAAATATGAAAACAACAAAAGGGAAGCAACTTGATGTTATATAATATTCTCAAATTTTCCCTTTTTTTCCAATCTCAAATAGAAAGAAAAGTGAAGAAATATATTTATTTCTCCTTTGAAAATGATACTCACCGAAGTAACAACCTCAAGGCCATTTGCACTAAGGTGTGATAGAAAAGATCTTGTCCAGCACAGTGCCACGGCACTGTTCAAGTTAAAACTTAAATGCCCGTACACAACTATCCCACACACACAATATCACCAATAAAAGAAAGCACCCAAACTACACAGAAATACACACATAATTAGAACAACAGATATCTACATTTACGGCTTTTTTTTTTCCAAAACAACATTAAGAAATATAGGCAAACAACTAATAATATACCATGATTCAAGCTGTCCATCAGAGGCGTAGCTGGAAGGGGGGGGGGGGGGGAGTTGGGGTTACATATGTCCCCGGGCACCATACTAGTGGGGGGCGCCAAAATGGGCTTTGAAATAGGTTGTAACGGGTAATGGTGATTTTATTGATGAAAATAATGGGTTTCAGAGTTGAGGGGGGGGGGGGGGAATGAATATTGTCACCGGGCGCCAAACACTCTAGCTACGCCTCTGTTGTCCATATAACACAAATAACACAAAGCACAACTAGCAATATAGCACACACTGAACGGACAATACATAAGACTCTGGCAAAGTCACTATCAACATGGAAAAAAAAACATGGGGAAAGGAAATTCACAAATAGACTCTAATAGTCTCATGAGTGAAGAGTACAATCCCAGCAAAAAGAAGCTATGTAAGTGAAACCATAACCCGCTGATCTCCTAAGGCAGGGGCAATACCAGAAACTACAATGTGGATGGTAGGGAGTATCTACATAGCTCCTTTTCTTTTGGGCAAAAAAAAAATTTAAAACTTTGACAAGCAAAAAAAGATAGAAATCCTGGAAAACAAATTCTATTTTATTAAACATAAAATGGGGAGACATTTACATACAACCACATAAACTCATGGGTGGACAAGGATACAATGCACAAAACAATAGACATTTTTCGGAAAACGAGGGTGTTAACTAAAACTCAATACAACATAAATTGTTGTGGAGAGTTGACAGGTATCAACAACGAGGATTAGCCTTTATATAAAATTTCTTAAGTTCCCTAAATAAGTGTGGTGCGTCTATTTTCTTACTCAATTTGTTGTTTGTTTATATGTCTTGTCTGTTTCTCATTCCGAATCCTAGCCAAAATATGTATAGTGTTTGTGGAGTGCTTCCTAAACTTTTAAATCTATCTAACATATTTTAATTTTTAATTAGGATTGGATTAGGTAATACCTAATCCAATCCTAATTAAAAATTAAAATATGTTATGAGAGATATCACAAGATAAGACAACTGTGAAATGAATCCGAACGAAAATGGCTATCCTAACAAAAATACAAAGCATAGACTTATATATAGCAACATACAAATAGCACCAACACAAATAGCAAACACAAGGATAATAAGGGGCCACTAACCATGGTCAAAAATAATTAAAAGTGGAAAACTAGTTTGGGTAGATCAAATCCCATCTAGTAAGGTTTTACTTAAGTAACACTAGGGAAAGAGAAATATCCCTGATCAAACATATAATCCCGATGGGACAAAATTAAATGGGGAGTAAATGAAAATAAAAAACAACAAACAACGTATCTGGGGGAACACACACAAACATAACAACTTTTTTTTTTATTGGGGGGGGGGGGGAAGGGCATCTGTCTGGTGCTCCCCAAAAAAGAGAAAACAAAAATTGCAATAGACGATGCACGAAATGTTTGATACAAAGGCAGAAACGCGTTCGTTCAAGTCTAACAAGTTAAGTCGGCCATACAAAAGTCTTCAGCTTCTCCTTTCAACGCTAAAAGTTTAGGTTAGCAATTGCCAGCATGCATTATAAAACAGTTATGAAATAGAATGATCGCAATACAAACGTTTGAGATGGTATGAGGCTTTGTAAACTGATTTACTCTCTAAATGTACACAAGACGAATATAATTTTGCAACCCGATTATTGTCATTGTCGTTCTCATGAAAACATTAACACTAGTGTTGTTGCAAACGGTAAGTATTCAGGGGTTTTCTCATGTGATACATGCGTTTGTCAAGGAGGAGATGTATCGCCACTATTGTTTACAATGTCCTTAAATGGTTTAGAACCTTTTTTGAAAAGTAACAATTATAAAGGTCTCTAACTAACTATTTTATGATGGTATGATCTGTACTTATATGACGAATATTTCGGCTTCTACAGACAGGTAACGATTTATTAATTCCTACCAGTTAGAAACACGTGCAAAAGATGAATCATTGCTTTTATGATTTTTGTAAAGCATAGACACTGACTGCCATTGCTGAAAATACATTACGGTGTATTATTTGTTACGGTACACAAAGAAGGACAACTAATTTCAGATATGTTAATAAAAAGATAGAAGTAGTAGATGAGAATAAATATTTGCGTTTTCTCTTTTACAAAAATGGCATCTTGACGTCAGCTAAAAGAAATTTAGTATTTCAGTCAACAAAAGCTTATTTTCATTACGCAAAGACATTTATGATTTGAATTTACTAGCTGACTGTAAGCTTTGTTTAATCTGACTTTGCTACCTATTCTAACAAATCGTATGAATTTTAGATATATGAAAATACAAACATTATCGAAAAAGCACATCTAGATTTCGTAAGATCGACTCCGTGTGTTCTAAAGCACTCCTAAATGTGTGATCTGTCAAGATTTAGGTTGATATCCTTGCTGTACGTGTATTAAAACACAGTTGGTCAGTTTTGGTCAAAATGGTAACCAGAGAAAATTAAAACATTTAATTTAATATTGATGCTTATAATGCTTATCTAAGACATGAAACCATTGAAAATAAATGATTTATGGTATTAAAAAATGTCATTGAGACATTGGGACTTGAACGAATTTTCAGTATAAATAATGCCCTAGAGTTCTTGGGACTTAAAAGGGTGTGTAGAATAAATAATTCCCTTGTTATTTTGGGACTTACATGGAATTGTAGTATATGAACATTGCCCTAGAGACCATGAAAATTATTGATGTTTAGGTAAGAAATTATTTTTGGTAGCAAATCTCTGGTAACACAATACCAACTAATTCTAACTTACCAATACAATAAAAACAGAAATCCTATATGAATGCCTCATCAAATGGGATAATTTATTAAGTAAGCTTGCCAAAAAAGTTGTATAATATACCTAACAAGTTTTAAACAAGTAATCGCATGTATCCTGTAGAGAGGTGACTTCGGAAAGAGATACCTACACATGACAGGAAATGTGTATTATGCGGTAGTGATGAATTCTTTACTTGTGTGGATGTAAATATTTAGAGGAACAACACATGCGCCATTACAAAACACCCGACACCCCAATATATCAGTGCCTTCTATGATTTAATTTATAACACTTATAAGTGTAAAAGTATTGGTCAGTTGGAAAGTGTATTAAACGTTTTGTGAAGTGCCAAATTTTCGGTCGAATCTATTACATAACTATTAATTCAATCCACGTAGCCATTTGTTAGATTTGCGACACATCGTGCAGGAGGGGGGAGGCACCTGGAAACGCTAGTCGACTACCGTACTAATTAACAGTACTGACCGCCGCGACCTGGGGAAAGTTTAATTTTATCACGAAAGTGTCATGTTTGATAAGGAACAGAGAATTGGTACTTAAAACCAAAGCGTGTCACCTTGACACGCTGATGTAAGCGACTTTCAAAGGAAAGCGCGAGAAAATATATTTGTTCTGATTGGTCACTGTTGAATAAGGGGTGTGTTTTACACGAGAAACCTTTAGAACATAATATCCTACTAGCTGAAATTTACTTCAGTCTTCTGAATTCGCTATTGTGAGAATAGCCAGTGTAGAATTATTTTGGAAGAAAGGCTCCGGATGTGATTTGAATGAAATCTAATCGTCAAGGAATCGTGATCGAAAAAACGCCAAAAACCAACGGTTGAGAGACGCGCCAAAAACACGAGGTATTTGTCTCAAATCCAAGTTTATTGTGCTGTAATTGATATAATGTTTCTTCGTTACAGATCTTCATGATTTGTTGATACATTTATATGATTAGTTTCATTTTTTTACATTAATTTAGTAATGTTCTTTTGAATTATGAATTAGAATTCTTACCTTAATTCGTAGTTAAGAATGACGTAGTGTTAATTGATGTCGTAAAAACACTATGTGATAGGAAAGTGTTACGTTAATTCTTGAATTTATCATATTGTTTGAATATTGATTGTATTCTAAGATTTAATGTCTTACTTTAATTAATGATTTACAAGAATACATGTGAATTCACCGAATTTGGATGTCGTAGATAATTTAGCGACAGTGTATAATGTTTTAGGTCAAGGCAAACCGAATTAACAGGTGGTTTAATGGTATAGATTTGAAGCCATGTGTAGTTAATTACTAGCCGTAAAATTGTTATCACTGATAGTAATATCTGATTGTTCGAACGAGGGAAACGGACAGTCTCAGCTATTACCGTGTAACAAGAGACTTAGATTGTTTTACTTTTCTTTTGGAAGGAAGGAGGAAATTAGCTTTTTTATTTGGAGAGACGTGCAGTACGGAAAAAGAGGAAGTACAAGACGGGAAAAGAATATTGTGAAGTAGAAGTTGCGAGGGGCATACATCGATACAGAGGACAAGTCTGAGTTCGAGCGAAACATCCACGAGGGAAAAGTATCTCGAGAGACAGGAACCTCTGGGTCAACATTTGAGTGAGCAGAGAACGCAGTTCGACGATAACAGGTCATGAAAATCGAACAACGCGGATGAATTTGATTGAAATCTCGATTCTCTGATGAAGTTAACTATCAGTAATAGAGCGGCTAAATTTGTTTAATTCTATATTCAATCTATTTGTAATTCGGTGAAAGTTAATTCTAAAACAACTTGTATTCCGAATGAAAGGAAATTGCACTGTGTATGTATTTGATTAAATTGTTTATTATCTTTACGGGGGCTCGTAGTTTTTTGTTCAATATATTAACTCAGTTTACCATATACATTCTATACTCGAACCGGGCAATCATACCATGGGCGGTCATCTCCTAGATAGCAAGTATCAGAGGGGAGTGGGTTAGAGTGTTGTTTTTATATGTTGTGCAATACCTTTTGACAAGTAGGCTTGTATAATATTATACGAATAACGCACATGACCCGCGAAACTTTGACAAGTTGGAGAGCTCGCTCCGAGACTCGAACATTTTTTTATGCGAGTAAAGTAATCTGAGCATATATTGAACCTTAGCGATAATTTTATTATTATTATAAGAAAGGATCGAGTGAATCAAATCATTGTCTGCTATTTTTGTATACATGAATATTGTGCATGCAAATTTCTTGCCAGTTTTTTCTCTTCACATTGTGCTAAAAACTATTGTAAGGATTTGAGATACATACCTTTGTTGTGAGGTCATTCTAAAAGTGTATAAGAGCGGTATTGCTTAAATATTTTCTTGGAACAAGAGCAAATTTGGGCAAGTACTGTATTTTGAAAGCCATAAATTACGTCTTGTTAGTAGAAGCCACTTCACTCATTGTGGGAGGAAAGTACCCCGCTGCGTGGAGCTGGTATTTATTGGAATTTTGCCTGGTTAAGAGAGGCTGATTGACCCCGGTCAGGTCATTGTAGGAGAGTTTTATAAGTTACAGTACAAGAGCTATTTTCAGATAGGTATTCGCATTTGTTTTGCAAATAAGTTAAGGACTTGGTTCTAAAAGGTCATAATGGCGACAGACAGACAATTGGTACGAGAATTTAAATCCATTGGCAAAGATGAGCTGGGTTACGAAGGGGAGAAACTTGCAGAATTTATTGAGCGTAGTCTTAGAGAACATAAGCAGCAGTTAGTCATTGAACAAGAGGGAGAGAAGGAGAAAGAAAGACACGCCGTGGAACGAGCAGCTGAACGAGAGAAGAAGAAAGACCTCGAACTAGCTAGATTACAGGCCGAGGAAAAAGCTAGAGAAAGGGAACATGTGTTAGCCATGGAGAGACTGAGGATCGAAGCCGAGTTCAGGAGGGGCGAAGTGTCGAATGAACATCCAGGAACCACAACCAGACGTTTGGAAGACAGATGACCCATACAGATCACCATGCCTATGTTGAACAACAAGGACGAAATTGTTGACAACTTTTTGACACAGTTTGAAAAGTTGGCACTGGTACATCAACTACCTAGGGACCAGTGAGCTATCAATATTTCGGCATTTTTATAGGGAGCTGCGAAAGACGTATACCATAATATGACCCCAGAGGAGATAGACGATTACGACGCTCTGAAGAAAGCATTAATTCGACACTATGAATTATCAGCAGAAACGTTTCATAAACATTTTAGGGAATCGTCAAAAAGGGCTACCGAAACACACGCAATTTCATAGTCGAGTACGCGTAATTTTTGATAAATGGATAAAAATGTCTGGTACCGCGCTAACGTATGAGGGTATACATGAAGAAATTTTAAAAGAGCATGTCCTGAGTACATACATGAAAGATTTAATTGTTTTTTTGGCGGAGCGTGAATTCTCAACCTTGGATGAGATAAGTGTAATGGCGGAGCGCTACGAGAGCGCGCATGCGCGTCCAACTATTTGGAGTGGTAGGGACCGACCTGGAAACGGTGAGCATAGAAAGACCACTGAGGTGGCACCCCGGAGACGAAATGGTCAGAATGGTGGGAGGCCAGGTGCCGGAAATCCCAGCCAAGTACATTTCCGTGGGTCGGGGAAAACGCAGGGGGTAGATAGGGATATCTCGGGTAGAAGAGGTGAACCAGTGTGTTATGGCTGTAACAAACCAGGCCATGTTGTCAAGGACTGTAGGAAGTATCGTCCGACAACGATTAATTCTGTAACTCCAAATACTGTTAGGAAAGGAAAAACAGTGGAGTCTACTAATATAGCGGTTGCTACGGTAAATGGTGAGAAGGCCACCGTACTGTATGATACCGGCTGTAGTTACCCGGCCTTGGTAGATAGTAGGTATGTCAAACCTGGAGATTATACAGGTGAGACGGTTCAAGTCCAGTTTGCTAACCAGAGGAAAGATTCGCTTCCGGTCGTTAGCATAGACCTTGATTCGCCTTATGTATAAAGACGAATTCAAGCAGCGTGTTTGTCGGGACTGTCTCATGACGTAATATTCGGGTGTAGGTATGTGTTGCCCCAACCTAACCCTATGACGTGTAACGCTATACATGTCGGGTCAGTTGAGACGAGGGCTATGAAGCGAAGGTCAGGGTCAAAACCGCTAAGATCCGTGACTTCGCCCATAGACATTTTGGTACCTGGCGAGTTGGGAAAACGTCAAAAGGAAATTTGTCTCTTAACAAGGTACGCAGGTACGCGACGGACTGGTCCGTAAGGAAAGTGCCAGACGGCGAGGTAAAGTTCGCGACGAAACGCGGTATTTTGTATCGGTATGCCAAGAAAGGGGCCGATACGTTTAAGCAAGTTGTGGTGCCCGTAGTAAAGCGTGACGAAGTGCTTAGGTTAGCACATGAGATGTCTTCTTGGAAGCCACATTAGCGTGGCGAAGACTAGAGATAGGTTGGTGAGGGAGTTTTATTGGCCAGGTGTACATGGGAATGTGAGGAGGTTTTGTTTCTCGTGTGACAAGTGTCAGCGAGTGGCACCTAAGACCTCCCATCGCCCGGTGCCACTAGGAACCACCCCACTTATTGACGAACCTTTCTCGAGAATGGCAATGGATTTGGTTGGTCCGATTAAGCCGGCGGCAGAAAGTGGTAATCGTTATATATTAATGGTAGTAGATTACGCTAACCGGTACCCGGATGCAGTGGCCTTGAAAAACATTGACTCAGTCACGGTGGCTGAGGCTTTGTTAGGTGTATGGTCAACAGTTGGAGTCCCAGAAGAGATACTGACTGACCAGGGGACGCAGTTCGTGAGCCAGGTGATGGAAAAGGTAAATAGGTTACTATCCATTAGACACCTGACGACTACACCGTACCACCCGCAGTGCAAAGGGTTGGTGGAGTGTTTCAATGGGACACAGGCTTTGAAGAAGCTATGTGAAAGTCGACCTAGAGATTGGTATCGATACCTTCCAGCGATACTGTTTGCGTATCGAGAAGTACCACAGGCAAGTTTGGGTTTTTCACCTTTTGAGTTAGTCTATGGAAGGACGGTAAGGGGGCCCATGGCTGTATTGAAACAATTGTGGACGGATGAGGAAGCATCCAAGGAAGAGCAAACAACATACCAATATGTTGTTGATCTACGTAACAAACTGGAAGAAGTTTGTAAACTGGCTCCAGAAAATCTCTGCGACGCAAGGGGACGTCAAGCCAATTACTACAACAAAAGGACGAAGGAACGTCACTTTGAGGTGGGTGACAAATGTTGTTGTTGTTGCCGTTAGAACACAACAAACTGCAAGTCTCGTGGAGGAGGCCATTTGAGGTAACGGAGAAGAAGGGTGGACAGAACTATCGTATCCGAGTAGGGGACAAGGACAAGTTGTACCACGTGAATCTACTGAAGCGTTACCGTGTGAGAGAACCACCCAAGGAGTTCGTGGTGGCTACAGTCCTAACAGAAGAACACGACGACAACGCAGGGCAGGCGGAAGTAGTCCCTAGTTGTCCTTTGACGAAGGAGGAAACCTACGTCGATGTTGCACTTGACGTTACGTTAACGTCAGATCAACGTAAAGAGATGGAATCGGTACTCCAAGAGTATCCGAGAGTCTTAACAGAGAGACCTGGGAAGACGGAACTGGAGGAGTTCTCTTTGAAGCTATTGGACGAGAAACCAGTGAAGTTAAGACCGTATCCATTACCGTATGATAAGTTAGAAACTGTCCGCAAGGAGATTAAAGCTATGATAGACTTAGGAGTTATCGAACCGAGTGAGTCGGTCTATAGCTCCCATGTTTTAATAGTCCAGAAGAAAGACGGTACACACATATTTTACATCGATTTCAGGAAGTTGAACAGAATCACAGAATTCCAGATAGAACTTTTACCTGACCCTGAGTCCATTTTTGCAGGAGTGACCAATGCAAAATATTTTTCAAAAATTGATCTGTCCGAAGGATATTGGCAAATTCCAGTTCGTAGTGAAGACAGAGCAAGACTCGTCTTTGCAACTCCAGATGGGACCTACCAGTGGGTAGTCATGCCATTCGGGGTCCAGAATACGCCGAATGTCTTCACCCGTATGATGCGGAAATTCCTTGAACCATTGCGGGGGATGGGAGTTTCCAACTTCATGGACGATCTACTATTAGCAACAGCTACGCGGGAAGAACATATAATTTTGCTGAAAAACGTTTTAGAGCGACTACGACACACCGGACTGACCGCAAGACCATCTAAGTTCCATATACGGTTCAGAAAATTAAACTACCTAGGACATGCCCTCAGCAAGGACACGTTAACCCCAGATAGTTCAAAGGTCAACCAACTTAGGGACGCATTACGACCGACCACTTAGACGGAAGTTAGATCTTTTTTAGGTTTGACAGGGTATTAAAGAAGATATGTTGCAAACTTCAGCGCTATTGCGAGCCCATTGACTGACTTAACTCGGAAAAAAGCGCCGACAAAAGTAGTATGGACAGACGCATGTGAACGTGCATTTCAGACGTTGAAGGACAGACTGACGTCAGACGCCATAGTTAAATTGCCTGACGTGACACGGGATTTTGTCTTGAGGACAGACGCGTGTGATAGAGGTTTAGGGGCAGTGCTATTGCAAGAGCACGAGGGAATCTTATTCCCAGTTGCATATAGTTGCAGGAAATTGTCAACTGCGGAAATTAATTATTCAGTGTCTGAGAAAGAATGCTTGGCTATTATCTTTGGAATAACTAAATTCCAACGTTACTTGTATGGCAGAAAGTTTTTTTTGGAAACAGACCACCAGCCACTTGTATATTTGACCCAAGCGAAATGACCAATGGTCGATTAATGAGACGGTCACTATTTCTGCAGCAATATCAAGTTCAAGTACGCTACATCAAAGGTAGTGAGAATGTAGGAGCTTATTGTTTAAGCCGATTAGGGATGTCTGAGGTGAACAGGTCACCTGAGGACATGTAACGGAAGCAGACTAGATCTCCAAACATTTGGGAGAGTAAAATACCGATTTTACTCTTAATGAAGGGGCTGTGAAGTGCCAAAATTTCGGTCGAATCTATTAAATAACTATTAATTCTAGCCACGTAGCCATTTGTTAGATTTACGACAAATCGTGCAGAAGGAGGGCGCCTGGAAACGCTAGTCGACTACCGTACTGACTGACTGAAGTTGGAGTTTTAAGGTTGCCACCGTCTACTAGAGACATATGGGCAACCTTTATAGCCACCATATCGGTGGCCATTTTGGGTCCCTTGGGGAGGGTCGCTACTCCCCCACCCCCCTCAGGAATTAAAGTGCTTAAATGCACTATAAATTTATTGGGCGTTCTCCCAAATTACTAAAAAGTAACTATCGAGAGAAATGAAAGCCCATAGGGTGGGTAGGAATAGTACCCCCACACACCCACCCCTATCAACCAATCGGAAGTATTCGCTGGTAGCGAGGGAAAATGCTTTCTCATTTCGCTAGTAATTTTGATGAGTCGGAAGTGGAAAAGGCGGAAAAGGCCCAGGTCCAGGAGGGCGACGACACAGCAGCACACACCAGAGCACGCAAACAGCAAGACAGCACAGCAAAGGACGCAGTCCACACCTGAAAAGACAAGGTCATACTAAAGGTCAAATTCAGTCCAGTTATACTAATGGACAGCCTAACATCCAATAATGTGTTAGCCACCTGTGCAATTACTCAAATATTTAAGTTGAAGAATTGTTATTTATAGTCCTATATTCGAATAAAACTAGTACATAAGCGTACATAATAAGTCCCTAACAAATTTTGAAATTAAAATGTCAAAGTGACATATAAAAGTGTAGTCAATGGTAGTTTGTTTTGGTTATAAGTTTGTATAGAGGCGGTACCAATAAGGCCAAATTAATCCCTAAGGGCCACGGATAGTTAGTCAAAGAGGACTCGTAACCAAATGAGTCCCCTATTATTCAGACGAAGACATATGGCAATGAAATATCTTCTCATTGTACGGCTTTCCTCGTAGTCCTGGTGGTGGTGACTGTTTCCGTGTGATAGCTGTAATTCTATCATACTTCTGAGTATCCAGGGTGGTATTTCACTGACATGGTGATAGCATCCTATATCCTCATGTAGTCCTGTGGGACAATCTCACTCATATTCTGCTATCACCAGTCAGCGCGCCCCAGGTCCGCCACATTGCTTAAATTTCCATGGCTGGTTGCAATGTGGTTTCAGCAGCATGATAAGGCAGCACATCAACATCTACAGCAGCCATTTTTCTTCAGCTCGTAGTTTGATGAAAATAGCGGCCGCTATTCTCTCTCTGTTTCATCCCCTGCCGCAGATCAAGTTCGGGACTTATGTAGATTTCACTTCGAGAAAGTCGAGGTCGCTGCTATACAGTATTCCCGCTGTTTCCATTTCGGCCACGAAGCAAGTCGGGACTTATGAAATATCTTCTTTAGGTCCGCTGTATATTCCGCCGCTGTACGAGTCGATTTTCCTTTCTATTGCTGTGACGGGATAACGTAACAATGTACATCCTTAACTGTAAAGCCCAGGATTCATGCTCTCGCACTATCACTGTGACGTCACCAGGTCGCCAGCTCCAGAAAGCCGTCCTACTCGGTTCGCTGTCTTCGTCTGAATGATGACCATGATGATGACTACCGTACTAATTAACAAGTTGTTTATATAGGGATCAGTAATGACCGCCGTGACCTGGGAAAAGTTTCATTTGATCACGAAAGTGTCATGTTTGATAAGGTACAGAGAATTGGTACTTAAAACTAAAGCGTGTCATCTAGACATGCTGATGTAAGCGACTTTCAAAAGAAAGCGCGAGAAAATATATTTTTTCTGATTGGTCTCTGTTGAATAAGGGGTGTGTTTTACATGAGAAACCTTTAGAATATAATATCCTACTAGCTGAAATTTACTTCAGTCTTCTGAATTCGCTATAGTGATAATAGCCAATGTAGAATTATTTTGGAAGAAAGGCTCCGGATGTGATTTGAGTGAAATCCATTCGTCAAGGAAGCGTGATCGAAAAACCGCCAAAAACCAACGGTTGAGAGACGCACCAAAAACACGAGGTATTTGTCTCAAATCCACGTTTATTGTGATGTAATTGATATGTTTTTTCGTTACAGATCTTCATGATTTGTTGATACATTTGTATGATTAGTTTCATTTTTTTACATTAATTTAGTAATGTTCTTTTGAATTATGAATTAGAATTCTTACCTTAATTCGTAGTTAAGAATGACGTAGTGTTAATTGATGTCGTAAAAACACTATGTGATAGGAAAGTGTTACGTTAATCCTTGAATTTATCATATTGTTTGAATATTGATTGTATTCTAAGATTTAATGTCTTACTTTAATTAATGATTTACAAGAATACATGTGAATTCACCGAATTTGGATGTCGTAGATAATTTAGCGACAGTGTATAATGTTTTAGGTCAAGGCAAACCGAATTAACAGGTGGTTTAACGGTATAGATTTGAAGACATGTGTAGTTAATTACTAGCCGTAAAATTGTTATCACTGATAGTAATATCTGATTGTTCGAACGAGGGAAACGGACAGTCTCAGCTATTACCGTGTAACAAGAGACTTAGATTGTTTTACTTTTCTTTTGGAAGGAAGGAGGAAATTAGCTTTTTTATTTGGAGAGACGTGCAGTACGGAAATAAAGGAAATACAAGACGGGAAAAGAATATTGTGAAGTAGAAGTTGCGAGGGGCATACATCGATACAGAGGACAAGTCTGAGTTCGAGCGAAACATCCACGAGGGAAAAGTATCTCGAGAGACAGGAACCTCTGGGTCAACATTGAGTGAGCAGAGAACGCAGTTCGACGATAACAGGTCATGAAAATCGAACAACGCGGATGAATTTGATTGAAATCTCGATTCTCTGATGAAGTTAACTATCAGTAATAGAACGGCTAAATTTGTTTAATTCTATATTCAATCTATTTGTAATTCGGTGAAAGTTAATTATAAAACAGCGTGTATTCCGAATGAAAGAAAATTGCACTGTGTATGTATTTGATTAAATTGTTTATTTATCTTTACGGGGGCTCGTAGTTTTTTGTTCAATATATTAGCTCAGTTTACTATATACATTCTATACTCGAACCGGGCAATTATACCATGGGCGGCCATCTCCTAGATAGCGAGTATAAGAGGGAGTGGGTTAGAGTGTTGTTTTTATATGTTGTGCAATACCTTTTGACAAGTGGGCTTGTACAATATTATACGAATAACGCCCATGACCCGCGAGACTTTCACACGTTTTGTGTATATTCCACAAAATAAACTTAAGTCAAAACCAATCCCAGTGTATGTTGTTATTCTATCTACCTACTCACACCGGGTCATAACATCGATTGAGGCCATTCCCTAGATAACGTAGCTAAATCCAATTAATTAACCCTCTTACTAAGTGTGTGAAGTTACATTATCATAACAGTGGGGTTATACGTTTAAATAAATAGTCGATATATTATTAATCTTAGCCGTGAGACAACTATTATTTAGAACGATATTGAAGAAAAGGGGCTCTTGAATATAAAAAATTATTATGAAAGTAAAATTTACGTTTAGGTCACTAGCAATATATTATTTTATGAGCTACAAAAACCAGCATATGTGTAGTGATATATGAGCTACAAAAACCAGTCTATGTGTTGTCGTATAATTAAATGACATTTTTAAACATGATTGGCTGCAAAATAATTACGGTAAGTTAATATTTTCGATGAAAACTATAGGTACATGGAAATTGAATTATTTGTCTGTCCCAATTATGAACAAAACAGTAAAGGGTTCACTCTTCCCATATATCCTTATACTATGTAGAGAGTTGTTAGCAGTAATAATTAAGAGTTGTTAGCAGTAATAATTAGGTATAATCGGGATTTTGAGGTATTAAAACAGATTACGTAGAATGTCTTATATCACATTATTGATGATTAGACTAGAGAGTCTAAATAATGCAATCTGTATATTAAAGTTATCTGCTTATATTTCCGGGCATTACATAAATTAGCTACGACTAAAGTTATTTGGATATACATTAATTTAACCAGGCCTAAAGTTATCTGGTTTTACATTTATATAACTTTGACCACAGTTATTTGTCTTTACATAAATTTAACTAAAAACACAGTTATCTGGTTTCCAGAGCTTAAAAATTTGAAGGACAAAATTTATGAGTTTAAACTCAATTGGAAATAAAGACCATTTAAATTCTGTGTATTAATGTTTGTACCAATCAGTAGGTCCTTATAAATAAACTGGACCTCCTTGAATTTTGTCCTTTCTGTCCGCTGCCCTGGTTAACTGGGGGATGAATGGTCAATGGTGGATCAAGTTAACCAGCTACTGGTTCTGGCGTGATTAAAATCCATGACAATGAAAATGACCGTACATCACACTTATATTTTCATTCTCTAAACAGATATTCATTAGGCGTGAAGCGCAAAACGCAAGTTAACAGCATACAATCGGGTATTTAATTAAACTATATTATTATGATTTTACTTGATCTCCTATTAAAACATGTCAAACGTAATGTTAGTACATTCTTAGTTACTGATACACATATAGTCAAACATTAGTATCCGAACGTATACTCCAGATACTCCAATATAAAGTTTTCACTACAATTTCATCATCCGAAGATCCGATTATTATAACGAAATCATTACCGTGTGTGTGTGTGAGAGAGAGAGAGAGAGAGAGAGAGCGTGTGTGATTTGGATATTTTACTTTTTAGAATTTTTAAAATTTCCCATCTTGTCTGAAGTTTGGCAGTTCATGGTGATGTTGAGTTCTGGAACATAGTGCTGCAGTCATTCACATTATTCTGACACCAAGCCATCTCCTTACATTAACATCTTAAAGCTGAGAGCCAAGCGAGGCAGCTACTAGTACTAATTGTATTAGTCTTTGGTATGACTCGGTCAGGATTCAAACACGTGATCGAGGCAGACACCAATCACTTAGGCTACTGTAGCGGTCTGTCCGGACATGCGATATTTTTGATTCTGTATAATCGTTATCTAACTATATATTGCATGTCAGTGTGTCTGAGTAATATATTTGAGTTTGCATATTTTTTGAGTGTTCCCTGTTGGTGATAAGGAGATATGATTGCTTGATGAGGTACAAAAAAGTTATGTTCGTACACATGTTACACAATACAGTTCTGTTGTGCACAATGTGGAAACTGAATGTACGACAACTGAGATTTTTTTTCTCTAGAGCAAGACAGTGAGGTTATAATAGAGACAGTAAGTTGAGAGCAAATAACAAAGGCAGGAAAGAAACAGGCAGCAAGGACGTAATGAGGGAGGCAGGGTATATGCATGCGCTGTAAAATTGCTGGAGCCTATATATCATGATTCCCCACCCCCTATAAAAGTTGAAAAGACGTATCTGAGAGGTAGTAGGTAATATACAACAAGAATTATAAATAGCTTGTAATGTTTTATATAAATATAATTCATGCTCCAAGTACTCTCACTATAACATGATCAATAAATTAAGTAAACATTTGCAACACGTGACAAGTAAGTTTAAAGTATCACAACCAATATAATTACAGACCACATCAACAGTGGCATGTTTGTGTCCGTCTAATAATTTTTTAGGCTAACACAAAAACTGAATAAATGTTTGTGTTGCATTATCTACTAAGATCAACTCAATCGTTATCTTATTTTAGTGCATACGTAACAGTTTAGCCTACTTAAAACCTGACCCCGGAATTTAATATGCACACATTTTATTAATTGATAAGGCCCGTTTAATAGCCTACACAGACACACATTACAGTTTTCAAGTGCATCGATTTCCTAACAGCCGTGCTGTGCTGGTCCACACACTGGAGTCTGAATAACATTGTAGTGAGTAACTAGTAGTGAGTAATTGTGTCTCTCGATACTATTTACCTCGCCCATACACGAGTTTGAAAAACATCAAAGTGAGTGATTGTATATCCCGATCTAATTTAAATAAATAACATCGAAGTGAGTTCCTGTGTATCCAGATCGTTTTTTTAAAACAAAAATCATCGTATTATTTTTTCCGGACTTTTATCTCCACGTAACGAGAACGGGAAAGCTGGACCTCTACTTTGGAATCGTTGATTACTTAAGTTCATTTTCAAAAGTTCATGTAAACTGCGTCTAAGGCTGTTAGGAGCGGACCATTTAACGGGGGTGGGGGTGCCGCTGGAGATTTTTGTTGAAGTAACAAAACATCTAGACCCTAAATATGACGAAAAAAATCGTGGTCAGATATGTAGGTAATTGTATCACTTGAGAAAAGTAAATGATTTGAAGGTGAAAGAAAAATATCCTGTTTGATAGAAAACCGCAGCCCCAACTGCCCCTCAACATAATTAACTTAAACGATGCAAGGGTATATAACGGGATCCGACAATACAGCAACAAGTTGGTCTCCCTTGTTTTTCTCCCTGACATTACTTGTAGCGGAAAACAGCGGATATTGCTTGTTAGTCGAGATCTCACAATAAATGATATTTATATTCATGTTGTGTTTAAATATATAAGTAACACAATTTTCCTAAGGTATTCATAAAATGTCAAATGTTTAACTTTGTAAAGTATCCATTATCGTGCAAAGTTAGACTTGTCTAACATTTAAGCATTGTCATAATGAATTAGTCTTTTAACAAGTTGGTAATCTTCTAACTGCTAATAACTGATAATATAACACATGTCCTAACCTCTATTTACAGTAATATCGCACAAAAGTTGTCTATGTTGAGTACTTGTGTGTTTTCTTCTCGAATCAGCAATATTTCAAGTTTATCTGAATAGTTTACCAGTCGTCCTGCCTCTTTGCATCCCACCACAGATGACCGCTAATGAATCACCAACAACTCTGCTAACAAAATGGAATGTAAATTCTGTCATAATCTGATGCCGAATTTGTCATTCGGAACACTTCATTATCCTTCCTCTGATTCAGACTCCTCTGTTAACGAAGGCATCAATAAAGTCCTTGGAATTGTAGGTAAAGGTAATGGCGAAATTGATCGATTTGGATGAGGTGTTGGAAGACTATTTGGTTGAAGTGCATCTATCCAGTCTTGTACTTCCAACTTTGTTCTGCATTCAAATATCAAACCGTTGCCTTCAAAATTATTTAATGTCACTCTAAGTTGGTTGTCATTATGTTCACATTTACAAACTGTGCAGTTCTTTAAACTCATATATCCAGATTGAGCAGAGAATTTCTGGTCTTTATAAATTACAGCATAGTGTTCAAATGAGCTTCTGTACACACGGACGAACACATGTGCCTTTCTGTTTTTTCCTCCACACTGTTGTATTAAACATAAATTACCCGATTTAACTTCTGAATTTTCCCACGGTTTGTTAAAAGTGTTCACACTGCCGCAGGGCACTCTATCCATCCCAACCATTGTCTTCATGACTGGTCAGTTTTACGGTCACTGTTAAAATGCCAACAAATGTTGAAGCATACAGCTTATAAATCTGTAAATACTTCACAGCAGTGACAGATTCTACGTTTCACAGTATTAACTTCAACGGCAGCCGAGTAATTGTGTTGTGTTACGGCTTTTCCAAACGTTAGTCATTCGCACACGAAGTCCATAGTTTATTTACAGTAAATAGGCCGCGTGGCTGCTTATATAGCCACCAAGTACATAACCCTATCACGTGACTAACCAGACGATGATGTCATGTGAAAGTAGGACAGCCAATTAAAGCGCTCTCAGGCATCTCAATTGTAACAGCAAATAAACGTTGTTATCTGGCTCTAGTACGCTTATTCGTGTATCACAACACCACGGGAGTATAGAGTACTACAAAGCAGAATTGCTGCGGTAATTCCAGTGTGTTTTATTATACTATATTGTATCAGTGTTTCCCCTAGGGGTGTAAGAATAAGAGTCAAACATCTCCTTTATCTCAAAACTGGGGGTCAGACTGAGTAAAAAAAAAAAACAACATATTTTGGGATCAAAACTGGGGGTCAAATTAAAAATGTGGGGGTCTCGGAAGCGCAAATGAAGATAAATGGAAACATTGATTGTATCGTCAGACTATGAAATCGCGTGAAGTGGGACAATGCTCATAACATTTTCGTTTCAATCAAACGAGAACTACATGTTTACTCTAGATTTATTTAAACATAATTTCAAAACTAGTAATCATAGATATTTTACAACCTATTTTAACTCGTGGATTCACCATTCTTTAAAATATGGTTTTGGTACCTCACGCTGAAATAATAGATAGATAGATAGATAGATAGATAGATAGATAGATAGATAGATAGATGGATGGATGGATGGATGGATGGATGGATGGATGGATGGATGGATGGATAGATAGATAGATAGATAGATAGATAGATAGATAGATAGATAGACTCATTATTCCCACTATGAAAACGAATTCATATAGACAACGTTGTTTTGCATACCAGCGCCCAGCTACGTGGAACAAATTTGAAATGAGACCCAATTACAAGTGATCCATTTCAAGAGTACTCTTAAAACTCACCTTTTCGACTGCAAGAACAAATTTAAAGACCTAAAAATGTGTCCTACCTTAAATGTTTTCAGCATGCTTTTGTTTTCTAATTTTATGATGTTTTTGTGCTTGTTTAGTCATATCATTAAATATGTTGTAAAGCGCTTAGAGCTTCTAAAAATTAGGCGTTATATAAAGTCCTCATCATTATTATTATTATTATTATTATTATTATTATTATTATTATTATTATTATTATCATTATTATTATTATTATTATTATTATTATTATTATTATTATTATTATTATTATTATTATTATTATAACTGATAACCTCCATAGACTGATAAATAAATATCCCACGTATTTACTTGCATATAAATGAAGTCAAATAAAATAACTGTATTCATTAATAAATTTACATTCCACGCATATTTAGCCAAAATTAATTTAACGGTTAATTAGGTATAAAACGTTAAATAAACGTTATTCAAGAAAGCATCGTAACCTATCATTCAAGACAAGCATAGTTTCGGTAATCATTTGAAAAGTGACATTTTATTGGATGATATTTTAATTTATGGCATTTTTTAAAAAACGTAACGAATAAAACAAAGTATTACGGAATCTGTAAGACCTTGTATGAAATGTTAGTTAATTGTGAAATGTGTGTTTAACTATTACATTATTGACTATCGCTTTGGTAAATTAAGTAATTCTTGGCTAACTCAAAAACATATTATGACTAACAAACAATGCAAATATTATAACAAACAGAACAAATTGTAAAACAAGTATTAAAATTTATATAAAAAATAATATAAATAATAATAATAAGCACAATGACAGGTTGTGCTGTACGGACCGAACCATTTTAATGCGGGAGAGAGTAGCATTTTGTTCTTTTAAACAATTAGGTTATAAGGAGAAGAAGAAAATAGACCTTCTCCTATCCCCGTCCCCCCATAATTAAATGCTCTATACGTTTTGGAATAGATCGAGATACACTTATTTCTCCTTTCCTGAATTTAATTATTTCCTCACATCCTAATTAATCTTAACGTGAACAATAGGAATTTCGAAACCTAAACATATTTTGGTAATCCCTATATGTCACCAGTATTCCTAATTATCCTATATTATACAGTATACCCAAATAAGCAGAATCGCAATTACGTCTGTCTAAATGCAACTTTTACGATTAAATTTATCTCTTTGGCCATGGGCATTTCCCTATCACCGCTGGAAAACAGGGTAGTTTATGTAACGAAGCTCAATTTAATTGTCCTTGTTCACAAATAGATAACAAAGAGTACTTCATGATCTGTATAGGCGGTGTTGTTTCCGTATCTACTAAGTATAGATTCACTTCCGTGAGTAAATAATGGCACGAATTACATAACTATTATGACAAGGTAGTGGTGTCTATTGTGCGATCAAAATTAATTGACTCATATTACTGGGTGGTTTGCGGAGAAGACACTTGATCGTGTCACTTTTCTTTGAAACTCCAAGATCTCTCTCTCTCTCTCTCTCTCTCTCTCTCTCTCTCTCTCTCTCTCTCTCTCTCTCTCTCTCAACACACACACACACGCACGCACGCACACACGAAGACCTTACATGTGACGCCTCTAGACACAAAACGCAAATATTGCCGATTATACAACATTTTAATTTCTGTCAGTAATACTATAACGTTTCTTTGTTCTAGTCCTCCTCTTCTCTCTTATCACTGTTTTCGTTTGTTTTTGAGGGGGTGAGGGTGGGGTGGGATTATATTACAGCTGATATGATTGATGGTGGAAAGAAAATGCAAGCAATATCAAAATTTGAGGTCAGCCAATCTCTCTGTACCTTTCTCTCCCTCTCTCGTCGTGCTCTTAACGCTACATGATCCCACATACCAGTAGAGGTATATGTATGTATTTGTACGTGTATTTATTTTTGCACATATGTATAGAGGTTAAAATCAGTTTATGACGATCAGATCCGAAGAAAACAAAGTAAGTAAAAATCCGTAGTAAAAATGAGAAATTTTAAAAATCCGATACTCTTGACGAAAATATTCATCCTTATAAAGTAGCCTTCATATAATATAGAATTGAAAAGTAAAAATGTATACAGACTAAAATGTATAAGTAAAATATATACAATCTTTATGATATAAGCTTGGAATGTATTATATAAACCACATTAGTTTGAAACGTTTAAGAATTTTGGGATTACAAGTCAGCAAATATGAGTCTTAATAGAGTTGAGTCATGTGCGTGTGTGTGTGTGTGTGTGTGTTCGGGTATGTATGTATGTATGTATGTATGTATGTATGTATGCATGCATGCATGCATGCATGCATGCATGCATGCATGCATGCATGCCTGCCTGCCTGTCTGTCTGTCTGTCTGTCTGTCTGTCGTGTGTGTGTGTGTGTGTGCGCGCACGAGCTTTATACTTTATTGTGTGTGGTGTATAATATTTGAATATTACATAATGTTTTAGCAAATTGCAATTGATCACCGATCTATGCATTTATATATTCGAGTAGACGCTGTCGCAAAATGCATTGATCACAGATGTATCCATTTATACATTCGTGCCTCATTTCTCTAACTAACTCGATTTTCTGACAATTATGTCAGTAAAAGAACATACAGATTGGCAGACATATATAAAGATTGACGAGCCTAAAGAATTGTAAAATACTTTTATTAGTATTTTAGTTTATGAGTGTAGGAAATGTCTCATTTTAAAATAATTCAACATAAACCAATTCACTAAAAATGGCAAATGATTTTGCAGAGATAAAGAATATGACGTGTGATATTTGGTTCTACTGTTATACTTAAAAAATCAATTCAGCAAAGTACATATAAAATTCTTGTATAACAAACACCAGTGAATTTATAATAAGCAAAATAAAAACACACTGTATCAACATGTGTGTACCTGTATGTACCTGTGATCAATAAATGTGACAATAAATGCTACCAAAATGATGATTAACTAATTAAGTAGTTCATTCAGCTTGTTGATGGCTTATCCATGTATTTAGGTACTGACGGATGACATAAACTGCATGTCGGTCATCGTATCTGTCAGATAAATATTGTCCTTCTGACCTTTTTAAAAATTTAATGGACAGGGATTTTGATTAGGATTTCTCTGGCAAAATTAATTTAGTAATTCTAGATTCTATATTCTTCACTTTCGAAAACAAAAAAAAGTAGGGACAATCTGACACCCTCTGTCTGCCAGTGCGTGTGTTTCACTGCATGAATTGGTAATGTTGCATAGCTGTTGCGAGTGTTATAGTCTTTTTTATATTTTGGATGTGTAAATGGTAGTTTACTGATATGAACTGCGATCTTATTTCACATTCTTAAATATTTTCTACCCACCCCAACCTCAGCGAAAATTGGGTGAGGTGGGCAGTAGTGCTAAGTAGTTAATGACGAAGGACATTGCGGGGACATGCTATTGTGCGACAGGCTCTAGCGTATGTTTTAAGTTATTATAAACGAAATTAGCAGGTCGTCTAGTAGGTATATCGACTGTCTATGCAGATGGTTTGAAACGAAACTTTGATCCTATTTCCGGCACATGACACAACCAATATATACAATAAAATAACTAACAAACCAACGAACGTTCCTAGTATTTTCCTCCTTGCACTGTCGAAACAAACTGAGCCTTTAAAACTTTTTATTGCAGTCAACGCAACTAAGAGTAGAAAAGTATTGGTTTTAAAATCGATGTATAAATAACGTAGCAATCACTACACTCGACCCGGAGTTTGATTCGATAATGGGAGATAATTAAATCTTTGGATATCTTATTCTTGCGGTTCACAGAGTGCTTTAATAGTAATGTACTTGAACACCGGGTTTAATAGATCCATAACACCTATATACATCAAGATACTCAATAGTCATATCGTCTAATCTTATGTCAAGGTTCATGCCATTTCTCTCCCTGATGTACACCTAGATAATGGCTACAGCCCCAATGACAGTTTCTGATTATCAAAAAGGACCGTTAATAGAGATAGATAACATATATCTGACATGTGAAATAAAATATATATTATTTTCAAATCCATTATATAAATTCTGTTTTCTGTCCATATGGAAAGCAGCAACATCTTAGCTTGCGTAATATCAAGTTAATTCAACACAACTCTCTCTCTGTCTGTCTCTCTCTCTCTCTCTCTCTTCTCTCTCTCTCTCTCTCTCTCTCTCTCTCTCTCTCTCTCACACACACACACACACACACACACACACACACACACACACACTATAAACAAATGACAATTTAAACCAGCAGCTTGCAAGATATAGAAATGTAAATTTACTATATATTTCAGATAAGAACCACTTGAATGCCCAACAAAAGTGAGGGTAATTAACGTTAGCGATAGATAATCGTATTATTTTTAATTAATTCCTTACAGACGATTGACACATGTGTAGAGAGCCGAGAGATCAACTGAAGATCTATTCAAATATAGCTTGGAAAAATTTATTTGTTCTAACGTCGTCTGTCCATTGGATTAAATGTTTGTCCGTTCGACTTTCTTCTAATTTGCACATAAACTGAAATAAGAACACACACACACACACACACACACACACACACACACACACACACACACCATATGAAAATATGATGGTATGAAGGTAGTTATATATTTCAATAAATAATTGATATGATACAGAATTGACGAGAGACGTAAGTACGGATATATGCTAGATAAAAGAAATCTATTTTATCAACATATTCTTCAAACAATTCGCAAGCATGTATCATGTATCTCTGGAGTCCATTACAGTAAATAGAGCATTATAAAGATCAAGCTGAGGTACAATATATTCCATAACCAACTACAAACAATAAAAAGGGGAAGTCCATTAGTCCAGCAAATTCTCAAGAATTGAGACAAACCTCCATAATCTATTTTGATTGTAAAATTTTTAGCTGTTTGCCCCTTGCTGAGATTTAGTCAAGTTTTAATTCAATATAATTCCAAAGCGTAACAATATTTTGGCGATAGGTGAAACGGGATATTTCAGTACAAAAACCGCCTGGTTACTATTAAAGGTTTCGGTCTTATCACCTGCCAAGAGGCACTTGGTACGATTCAGCAAATGATCGGTCAGAGATGAAAAATATCTTTGTTTTAGGCCGCAATGAACCTTGATTTGCAAAGCTAAGTGAATATGCTCACCTTGGAGACCCTACTGGGCCAATTAGATGGCTAAAGAGAAGATTAGATGTAAACCTATCGAGTACTCTTGTATTAAATAGTTGATTGTTAGCATGTAAGTTAATCACAACAGAGAACTTAAATATGGTACGGAATAGAAATGCGGCAAGCATGAAAGGATGTTGCCCAGTCAGAGCATCGTCTGATCTCTCATGACGAGCCCGACTTTACGAGAATATATATACCGTACCATCAGTAAAATTTGAGTAACGGCTTTAACAGCAAACATGTTGCAACTTTTCAAAGATTGATTTTTATTAATAACAAATGAGCCAAAACCAAAAGCGTATTTACTTTATTTATTTATATTTTTTTTTTAAAATGTTCATTGTCATTTGGATACTAAAGGCAATTTTCGTTTTCATGTATTAATATAAATGGCTAATTTAGAAAATCTGGATGTTCTTCCTGCCTTATTCCTTCTTTGTTGCCAGTAATTGGATCAAAACGAACATTTTGTGGAATATTTCTGAACGTCAGAGACGGTTATAAAAATAATGGAAAAGGCTTTGACATGTTTAATGTTAGGACAATAACAATAACGATACAAGTAGAATGAAACATGTGATGTGTACTTTTGTTTGTTTTATCAAAATTTTTATGGAAAATGGTTATCTCACTTAAACTCAAGAATATTTCAATAAAGAAATAATTATAATTCTCGTGTGTTTTTTTTACTACATGCCTCAAAAGTTCAAAAGTTTATATAATTTTCTTAAATAGCTTCTTTTTAACATTTCGAATCATTCAAACATTTATTTGTTTGTGGCGAGTAATTTGATTTCTCGTTGACAGCTACCGCACATCTACATCACAAGGAAATTTGAAAAAGGCGTTGATATGTTTAACGTTATACCATTTTGTAAAGTAAAACGATAGATCCGTAGAGTGTGCCACTTTGTCTGGGAAATCTCTCCACCCCAATAAATTAAACAGTTATGACTAAGAGTAGAATGCTATTAGTATTTATAAATGTAAAATATGTAAAATGTTCAATAAATAATTCATTGTAATTTTCGTACGCTGTTTGAAATATACTCCCAAATTTTAAACCATGTACTAAATAATTAACTACTTTATATCATATGAAAGTATCTCGAATTTATTCCTATATGTGTCATGCGCAATTGCAAATTATTTATTTATTTTTTTTTTTTTTTAAAAAAACATGTGCACTGATCAGTTGCATGTTGTACATAGTTAAATTATATACGTGGTAGAGTGTCCAATATTTGACCAATACAAAATTATTAAAAGGGATTGGTCAGGAGCCTTTGCTATTTTGTGTGGCTAGTTCTCTTATATAATACACATATTACTTATTAAAAAGAACAACTTAACGTAGTTTTGATAAATTATACTAGTGGCTACATTTCAAGACTAAATGTTTACTCCATTTTTTGCTGATTGCGGCAAATCATTTTCATAAAAGCTTTTCATACATTTGTGGCATATGATTTGCTATTAAGAAGTTTTATTTTACTTATTTAAACTTTATCCAAAGTTTCTAAAGGGGAACATTTCGTAATTTCACAATTATCAATTAGATGAATCGTATTGATTTTTACTAGTTTGAGAGGTGTGTATTGAAAATAATGTTTCATTCTCATTTAAAAAGATTCTGTGAAAAGTAAAATTTACATTGATTACTCTTTATTTTAAAGGGTTGTTGATGCTTTCTAACTTGTGCTCTTTTGCTGCTGCTGGTGACCTGATACTGTTCCGAAACTATTCAAGGAAGGTAGTGATAAATTATACAGAGGCCAAAGCACATGGAAAATTGTTTGGGGACGTTTGATGTGCGACATGTTTGCCAAATATGTACTTAGAAACATGAGAATACATGTTGCTTTTAATTTAAATCGATATTAATTTAATATTAATGTTTCTAACGCATGTTAAAGTTATTGAAATATTTAAAACATTCAAGATCAATTGAAGTCATCAAAAACTGTGCATCTATGTGGGTGACACAAAAGTGTGGATACAACGAGATGTTCGCGAGGAATAAAATCTGGTAGGTAGTCTGCCCTTCCCGACATGAGGCCGGTTGCCATTTACACCTTGTGTGACAATACACCCCCCACTTGAGACGTTCTTCTTTTGACCTCGCATTGTTTCATTGCGTTATTTAGTTCAATGAATATGACTATAACAGAGACTTGGTCTCATTTTTGTCTTGAATAAATTCCAATCTAATGACTCATTTAAAAACCCAGATATAAATATCTTTATTTCTCCAAACATTATTGCTCTGACCAACATAAATGCATCGCTAAACAAATTCAAAGAAAGAAAACCACAAGACCAGTAAGAGAATGATTAGAATTAGTGCATTAAAACAATGAAAGTGACGGACTGAGCATCAAAAGTCGTCTTCTTCTATAAAGGAAAACATATTTAGCATAGTTTACAGGTAAAACTTCGCATTTTAATTTTTGTGGGTGCAATTTGAGTAACTGAATAGTTTTAGTCATGCCGTATATGAGTGCTGATTGAAATGGTTGTTTATACCTAGCTGTGCCAATCGGTACCATTACCGGATACGATTCTTTTTGAATACGTGCAAAAACTAGTAGACGAAAAGGAGAACGTCGTTCATAATTTCGCTAAATAGTTTATTAAACATTGACATATTTCATGAATTATTTCAACCGTAACGACATAAAACGAGGATATAATTCAATTTTCATTCAACCGTAAAACGATGATGGATGTGTAACCATAAGACTGTGGTGTTCAATACTTGCACATGTAAGAATGTTAAACATATTTTGAATTATTTCCAGTTGTTAATACATCTTGTTACTATGGAGACGAATAACAAAGAACAAATTAAAGCAACCTTTATTAGATTAAAATAGAGAAGAATTAGAGCACATGAATAGAAAGACTTTAAATATAATCATGCTGTAAAGACATTGATATTCATTTTGTGAATCAAAGAGTACAGAGTGTACAGCGAAAATAATAAAGATTTGTACGAATGTTTCCTGAAATATTTTCAATCAGTTTGGAAGAAAAGCAGCATTAAAAGACAACTTAATAATTGGGTCATGCGAGAACTAATGTATATTTAACAGTGAGACGTACAAAGAAGCCTAATTAACAATGAGAAAAGATGAGTGCAGATGTTTCTTTTACAACAGAGCTAAACCTGTTAACACACTGAAAAGATGCGGAATGGATACGGTCAAAAGTATAAGATCTATATTTGATAGGATAATATATTTAACAGTGCATTTATCAACCGCTCAGAGTACACTCGTGCAAATATTTGCTGAAATGGATAAAAAAAAAATTAACCTTTACATCACTATGTAGCTTTAACAATTTTCAGTCATATCGCTACAATATCTACAATTTGACAGTTTATAGTGATGTCTAGTACTGGGGCACCATGCCGCAGACATGTAGCATCATGTCGCACCCATTCAAATGATCCTGACAACTGGACGACCAGTCCTAAAACAAAACTCTTAATGATGAGCGCCAAGCAATGCAGCAGCATGTGCCATTTGTTTAGATCTATTGTATGACTCGGCTGGGATTCGAAACAACGACCTACCGCATCCGAAGCTGTCAGGTTTACAGCTATATGGAAAACAAAGAAGCAATGTGATATTTGTATCCTTTGCAATCTTTTTTTAACTGACATACATACTGTTAAAAAGTACATACTGTTTTTCACAAATAAATATTTGACACTGACATAATCCTATCCTTAAATGTGACATGCTAATATGTAATTATTTCTTTCCTTCGTGATTCGGCGATCAATTTATCCTAACGAACGAACATCCACTGTCAAATTGAGAAACGTTTAATCGGAATAGCCTTAACATTACCTCATGTGATTAATCTCGACTACCTCATGTGATTAATCTCGACTACCTTATTTTTTATTACTTTTCCAAAATAAGTTACCAATTTAACCCTATGTTTACATACATATGTGTAGGTATCTTGCAAGAATACATTATACAATTCGCACCGTGTTTTTCTTCTAAGCTCTCTTGAAGGGTTGTATCGATAAGTCACGCCACGCCTGAGAGCCTTTACAATGCAAACAAATATAGCCTTGACGGCTTTAACAATATAGAGACATGGTGGTAACGCCCTATGAAATATACTGTCTACATGTATGAAATGTGTATCAAAAGAGTATTCCTTCTCAGACTACTATCTATATTTGGGATTGTTAGTACCTAAGGAAACACTGTTACTTGACAGATGAATCACTCTTAGGGTCGGGGTTAGCAGTCTTAATGTTTTAAGAGATAGATAATGTGATAGATGCATACGTCTGTAGATCGGTACGATGTCTAAAATAATATCTTAATGAATTTCAGCTTTAAAAAATCAATTGAATCTCTATACTAAATTTATACAGAAGTTAGACGTCTTCATAATAGTTTTTTCATTATCCGTTACCTTTTCATGAATGGGCGCCCGCATTAAGATGCAGGGTATGGACACTTCCCCATTCCTGATTTCACCTCTTAACATTTATTCTACATCTGTACCACTACAATGTGTTGCTCCACCCCCAACCGAAAATAATTATGCGGTCGCCCCTTTGTGCATGTGTATGTGTGTTCCGGATTAGGTCATGTATTATGCTGTGACTCAAAAAGTTCAAAGGACCCTGGTGTTTCTCAATAGGGAACCATAGTAAAAGTTTATGTGGCTCTTGTCTGTCCAGGGATAAACCAAACTGTACGGAAAAGGTCCATGGCAAAGAATCGGACTAGTGTTTAAAAAATCCCAATCCAAAAAGACCACGCACAAAAGGACAATTTCTGTATACATTACTAATGGCTACTTTCTTGTATGCTAATAAAAATAAACAATAGATAAATATTAAATCCATTCTTTGTATTGTGAAATATCTATAAATACTGTGCAGTAACCCTTATCCGTATGTGAGTCATCACGTTCTTAATTGCTAAGTGCTACTACTTTTTATATTCAAACACGAACAAGGAAGAAAATATCGCAAGTTACAGAAAGTGAGAAAGTTAAAATTTCTCAGATTACTAATCGTCAAGGAAAACACTCGAAGCAAAGTGAAGCAATAATACCTTATAAGATATTGATTACGAGTTTGTGTAGCCCAAGTGTGACTTATGTATGTCAATGTTTTATATATAGTAATGCCGCCTGAATCAATCAACGACGATTCCGATAAGATTGAAATATATTTTTAATTAACGAAAACTGTTGGCTCTTGTTTCAATTGCATTCGCTATTGTTAATAAATGTATTTGCGTAGTTTATATTCATTTATATATTCATTTATATTCATACCTTTTGCTCTATTTTGTGTGTTATATTCATACCTTTTGCTCTATTGTGTGTTATTGTTTTTTAATTAACGAAAACTGTTGGCTCTTGTTTCAATTGCATTCGCTATTGTCAAGAAATGGTTTTGCGTAGTTTATATTCATTTATATATTCATTTATATTCATACCTTTTGTGTAGCTAAGAGCTAATCAAATAGTTTGTTACGGTGAGATAGAAAGACAATAATAAAAGGTATACTTTTACAATCCATTGTTTAACTAGCATTAACAACAACAACAAAAACGGTAACATAATATCAGGTTTATAAATCTATTAATAGTAACATCGATAACTGATGATAGAGAAAGATTAAATTCTCCTTAAGCTAATATCGCAGTAATAGTTCTAAAATATGTTTATTTTTAGTACATTATATACATTAACATTATTCTGTACACATTTCTTTATAACGTCTACGACTTTGTTTATCTAGTGTAGATCTCAAGACGCACAAAAGCTGGGTAGAAAGAATTGTTTCACAATTCAGAAAGTTTCATAAGAACCGACACTTTTATAGAACTTTGAAGAAAATTTTTAAATACGAAAATTAATTTGAAGGATACATTATTCCAAACAAAGACATAGAAAATATCAGAAAATGAAAAATAAGGAGACTTCACTATAAGATCTATGAAATGGAGAAAAAAAAGAGAGAAAAAGTATACATTATGACGGAGGACACATTATGAGCGAAAAAATGAGTAATGTAGTTTGTTAGACATCATAAATAGCAAAATGTTTGGTATTCTGTATCACAGACTCTGTTAATGGCAAGGAATGTGTGATACAATATCCACCATGTGTTTTTAAAAGAAATTGTTCAGAGAC
Source organism: Unio pictorum (assembly GCA_030141615.1). Lineage (NCBI taxonomy): Eukaryota > Metazoa > Mollusca > Bivalvia > Unionida > Unionidae > Unio > Unio pictorum. The sequence continues at coordinate 9,349,796 of JARLTB010000155.1, read as the reverse complement.
AACAGGTCATCGATATGGAGAATTTATCATCTGAAATAAAAACAAACATTAGCTGAAAAACTGAAAAGGATACATAACAGACTAAAACCATTACAAAGGTCCTTGATGGATAAGAGGAATGTCAATCAGAAGTAAGAATCTTATACGTCAAATGGGAAGGCGCAAAAACATTCTGAGTGATGGGTTGTAACAGGTATAAGCTAAATGGTACAAGAACTTTGTAATCAGGGAAAACAAATGTATGTACAGACAAAGCACACGCATACAGATGCCAATATTTCCAATGGTTCAGCATAAGGCACTTTTCAAACGTGAGGAAAATGCATCTAAAAAGTCTAATTGATACTAAGGATAAAGCAGACGAGTAAAAATGGTAAGAGATGAAAACAAACTGAAACAGAACGACATCGAAGTTAACAACACAAAGGGGATTTTCTTTTTTTAAAAAAAAAACGTTATTAAACTGGCAACAGAGGGCAAACAAGGTTATCAAACTTAGTGTTGGTGGTCACGAGCAGATAAAAAGAAAATAGCGGAATCCTCATACGAAAGAGGACACACATAATTTCTCACTTGTGAACCATATATTATTTTGTCTTTTGCAGTTACTAGCAAATAATACAATAATAAGCAACAAAGGAAGTGACATACTAAACATTTCATACAAATAGGTTACTTTTTCGATGCTTCGATTTCCTGTTCTTAGAATTTTTTTAAAAAAACTGTTGAGTACTATTTTTAAACATATCTGCCACTGGTTTTAAACCTATATCTGGTATCAAACGCTTAGCTGTGTATGGTCTTTCTGACTCGAAAGCGGCCTTTCTGGACCGGCCCTTTCTAGGTTTTTAAAGGAATTTGAGTGCTTTATGAAGTTTGAAGAATCGTCTGTGTGTTGGAGCATTTTTATTTCATCCTTTACGTTTGGGATTTTTATAGATATTATTTCTTTGTTGAGTCTTATTTTAATGCTTAGAATTTCGATTGCTATTACATATAATAGCATTGATAGTGGGCAACCTTGCATCACTGAACTTTGAATATCAAATTTCTCGGTGGTAGATCCGTTTACCTGTACTTTTGCAGTTAATTTATTGTATATGATTTTAGTCCAGCTTTGGAAGTTAATTCCAAATCCAAAGTTTCCTAATACGTTTTGTATATAGTTATGTTCTAATTTGTCGAAAGCATTTTTTTTAATCAAGAAGTAACATAGCACCTTTTGATCTGTCTCTTGAAGAAAATAAATAATTGTTCTTATGCTTCAAACATTGTTTAAAATAACAATCATTTTCTCCCCACAAGTTTGATTAAAAATAACTATCTTTTCCATTCCATTTTTAACTCGGTCAGCTACGATTTTACATAATATTTTAAAATCAGCGTTTAAGAGGGAGACGTGCCTTCATTTTTAAGTTTTTCTTTTTCACCCTTCCCTTTATAAATTAAGGGAATTAATCCCTCCCTCATTGTTTTGGTCATTGTTTCATTTCGTAGTAAAATATTATTGTAAATCCATTCAAGAATGGGCGACAATTCGCCTTGAAAACTTTGATAAACATGTATTTCCGCGGTGTGCCCATCTCAGTGTGAGATTTTCTTTTTGCTAGTTGGTTTATGTTTTTTTTTTTTTAATTTCATCCACGGAGATGAGACAATCACATAGGGCTATGTGTTCTGATGATATCATCTCACATGTTATTTCATCCAAATAGATGTCTAAGTTTTCAGATTCAATTTTGTATGATTTATACAAGTCACTATAAAAATCTTTAATATATCCTAATATTTTAGTTTTCCCGACTATTCCATTTTATACAAGTCACTATAAAAATCCCTAATATATCCTAATATTTCAGTTTTCCCGACTATTCCATTTGTCCTATTGTCCCTTAAGTTATCAACTGCCCCCCCTCCCCTCCATATTTAATTCTTCTCTTATATAGAGTCTTTCGGCTTTTTTTGCGTAAATTTCTGTAATTTTTTTCCCCGTTCATATTTCTCTACCTTGTCTTTCTTTATCTAGTATTTTATTAAATGTGTCTTTTAATATTTTCCCCTCACCCCCCATGTTGTTTTTCTCTAGCTGCCTTTTGATGGCATCCTTTTCCATTATGTTTCTCTTTTCTTATTATATAAACAGACAGCCTTCCGTTTCAAGATGTTTTTTCAAGTAATCCCATTCTTTTATTATGTCTCTAATTCCTTTGTCTGTAAATTGCCTAAACAACACGTGTATTTCTTCAATGAATTATTTATCTTCTAAAACTTTGATATTTATTTTCCATATTCCCTTACCCCATTTATGTTTACTAATGATATTTATCTCTAGGTAAATTAATTTATGATCTGAATTATTTTAATTTCCTGCACTTTTATATAAATTGTTATCGTAATTTGAGACGTAAAATCAATCTACGGTAGTCAACTTGATTTATTATTTTTATATTCATAGGCAATATTCTTTCTTATATATTCAATCTTCTAAATACATCAATTAATTTGTGTTTATTAAACAAGTTTTCCATTTCCGGTTTAAATCTAAAATCAGTTGTTGTTCTCCCACCCTGTCTCTTCTATCTCCCATCCAATTAAAATCTCCCCCTAAAATTAGATTATCCATTGAGAATTTATCTAGATATTTAAAAAGGTTATCTATTAAAGACTGTTATTTTCGTTTTTTTTTTGCAGGAAAATATAAATTTATAAGATGCAGGTCTTTTTCATTATAACATGTATCATTCTTCCTACTGTTTACATTTATTGAGGCTATATATACGGAAGTTCTTGCCTTCCAGTTTTGTTTTTCCTCCACCAGGTTGTCGCTTTCTGGTTTATTCATTTTAATAGATAATTTATATAATTAATTTCAAAGTTCCAAAATGTTTCAGATCGTGATATTTTAGTTGGTGGGGCACTGCCCACACCCCACCCCTCCGCATTAGTATTTATTGGTGTTATCTTCCTTTTTTGTTGTGTATTTGTTTCACTTTTTTTTTTGGGAGGGGGGGGGGGTCGGATTCATAGGTTTTTTCTTCAGTGTACATGTCGTCTTCTTCATTTGCACTCTCTGTTTCGAGTTGAGTATCCGTTTTGATGTTGTACTTCGTAACACTGTCGTCCTTGTCCTTTGCATCCTTGTCTTTGTTATTGTTGTCTCTCTTTTTTTTAAAAGCATTTGAGCGACATTTTTATAATGCGCTGTTTGCGGGGTGTCCATCTCTACCTTGTTTTTCACTTCCTTGTGAAGAGCTGGACACCGAAGAAGGGATCTTTCTCTTCTTCAATCTCAATTTCAGCACTGGAGTCCTAGTTAGAGGTCTAACTCCTAGCGACTCAACATATTATTGTTCGTTTTCATTTTTGTCTTCTCCTTTGGGAGTTATACTGCAATAGGAGAGCGATCCTATTTTTAGGGGGATTGGTCGTTCTTATTACGGTGTTGGTTGTTTCCCTGTTTTATTGGGGCTGAGATAGCCCCCCCCCCCTTTCAGGAATATTTCGGGAGCTTTCATCTCCCCTTTATTTCCGTAACATCAATATGGGGAATTTTCGTCTCATATAGTTTTTCTATGGAGACTTCTCCATCTGATGAGACTTCAATTTCATCAGCGACTTTTTCTTTATCAGCTTCTGTCCTACATTCTGATAAGAGGTTCTCCAATTGCCCCTGTATGTCTTGTTGGATATCCAGATTTTGAGAGATATTCGCCGTTTTGCTCGCCTATGTAGGTATCGTTAGGGGCATTTTTGCACTCTTTGGGTCATGTCCCACCTGTCTGCACCATGGAGATTGCCTGTCCATTTCGCATCCTTTGAATCATGTTTTACGTATAAAAAAAAAACCATGACAAAAAAAAGTGGGGATCTTTTTTTTTTCTTTTCTCTTGGTACTGTTATTACTCTGACCCTAGATTTAGAATCCCTAAAACCACCAACAGTAGTTATTCTATTGGCTTTGACCCTTATTTTAGTTTTGTTTCAATTTTGTTTGCTATTCCTCTATTATCAACTTCAAGAGGCAGGTCAGAGACAAAAATACTAGTACCCTTAGCCGCTAACCTCTCTGTAAGCCAATCACCTATATTGAAGAGGTTGTGATGGGGGGGGGGGGACGGGAGGGGCGCTCCAATTTTTTAGGATACACTAAAAACCTTGTTTCCCCAGCAATTTAGAGTCCATCAATTGATTCAATTGGATTCCCAGGGATTTTAATGCCATAAGAATCTTAGACTGCATGGTGCAGTTGGAAATATCCCCAAATCAATCACCTGGCATCCAGAGGGGTAAAAGGCCAGAAGCATTTGATACTCCCCATCTCTCTCTAATTTGGTGTGGAAATATGTGTTAAGTTTTGTTCCATTGGTTGATTTTGGCCGTGACCCACATTCTTTCATTACTACTCCATTTAAGAAGCTGGAGTAGCATTTACTACCGCTTGGAAAATGTTGGTCGCACACCACTAAATGTTAATAGCAAAAGAACAAACAAATGAAATAATATAGATGAAAAGCCGGCAAAGTGCTATAACAGGCAGTGCAGATGACTATAGACACCTTGCACAAATATGAAAAAATGAACAGTGATGTACCAAAAGCAAAATAATTGGAAGAAAACGCTCTAATGTTCTTGATGCGTGATTAAATATACATGATACATTGTAAGATACATGATGCGTGGTACAAGAGCGTGATACAAAATACAAAATTATACAAGATACATAATTTAAGACACATTATGCAATATACATGATACAAGAAAGTATTATTTATTGTCTGTAGACTGTATGACACTAACTCTGAACGAACTAGTACAGCAACATGACAATGATTAAATACTACTTTATATTTTAGAAGACGGGTACGCCGTAAATATTAACAATAAAACATTACACATGAGAAACTTTAGAATACCAACAGTAACAACCTACTTAAAGACAATGCAACGGTATACAAGGTGCTACTATACATTTTTAAACGTATGTACACATTATCACATAAAGGCATGGCTTTAAAAATTAAATACGAAATATGGTAGTTTTGTTATTGAAGCCATGCGAAAAGATAATAATTAAAAAAATATTTAGATGATGATGCTAACAGTTAAAATTAATAAAATATAAGCAAGAAATGAAAATATGCATTATTGGATAGGAAAACCACAGTGAGGCTATGTTTATCTCCATATCAGTCTTCTGATATTTTTTTACAATCAAGGATCATTCTCTGTACATTGAGAAGGTTGTTCCAGACTTTGTTAGAATACAATTTTAAAGAATGCTTACCTGTAGTCGTTAACCGTGGTATTGATATTACATATCATTATACATGTTGTAAAGCACTTAGAGCTTCTAAAGATTAGGCGCTATACAAAGTCCTCATTATTATTATTATCATTATTATTATTATTACTATTATTATTATTATTATTATTATTATTATTATTATTATTATTATTATTATTTTGGTGTCTACAGTTATATTTGCACTTTTGGCAACTGGACCAGATTACTCGTGTAATTTTGCTTGTTTTTCTCGAGTAATTACAATACTCCCGTTACAACGTAACTGCCATAATACAGAGTATAAAGTTTTAGTTTTCTAAGCAGATAGTTAAAGGAACCATTTCGTCAGACTTTTATTTGCTATAGAAGTGCGAAATAAGGTGGCAGTAGTTGATGTTTGACCTAATAAAAAAAGCACGTGCAGATCCATAGCGTAATATCAATAGTGCTGAAAATGTGACTGAAGCGTTCAAACTCGTATAATCTTTATAATCATTATAAATTAAAGACCATATTAACGAAATAACCTTCCCACTATTCCATTACCTTATTTAATACGAGTTTAAATATTAATAATTCCAATTTTTATGCATTAAACGAATTTCCTGTAATATGATTGGATGTAAACGGTCACGTGATGTTGATCAGGAATTGTTTACACTTCGATAAATTCTGGGACTACTTTCGGTTTTTGAAATATAAATAAACATTGCAGACACGTTATTGTGAAACGATTTTGTCATCTGTAAAATATATAATTCTGCAAATAAATATAACTTTTACACTTTTTCCAATATTCTTTGATTCAAATGCATAGTTTACTATACAATTTAGCATTCGTCTGCTACAACGTAATTGTGACAGTAGTCACATTTCATTTCTCACTAGATCACCGAGTGGGTCTTGTTAAGTATTAACGCTGCTGAGAATGACATAAAATGTTACTCTTGTATAGAATTTATTTCATTGTTACCTTTATATAGTAAGGGATAGCATCATCTTGTTCATATTTCCATAAAAATTGGAAGTATTCACTGAAAAAATCCATAATGATTTCAGGTTTGATTGAAATTTAATTTAGCACACTTGTTGAGTCGATATCAGTTATTTTGTAAGGTCATGGTCATCTGACGTAACAGATGGGACTGACTAAAATTTAACAAGAATGTTGTCAGTAAACAAAATGTGTTAAAAACCACGGTAACCATTGCCTATGATGTAAAAGATGAAGTTTATGAATAAACGTAACTGTGGCTGTGGTCAATTTCTTCGTGTGATTCTGTACAGGTTATGTATTACGGGGCGGTGTGAAACGCCGAATGAAAGGTAACTACGCGCTACGTAAATTCGAATGCATTATTGATGGAATAAGTTAATTTGACGATATAAATGATAAATGATAAAATGATGTGTGAAACGCCGAATGAAAGGTAACTACGCGCTACGTAAATTCGAATGCATTATTGATGGAATAAGTTAATTTGACGATATAAATGATAAATGATAAAATGATAAAATTGGAATTATAAGGATTAAATGATCATGGTTGGGTATTTATTGATGTGTAAATTTTACCTAATCACTCACAAAGTTAACATAAAGTCCTTCGGACTTTATTTACTTTGTGAGTGATTAGGTAAAATTTACACATCAATAAATACCCAACCATGATCATTTAATCCTATATTGAAATTACAAATAAAATGAATGATATTTATAGGAATTGGTTTTTAACAGCTCCTTCAATGGCTTTAGTGACATAGCTGTCATTAAAGAAAATAAATCACGCGATCCTTAGATTTCACGACTGACGCTATTCCAGATAAACTACAGCCATTCCCGACATATTTATATCTATAAATATCTTCTAAGACTAAATTTATCTGTTTGGCCGAAAGCGTTTCTTGCAAACTGGTTTGCATAATCATACATTCTGGAGATTAACATTCCGGGATCTGGTTTACTTCAAGGAATTGTGTCCCAGCCATTAGATCCTTATCCTAATGTACATAAAGGAATACTAAAATATACTTGCCACAATAGAGCTTTACTGAAGACGTAACCTTGCAATTATGTAACAACTCAATTTATTACAGTTGTGTCATTGCCTGAAACAAATTAAAGATTTTAACATCCAACAGAATTTGGTCGATAAAAGAAAATGTTAGCCATTGAACCTGCTGTTGATTTTAATATTCTTTTGTAATACGTGTACAGTTCACATATTTACCTCAGTGTCGTGTGTGTGTGTGTGTGTGTGTGTGTGTGTGTGTGTGACATTAAGCTATATAACACATTATTATCCCACTGTGGGGATTATTTTTATTCATTCGTAAAAAGTCCTTTTATCGATGTGATATACTGAAATATGAGTTAGCACTTTAAACTAGTCCCGGATTACCCATTAGGCAGAGTAGGCAACTGCCTATGGCCCCGCGACTTTTATGGGCCCCATCAGGGGCCCCCATGAGACCGTGACCGTGGGTCTGGGGCCCTAAATGTTTGACTGCCTATGGGCTTCCACGGTGCTTAATCCGGCGCTGCTTTAAAGAGATTATTTATTATTAATCTACTAAGCAAAACTATGTTATTTTCATGTCAGTCACTTCATTATTTTCTTCAGATGTATGAGACGCAGTAACAGTTACCATGTTCACCCTACACTAATGATTTTGCATGACTGTTATCCGAGTGTGCTATTTTTAATTTAAAAAACTGAAGATCCAAAATCAAATCTGTAAAACTATTTGTATATGTGGAATTCCATCTGTATCAGTCATTTAGTCCATATATCTACTTAGTCATCACTTCATCACTTGCACATGCCATGTTGCTGTTGTTGTTGTAGGGTTTAACGCCATTTTTCAGCACAAGATAGGCTATACATTGGCGGCCAGTATTATTGGTGGAGGAAGAACCCGGGAAAACCGGCGACCCACGAGATGCTACTGGCAAGCTTTCTCACATAACTACATTAGCCGAATCTTAGACTCGAACCCACGCAGACAGAGGTGAGATGGCAATGATCTCCGTAACGGAAAGCTTTAGACCACTCGGCCACTTGGGGCCCCTTGTTTATTTTGTAACACTGAGTTTAATGTATTCAAGGCCGACGGGAGGGGGGGGGGCAACTAGGGATATATCAGGCATCTGGGCCGAACAACACGTTTTATACAAGAAATATTTTGTTTCATCTAGAACTAGTATAGCCCGGGACAGTTCAACGTTCCCTATAAGCAATGGTAGATGTGCGCGCAATGCTCGCTGCATTGTGCAAGCATTACGGAGACGTGCAAACTTTAATGTTGGATTCAAAATGCAGCTGCGCAGGGATGTATGAGGAGCTGCGCGCGCGCACGCGCGCAGCTTAGAGGGAACGTACCTTGGGTGTTTCCTACCCCAGTGATCGTGATCAATCTCTACGTCCCTGAATGTATCCATCGTGGTCATTACACACTGCTTCTGATGGGTACAGTAATTAATTCCGACTTATCATAATGTAATCTAGCTACTCCAGTTCCTTAGAATTACTTGCAATTTATAGTTTCTGCTATGCTCATTTCAATGACCCACATACTAGCAGATGAAGTAATGACCCAAATAAATAGTTGATGGTTTAATGACCAAAATGGATACACAAAAACATTGAGGCTGTCTATCCTCGGAGTGGCTCAACTCTTTTGTGAGTCAGATAGATTTCAGTCGCCATGATTCTTGACTTATATATCTAATAAATTTAAGAATCACAAACAAATGGTATACAAAATAATTCTTCATTAAAGTTTGCAAAAGTTGCAGTCATTCTTCTGAAAAAAGTAATAAATTTTTATTTTAGCCATGGGCTCATTGCAAATCAATATAATAATTCATTAAAATTAATGCAAAAAATATAAAGTGAACAATAAAAAAGAAAAAAGTAATTATGACATTTTTCTATATTATATTATATTATATTATATTATATTATATTATATTATATTATATTATATTATATTATATTATATTATATTATATTATATTATATTATATTATATTATAATGTACTTGATCAGTGTTATCGATTGAGGGTGCAGTTTTGACGTATCTGACTATTGTTAGAACCAAAATAACCAAAGCCAGTTTCTACCTGATTTTTGTCATGTTTTGTATTTGATTGTAGATCTGACATTGTTTTCGATTGTTATGGGATTTTCCATTTTAAATTACCAATATCCCGGAACGTTATATTGCGTCATAGGTCAGAAGACTGTATAAGAAGAAATTCTTGTAAACAATTCTTCATCCCAGTTTTAATTTCAGTCGCTTTGGGAATCTGTAATTAGAGTTTGAAATAATTTGCTGGGAATCATTTATTTAAAAAAAAAAGTCACTGGAATTTCAAAGCGCTCATTGTCATTTTTGTACTAAAACACTACTTTAGAAGTATTGCGAATTCATTCAAAGACATTCTGAATAAAAAACAAGACTAATGCTATATCATGTTATGTATATCTATATTGTGTGTTTAACATTTGTCCAGATTGTCGATTGTAAAGGTGACTTGTAAACATCATATTACGCAGCTACATTTCTGTTCGTTATTGTATGGACATACGTTAAGATATTTATTTTTAAACAAAATATTTACTTAGATCTGAATTCCTGACATTGGATTTTACATGGGAAGAAATATGGTCTACCTGATTTTTGCCAGGTTATTTACTAAACTATTTAAATAGACCTGAACTTGTTAATGAATTTGATGGATTTTCAATTGAAAATGATAAAGGTCCAGGGCATTATGTTGCGTCATAAGTCACGTGACAGCCTGCGTGTAAGGAAGACGAAGTAAACAATTATTCATTCTTATTCCTATTTATTTTAATGTCAGTGTGGAGTCACTTTTAGTTGGGTTCAGTTATAATTTGGGTATAATTACTTATTTAATTACTGTGCCAAAATTACAGAACTATCAGTTTGATCAGCCATCCCAGTAAGGTGATGCTGAAGATCATATTAAACAGACTGAACCCACAAGCAGAATAAATAATTTCTGAAGAACAGGCAGGGCTCCGGAGTGGAAGAACCACACCATAACAAATATTCAATCTCAGGGTTCTGTTTGAAAAGTACTTGCAATATCAACAAGACATCTATCACGTGTTAATATATTTTAAAAAGGCCTTTGACAGAGTGTGGCACGAGGCATTCTGGACCACAATGAAAAAGTACAATAATGGTCCAAAGTTGACCGATACTATCAAGCAGCTGTATGCCAATACTACCAGTGCAGTAATTGCTCAGGGTTCTGTGGGGGACTGGTTCCAGACAACAGTTGAAGTACGTCAGGGTTGTCTACTGTCACCTTCGCTTTTCAACATCTACTTAGAGTGCATTATGATCGAAGCCCTTGAAAAGCGCCGTGGGACAGTCAGCATTGGAGGGCGTAACATCACCAACCTCCGCTTTGCAGACAACACTGATGGGCTGGCAGGTAGTAAAAACTATCTTTCCATCTTAGTGAAGAACCTGGATGACACATTTTCCAGATTTGACATGGAGCTAAGTGCTGGTAAGACATAGCTGATGACAAATAGCGACAAACAAATTTCAGCCAAGATTAAAGTCAGAGAACCGGAACTGGAAACAGTGGGCCAGTTGAAATATCTTGGTTCCATAATCACCGAAGAGGAATCAAGAGCAGACGTTTTGTCACGATTAGCACAAACAACGACATCTATGTCAAAGCTAAGACCCATCTTGAGAGACAAGAATATCTGTCTGAAAACTAAAATCAGACTACTGAGAGCACTAGTCATCTCAATCGTTTTGTATTCATGTGAGCAGAATTACAACGAAGAATTCAGGCACTTGAAATGAGATGCTACAGAACCATCCTTGGCATCCCTTACATGGACCACATCACAAATGAAAAAGTGCAATAAACCATTAGGCACAAAGTAGGCCAATATGAAGACCTCCTCGATACTGTCAAAAAGAGAAAGCTGAAATGGTATAGCCATGTCACTAGAACCAACAGTCTATCCACAACAATACTGAAGGGCAGAGTTCAGGGTGGCAGAAGGAGAGGTAGATAGAAACATGTAGACTGACAACATCACAGAATAGACCAGGAAAAGTTTTGCGGAGACACAGGCATTGGCACATGATTGAGACAAATGGACGGAACTGTTCAGATGTTCAGCAGCACAGTGACTCAACGACCATACTAGGTCAAGAGACTGATGGTGATGATGACTTTATTTAAATTTTATAATGGAAATATGAATTCTTTATTTACATTTCAGACGAAAACATTATTTGGGGATTATTGTGATATGCCAGTTTTCTGGAATGTACTAATTTGCCAACAGCCTTGATGTTACAATGATATAATCTAGTAATTTAAAAATAGTGTTTCTTTCTAAATCAATGAGAACTTTATAAACGAGTGTATACTTTAAATAAAAAAATCCTCAAATTAAAACTTAACACAACAATAAGACTGACTTCAAATTGGATTTTAATATGGGAATGAGTAATTTCCGGCGTAAACAACTTTATTCTTCCCTATTTGACATAAGTCAAAAATACTCTGTCAACTTAATGAACATTACGGTAAATTGCAAGCAAAATTCCTTTCTGGAAAGTTCTAAGCTCACAATCAATTATGTAGAGGGGTGTATAGTTTTGTTTTTTCCAACGATTACACACTCTTGCCGTGTTCTCTTGAATCAGAATCAGTCTTGTTGTTGTGTTCAGTTTTATTTATTCAAATTATTAGTCACTGAAATACAAATTACTCATCTATAATATTCTTGGACAGGAATATTAATTTTGAATTATATTGAATTCAGAAAAAAGGCATTGTTTAATTATAGCATTGTGATCTATCAAAAGAATTAGTACATCATCACAATCGAGGCCTCTGGCATATTACCATATTCGAGACTACAGATATATCAACGCGTTGGATATTGGAACATATTTGGAATATCGCTGGAATTCAATACGAACTACTTACATTATGATATATGATATAACTTTTATGATTATTTGGGATTTAATTAGTTCATTACAAATTTTCACAGTTTTTTGTTTGTTTTTTGTTGTTGTTGCACAGCTTAAGACCAATACATATAGGCATATACATATATGATCATATGAAATGAAACAATAAATTATATATATATATATATATATAAGATAATATGCAGTCATTAGATACATATACCTATTGAGTTTAACTTAAAGTAAAGCAAACTCGAATATTTATGTCTAAAACGTTTGTGTATATGAATACGGTATCACGGCAAGTCACTATAATACTCGCAATATAGTGTCGATTGAAGGTTACATCTAAACATGTAGAGATAAAATATTGCACAATATAGTTATGCAAGATAATACTTTCACGCTTATATGGAGCATGACGACCTTCACGCTTATAAGGAGCATGACGACCTTCACGCTTATAAGGAGCATGACGACCTTCACGCTAATGAGGATCATGACGACTTTCATATTGGTGCCATAATATTATTTGCAAACGCGTGATCGTTTATAGTGTTGCCCTTATTACCAATGACATACATTTAATTAAAAAAATACACAACGTTCATGGTTTTCTACTCATTTCTATAATATGTTCAGATGGGATTTGTCGCATTAGGTCCGCTGTATTCCGAGAACTTGCCAGACGGATCATGCAAGAAGACGATAATGATATGAATCATAACCCATTTATGTAACAGTTACCACTAAAACTGCAACCGTCATGGGCAATATGGGCAATCGTTACAGTCAGTATTGAAATGTTACACTTTAGGATGCACTCCAAATTCTGTTGCCGTGGAACCAAACATACGGGCACTAAAATGTCCTGATAAATATTGACACTGACTACTACTACTACTACTACTACTACTACAACAGCGGATAATACTGAAACAATTTTGACTATATATTACTACAACGTGCATTTGTATATATCATTATGGATGGATAAAATTAATAATCTCATTTTATTGTTTACATACCCCTCATATTGGATAGTTGGGCCTCTCTATCCAATGCAAAAAACCGCTCCGTTGGCCTAGTGGTTAGAGCGTCCGCCGCGGAAGCGGGAGGTCGTGGGTTCGATCCCCGGCCGAGTCATACCAAAGACTTACAAAAATGGTACTAACAGCTGCCTCGCTTGACGCTCAGCATTAAGAGGTTAGTGTTAGGACTGGTCGGCCTGGTGTCAGAATAATGTGACTGGGTGGGACATCATGCTATATGGCTGCGGCATGATGCCCCAGTGCTAGACATCACTATAAACTGCCTCACAGCAGACATCGTAGCGATATGACTGAAAAATTGTTAAAGCTACGTTAAAAATCCTAATCAAACAAAAAAAAACAAACAAACAAATGCAAATATTAATAATAACAGTGGTAACAGTTTTTGATATATGTCCAGTGTGCAAAGGAAAAGTTATTTGATACAATATGTAAATCATATAAACAAGATTTGTTAAAATATGCATCATTTGGGGAAAGATATGTTTAAGCCCGGTGTGTACATGATATGATAGTAAATTGTTTTCACTTAGCTTCTATTCTGAGAGCGAAATAGACAATTCTATCCATTTCTCTAGAGGATTAAGGGAATACTATTTTAAGTTCATAATTGTCTTCAATGTTGAATTTATTTATAACTTATGGTGGAATATTTGCTATTTTTACCGTTTGATCTCTGGCGCCATTTGTACTGTGTGCATCGGCTATCTGGACATACATCACAATTAATGTTACTATATATTCTCTACATATATGTCTCAGTACTGACCTTTCAACTGTGTGACAATCAATACAAATCCTATGTTAATCTAAAATACATCCAAAGATGACTTCACGGTGAAATTCTTGTCAAGGGTTCACCGGCATTTTTTGGAGCGGCTGCACTGTAAACAGAACAGCATGTACACAGATTTCACTTCCGGATCATTACCAAGGCCTTATTACTCAATGTGCACTGTCGCCAAAAACACACAGACAACCACTCTCAGCTCATATTCTCAAGAATAAACAATTACCTTTAATTCCCTACCAAAGATGCATCAATATAACTCCTCTATCACCACCAAAATGAGAGAGGAAAAAATGTTCTAAAATTAGACTAGAACTACTGAACTGGAAATAATAATTGTGATGCGATTCCATCTACTACAATGCGCACAAGTTAATATAATCAAATTCGTCAATATTTAGTACTATTCGTTAAAACTTTGTCATAAATTTACCGAGTGTGTTCCCAAAACCTATAAATATGGGTAAGATCCGTCGTTCTGGCAGCTGTGGTTCTGCTGGACTCCAGTAAAGGTCTCAAGACCAAGTAAACAGACGTCTTGTCATCTCAACGGATAATTCAAGTATTAATAGCAAGGTAGACTTGTTACAACCGACACATTAAATTTAGTAGTCATGATGATATTTCTCTGTCGTACTTTCAACGTTTATTTCTTTGTTATATCAGATAAAAATTCTCATAGAGGGATAGAGCTGATGACGTTGTAACTGTACCGTCATCAACACAGCCGTCTGCTATCTATTGGGAATTTAGTATTCCGATCGGCATTATCGAATTTCCTTCACAATTGCATGTATCATTTTCCATCCATTTTGTAGTGGATTTCTCATGTAGATGTCGAAATAATATACCAGACAAAACGACACACTTTGTTGCTAAAAAACGACACACATGGTCGCATTCAACCCCGCGACACATTATTGATATCCTGTTCCAGGCTGTATCGCTCAAAACGACAAATTGTGTTGTCAACTAGCAAATGCGACACATTTATTTCCATCCCGTTCCAGACTGTGCCTCTTAAAGATTTACCATTGGACTCTAAAACATAAATCCGGGTAAGGTTCCGAATCCTGCTTGGATGCACAAAGTCATTACCACTTCGGTGCGTCATATATACAAATTTTGAGAACTATTCATTTATTTTTATGTACAAGATTAGTTTTGGAATTGGGATTATTTGAGTTTGAGATTATGTGAAATAGGACAAATTGAACATTTATGCTGATTTTCACTTGCAATTTACACTGATAATATTGTTGTCATTTCAACATGCTTTATCAAACATATGTTCGGCATATTTGCAAATAATATATTTCTCAATTTTGAGCACTAATTCAGTAATTGTGTGAGAAAAGACATATAAACCTCGAAGATAAACTGTTGACTATTTTTACTGTTTTGTTTTGTGCTTTTATAATCGGAATTAAGAACGTCTGTGGTGAACACACCATTGCTTGACACTACAATACACTGGAGATATCTATGTTGACTATTTTTACTGTTTTGTTTTGTGCTTTTATAATCGGAATTAAGAACGTCTGTGGTGAACACACCATTGCTTGACACTACAATACACTGGAGATATCTCGTAACAGAAAAAGACGTGAGCTGTACATCTATTCCATTTTATTTGGCCTTGACCCTTGACACGTTACAATACTATGACTACAACAGTCACTACTAATGCTGCTGCTACTAATAATAATATTACTACTAATGCTGCTGTTATTGTAAAACTCATTACTTTCAACATGTCAACCACAACTGAAGCTATCATTAAACCCATTTTACCACTATCTGTACGAATTACTGCTAATAATACTTAAATTACGGTTGGCTGAGTAGTCCTAAGAGCTTGCAAATGGTCTCAGATCAGAAGTAATTTTCCTACATATTCTCTACATTTGTTTATCAGTGCTCAAATTCCACTGTGTCCAGCACGATACAAATCATAGGTAAATATAAAATATCTTCAAAGTTGACTTCATGGTGAAGTTATATTTATATGTTCACCGGCATTTCTTTGAGACGCTGGACTGTAAAATAAAGCAATGTGCAACGGAACACAGATTTCACTTCCTGATTATCACCAAGGTATTATTAGTTACCGTGCACTGTCGCCGTAACACACACAGACAACCACATCAAAAGTTCGAAAGAATAAACAATTACCTTTAATAGCAATGTCTAAAACTAACTATTGTATCACTACTAAAAGGAGATAGGGCAAAAAATTTCTCTAAAAATAGACTGGGTCTATATTTGTGGGTACTGAATCGGAACTAATAATTGCCATCTGATTCCATATATAGACCTAATTTCTTGCCATGGTTCGGTGGTTCTAACCGGGATTTTCCCGTGTTCTTCTCCGCTAGTTATACTGCCCGTCATGTATATCAATCATACCGTGCCCAGATAAACGGATAAAACGTAGAACTACAACAACATCTACTATTACTACTACTGACTCTACGTTTGCTGCTACTAATACTGTTGCTGTTACCACCACAACAACACATACTAATACTACTAATTTGACCGATACATCAATCAAACGCGTCCTTCCCAGATCAATATCGGTCGGGTTTTGTCGGGTTTTGTATGATGTGCTAATTATTGTATTCATTTGAAGTCAGCAGACATCGTTTTCATGAACCCGACCGCTATACCAAGTTCTGCTTTTAGTAGTTCTGTTATGAACAAACTAGACAAAAAGGCGAAAATGAAAGCATTTTAAACTGGCAGGTTAGTTTCATTTATGACGGGAACATAATTGTTATAACCGTTACTTTACATTTTACTTTGAGTCTAAAGTCTCAGCTTCAATCTTACAAAACACAACCTATTGATTTGCAGGGCTTGACGTTGATTCAGTAAACTAATGGTATAAACAAAATAGAGATAAACTAGGGAGTTCAATCGATTGTCGTCCTTGATGAACTCTTCATATTTACAAACCAAATAATTGTTTACCGTGTACTTGCTTGTAAGTCGAGCCCATAATGCGCCGACAAATCTGAGTAGGTGCAATTTCTTAAGGAAAAAGGAGAACAGGCAACATACACCCTGAATTGCCAGCGCATTATGCGAATTGTCAGCGCATTATGCGAATTACCAGCGCATTATGCGATGGCATATCAGGATCTAAGTTATCTGCAGTTTTGGACAGCATACATAGGCGACTATAATACGATACGAAAACTTCATGCGATTACAATGTATTATCGTTGTACACAGATCAGATCAGATCGGCTTTGGAGAAAATTCCCCTTTAGGAAAAAAAAATATGAAGGTTTTATAACGACTGCCTGCTCGTGTGTACGTGCTTTTTGACACGTGATTATATGTGCCGAAAAACAATACGACTTCATGAAATGTATGTATTTGTGCAAATAGATCTTGGTGCTTTGACTCCAGGCGGAATGGGATGTGTGTGGATGTTGTGACAAATGGGAGCTTCAGCTATATCATCGTTAATTAAAGTCTCTACTATAAATATATAAATCAAATTATTCCAATATCTGAGAAAGCTAATTTAATAAACTCCCATTACGTGATGGATTGTATTATTTGCATACGTTTACGATGTATGATCGATATAATTCAGAATTTACAATGAAACCGTTACTTTAAATTGAAAAAACTTTTCAACGAATATATTGACGATTCAAATTTGATGCGAATGAATAACTGGGTCGCCACGTGGGTGTCTGCTAGGTACGATGTCGAGATGTACGACTTGGTTCCATTCCACACTTTGTTTTGGGGTGATGGTGCACTTTGTTGAGAGGACACGGACGTTGGTGCCGTCAGGCAAGGTGGTGGGTACTGCAAAACGTGGACCAGTGTTCCAGTCTCACTAGGAGACAAATTAAATAAGTCTATAACAGTATAATACAGTCTCTCTCTCTCTCTCTCTCTCTCTCTCTCTCTCTCTCTCTCTCTCTCTCTCTCTCTCTCTCTCCGGCTAGATGTCAAGTCGTTCCAAACGGAATTCGTACCCGAGCTGCGAATTTCAGCACAAATCGCAAGTTTTCCGAGAACCAATCACCAGCTTTTACACACACAAGCATACAAAGCAGGCGGTAACAATCGCCTACATGCAAAAATTATATTAATAAATGGAAAGAAAATACATTATTTTCAATTATGAATCGATATTTATACATACGCAATCGAATGGGACTTGATATTTTAAATATACCTTGTATATCTTAGGTATCAAAGAACCGTTAATTCCCGTTATTTTGGTGTGTGCTTAATGATTGTAATATGGGTTATAAAGTATACAGCTCAACCGTATTCCAATTATGCACCATTTTAAAAAAAATACCGGATCGCTCCACTTGGTCATTTTCACTTCCTTGACTTCAGATGTTAATTTATTATAAAAAGGAGCCGATAACTTATTTTACATTTGTATATATGGTACTTCATCCATTATACGTACTTAAGCTGGTATTGTCTAGTTGGGCAAATATTATTTTCCCAAGTTTAATAGGTGCTAAAGATAATGTTAGGACGTTATGCAAGGGATCGGTTATTTCAGCTATCTGTGGGCTTAGATCATGTACAATTTTATAAAGTAAAATACCAAAGACAACTCAGCCAAGTTACATCAATGTAGCACAGAAGTATGCCAACACTATCTCCACAGTGCATGTTTAAAATGCAAACAACTTCACCTTACATACGTCACTCTTTCAGAAGTACATAATAACTGGTGAGCGCCCCAAAGTCAATTAACAAGGTCAAGTAGTCAGTTTGTAAGTTTCGGTTGTGCGACACCAGTGTAACGATCAAACCTCTATCAATGGATGGTCTCACGTCGGTAACCTTATTCTGGTTGAAACGAAGGGGCAACCAATTCCCTTTTATAATGACGCATCTAAAGGGGCAGTTCGCTCCTTTAAATGATAGCGCCTCTAACGGGGCGACTTGGTTCTTTTTATAATGACGCTTAGCGGAAATAAATTACATATTAAAATACAAAACCAAACTGTTTGTGAAACAGATCACATTTAGATTAGGAGAGAGAGAGAGAGAGAGAGAGAGAGAGAGAGAGAGAGAGAGAACAGTAGTTATATTTTAGATATGCTCACAAAAAACACTGCCTGATCGATATCCGTTTATAGTTTATTTCTACAAATATAAGACTAAATGAAATAGATCTTAAATAAGTTAATATTCGCGACAAAAAGTTAAGCATAACATACGACCTGATGCTAAAAGTACATAAAGGTGACCAGGTGCATAACAGTACTCTTCTAATACAAAAGAGGTTCTAACTTGTTCGGAAATCCGACCCAGATACTCGAAAACACCGACTTTAAACTGCTTGCACTTTTACGAGGTTTTATGTCTCAGAGCTGTATTGAAATCAAATGATTCCAGTATGTACAGAAAGTAGATATGACGAGAGAGAGAGAGAGAGAGAGAGAGAGAGAGAGAGAGAGAGAGAGAGAGAGATGATTATTATTATTGTTATTATTATTAGTCATTAGTTGACAATGGGTTGCTGGTACATATCAATAAGTTGTTTACGTTGTAGAAGATCCTTGAGATAAACTGATACTTAAGTGATTAAGGTCGCTTTGCACTTTACTTTGTGCTAATTTTAGAATTTAGATATATGCTCTTTCTGATTGACTAATACAGCATACCAGCATACGTTCCCTCAAAGCTGCGCGCGCGCGCAGCTGAATTGTCAATTTTTGCTCAATCCAACGTTAAATTTTGCTCGTCTGCGTAATGCTTGCGCAGTGCAGCGAGCATTGCCCACACATCTACCATTCGCTTAGAGGGAACGTTGATACCAGGGCCAGCAACGTGGAATGAATTGCCCGTTGAATCTAGATAGAGTCCTCTTAAAACTCGCATTTGTTTTACTACAAGAACAAACTTAAAGACCTAAAAATGTTTCACTGCCTTAAATATTTTCAGCATTTTCTGTTTTCCAATTTCATGGTGTTTGTTTTGTTTTTGTTTTTTGTATTCATATCAATATAGATGCTGTAAGGCGCTTAGAGCTTCTAAAGATTAGGCGCTAAACAAAGTCATCATCATCATCATCATCATCATCATCATCATCCTCCTCATCATCATCATCATCATCATCATCATCATCATCATCATCATCATCTTATTATTATTATTATTACTGTGAGTGAAACGTAAACACTTTGAACTATTAATGTGTCATGGTTTTGCTAGATACAACATTAAATTTTACTCTGCATAAAACGTATAAGAAATTAAAAGGATTTCTTATTTGTTATGGTTTAACGCCATTTTTCAGCACAATATATATATATATATATATATATATATATATATATATATATATATATATATATATATATATATATATATATATATATATATATATATATATATATATATATATATATATATATATATATTTACACATGGCGGCCAGTATTAATGGTGGAGGAAGAACCCGAACAACCCCCGGAAAGAACCACCGACCCATGAGAAGCTACTGGCAAGCTTTCTCACATAACTACATTTGCCGAATCTTAGACTCGAACACACGCAGAGGTGAGATGGCAGTGGTCCGTAACGGACAGCGCTTTACACTCGGCAACTCGGGGCCCCAGAAATAAAAAGAAAATGGGATGATAAGACATATGCAAATTTGTATGCACGCTTTATGGGCATCGAGAATAAAACCGTTGCAGGTACAATATAGACAAGATAAATTATCCACACTTTCAACAGTAGTATTCAAGGTCAGGTTAATTGGTGTATAATCACTACATTCCTTCTAGTGCATGTATGTTCAAATATGCCATAGTCCAGTTGATTCAAAATAAGGCAAATTATAATAACACCTGTCATGGCAATACTGAAGAGAACATTTGCTTGCAGTTTGGGGGTTTATTGTCAAAGCAAGCGCTCTAATTGTGCAAGTTTATTTTGCTGTCAATGTATCTGTAAACAAAAATAGCATTAAGTTTTAATGATGTATCCGACTCATTTAACCGCGTCTACTAATAATAGCATTAAGTTTTAATGATGTATCCTACTCATTTAACCGCGTCTACTAATATGCCAAAACCTGTGGGTTCGCAATGTAGAATGTGCTCAGATGCGACCTCTTGCAATTTGTAAAAGGCGAGTTACAAAAGAGCATCAGTGACTCAGCTGCAACGTACCGGACGCGCAATCGAAAGGTTGTGGATTCGAATCCTACCAAAGTATAGTATTCCTTTTTTTTTTTTAGACTTTGGAGAACGCTATGCATTCTCAATTGTCCATATATTTCCAAGATATATTTAGATTTAAGTGGTACTCGTTTACATGACTACGAAAAGTAAAACTTGTATAACTTGAACATCGATTACATAGATACCTGTTTTGTGAAATATATAATTGGTCCGGAATTAAAATCTCCCGAGTTTTCATATTCCTTACCTTCAAAAACTATTAAACGTTCGAATAACACGCGACGTTATATGTCACCAGTAGCTCGAAAACTTTGGCCGATATTCATGTATAAACTTTCTAACATCTCTCCATAAATATAAGAATATGATAAAGGAGTACTTCTTTCGTCACTGTTAAATTTAGAGGCAGGGATTTGGGGGTAAATACGGTATTATCAGCAGCTGCTCAAATGCAATGGTGTCAATTTACAGTGCTAGCTGAGAAATTGTAACAATGAAGTCAAGTATGACAGTTGGATTATGTGTTTGTAAGGCTAATTAAAATATATTATGGCAAGTTTGTCTTAATACTTAAACATTAAAATTTGTGACCAGTTGTATGTAATTTAAAATCTCTTTTAGTAGGTATAAAGTGCTTAAAATAGAGTTGGGTAGTTATTCTTTAATTTATAAATTCATTTGCTCGTTATGATAAAGTTTGCAAG
The DNA here is from genome assembly GCA_030141615.1 of Unio pictorum. Lineage (NCBI taxonomy): Eukaryota > Metazoa > Mollusca > Bivalvia > Unionida > Unionidae > Unio > Unio pictorum. The sequence goes on along the minus strand of JARLTB010000155.1, from coordinate 9,327,783 downwards.
TAATTTCCTTCTTAATATTTTGGAAATTCTAACATACAGTATCAGTGGGAAAAGAGTGTGTATGGATAGTAGACATTTGACTATTGTGGATTACATAATTTAGAACCAACACTGCCACCAACACCTCTTTTGTGCATTCATTTTTGACAGGAAAGAGCTATTTTGACAAGACAGTTAAAATGATCAATTATCAATATGCACCTTATGCAGGAATAAAGTTTATTAGTACTGTAACAAATTTGTATACTTTTCATCACCCCTCAACCATCTAGATTTGTGAATATTTACCTCTGTAGCAGACACACGTAAATACGTAAGCCAAGTCGGTTGCTCATGTGCAGTTCACGTTACGCATTTGATCTCCAATGTTAGTCTAACTGTGACAGGCAGTCACCAACAAGTCAACCAGTTTCCAAGCCTAACTCAAAGTAATTCTAAACCACATTACAGATTTAGCTTATGTGTGAATTGAAAAATGCAAGGTTTGTGATAATTAGGCTCATGCATTCTACCTTAAAAATAAGGGAGGCGTCAAAATACGAAACTACCCAGTGAGACCTTACTAACTTCACTTAGAGCAGTTATAAGAAACCGATTCTGATTGGTAGTTGACTGTTTTGGCTGGTTTGTTATTCTTTACTTGGAACTGGATTTATTTTGGTAAACTACGGAATTAATCGAATTTTGGGGGAATTTTGGTGATTTGGAATACAGGTTGGAGAACGAAACGCTTTTCTGCTAAATTGGCGGTATTACAAATGTCTGATTCGATACTTTTTCATCTAAAGCTTGTTGGGTTCCTTCCTGCCTTGCCGTGACCAAACATTAAGTAAGAAGTGCGACATTCGCATATTGACATGGTTGCTCTGGTGGCACTATTCACCACAGCACCGACCAATTCATAATCTCGACTTTCGGAAATAAACTGGTCGCAAAAAAAACCTGGTTCATAGGCCACCTTAATCAATTTAGTTCAGTGCAGGGCAGGTTCAGGTATTCAGCATGAAGATTTAGAGGAATCAGAAATTCATTAAATAAAGAAAAGAAAAACCCTCTTGATTGTGACTCATTTCCCATAGCGCAGTTGCATCAATTAGGTGCTACTACAGTTTATTGGAGAATACAAAATGTGTCTTATGATGTGCTAACTCCATATGAAAATTTAGTAGCAAAAGTTTAGTACATTCATCACTAGGACATTTCTTTGGACTTTATTCAACAATTTTATGAAACGATCTGTTTGGCGCAAATTTCTGATTTGAGATCAAGAAGTGCCTTTGATTTTTGTCATGCTGTTGAATAAAAATGAATGGATGATGCGTATATTGCACTCTTTGGTCACTTTTTTCTGGTGATGGAAGCTAAGATGCAGAGTTTTTGGTGGACACATTTCCAACTTATTACAGCAACTCGGGACTAAACGACAACAAGCCAACAGCAACCCTGCATCTACTGTTAACAGATAATGCATTACACTCGTATATGTCACTGGCACAAAATATAAAGGATTACTTCAGCTTGCTTCAGAAAGAATTTATCATTCGATATGGGCCGGATGAAAGAGTACAGTGGTAGAGAACTGCAACTCTGTATTAAACATTACAAAGTAGAAACGAGAACGTGGACGATTTTATTTCAAATATAGTTGCTAAGGAAAGGAGCCGCAACTACCACAAACACTAATTAAGCATATCATCGTCAATGGCATAAAGCCACATATACGATCATTCGTATTACAACATGATCCAGTAATAGTGGGTTGTCTCGCTGAAGTCACTATGACAGCACTAAAGAGCAACAAACATTTGTAGCAGATATTTAGTGAATAGTATCATATAAACTTGAAACAATGTCAATGGCAGTGTCATCGAAGCCAGACTTCAAGCATTCACTGACAGACAGTGGTAAATGGAACAACCGCGTAAGGCAGCAATCTGAGGTTTGTGGATGGTGTGGAAGATCTCCTGGTCATGCAAAGCAGAGATGTCCAGCAAACGTCAAGCAATGCCATAAATGTGGAAAATTAAACCATTTTATGGTAGTGTGCAGATAGCCTCACGGACTCAGCCATCAATATGACTAGAGAAACTAAAATTAAATAAGAATTTGCCACAATCAGATTTCAGTAGCATACATGATTCAATCACATCTGAGATTAACAGAAATCACTTAACATTATCAACAACACTAAAACAAAGCAATAATTGAAACAGGAGCAGCACTTTCATTAATTTCATGTAGACAGACAACTTCAGCATTAGGACCGAAATGTTGAATTCGAACCACACAAAATTGTCTTCATCATTGGTGTTCATGGCGATCAACAAAAACTTCTTGGATCTGTAACTCTAGACTTCGAAATCAATCTGCTTTCAGTTATACATATTTTACATGTTTTTAAACATATACATTATGACATTATTCTAGGTATGGACTTGTTAGAAAGCAAGAAAGCTACAATAGACTGGAACTCAAAAACAATATCCATATATGATATATTAGCAGTGTCTGCCTTAAAAGGGGAAGTTAAACAGAAAATAAGCGTTGCTAGAACGGTGGCCAGGATTGTAGTGCATGTACAATCTGAATGTGAGATTTCAGTGCAAATTCAGAACTATCCAAGGGACAATATAGTGTTACAACCTGTATCGCACTTATCTTCCAGAACCCAATTACTTGGGCAAGAGATAAAATTCAAGGAGGCAGAGAACGATTTCGTTTACTAAACCCCACAAGCAAAGATATAATCTTAAGGTCTGGTCTGGTAAAACAGTATCAACTGTGGAAATTCTTGAAGCTGATGACTTTACCCAACCTGAGTACGAATCTAACATATTTCAAGACGAGCCTTGTATTGTGAACTGCACACACACACAGACACACACACAGACAGAGAGAGAGAGAGAGAGAGAGAGAGAGAGAGAGAGAGAGAGAGAGAGAGAGAGTGAAAGTGAACAATACACCATGCTTGATGGACTGACGTCTATACCGTTTGTGGGACAGACAGACAAAACTAACTTCCGAAATAAATCCCAATATGATTACGCCATGACATTCTACATAACTGTCAGGATTCTGTAACTGGAGGAGGACATCAAGGCTTTGACAGAACTTATGCAACAATACAGTCAAAGTACTGTTGGCCAAACATATATGCACAGATAAAATATTTTGTTAAAACCTGCGAGGAATACCAACAAGCAAAACAGCCTTCTCACTCAACAAAAGCATACATACACCCTATACCATCGGTTGGAGTAATTGAACGCTGGCATATGGATATTCTTGGTCTATTAACAGTATCAAAAGAGAGATATCAGTATATATTTTTTTGTGTGTAGACAGTTTCAGCATGTTGCAGAAGCATTTCCATTAAGGTCGCAAGGAGATGAAATAGCTGATATTTTGTTGAAGAAAATCATTTGCCGTTATGGAGCTTCTACAGTTCTAGTATCTGATCGTGACCAGAACTTCCCGTCGTTTATCATATTGGAATTCTGTACGAAAATGAATATTAAACGCTTCCATACATCAAGCTACGATCCAGAAACTAACTCTACGTGTGTAATAGATTAAACAGAACATTAGCCCAATCGAGACGCACCTATATTGACAAAGCGCAACAAAACTGAGTCTTTTTTTGTTACCAGGAATCCTAATGGCTTACCGCAAGACACCATTGAAAAACTAAATTGGATTCTACCCATGTGATATAGTCTTTGGAAGAGAAATGGGAACTCCACTAGATGTTGCTTCTCTTGCCGACTTTACAAATACTGAAAAGCCAGTAAATGACACAACATCAACCTATTTACAAAATCTCAAAACACAAATGGAAATAACTATGCAAGTTGCCCAGGACAACATCCAGAATTCCCAGCAAAACTATAAAGAATATTATCATACACAAGAACCCTCTTTCCACCTAGGTCAGTGAGTACCAAAAGGGAGATCATCTAAGTTGCTCAAGAAATGGACAGGACCATGGTATATCAGCGACATTGGTCACAACCATACATTTATATTACGTGATTGTGATAATCACAAAATACAGAGGTCGTTAGTCCATGCAAACAGACTAAAACCATATTTTTAGCCCTGACAATCCTCTTATAAACAAATGGCCAACTGCTATTGATAAAAGAAAAACAACCCCAACACAAATAAAAAAATGAATTAACTACAATTTTCTATTTCAATGTAAAAAAAAACAACAATAAACATATACTTCTACAATACATTTGATATGAAATAATGAAGAATAGATGCGGAAGCCCTCGTGTGAAGGTTAAGGCTTATTCAGTTTGGGGTGGGGTACTCCCAATTTATTAAATTAATACCGAAGACCCATCGTGACTCGTTTCTGTCAGACATTGAAGTAGTGACAGAGATGCAATGTTCTGAGCCCCCAGTCAGCGGTGTCGACAGTTAAATTAATGAATACACAAAATGTGAAATTCAAAAAAAAATAATTTAATATATATCAATAACAGTTATCTCTCAAATAAAATTCAACTAAACCCTATCACTCGACCAATTGACGGCCTATTTCATCCTTTGAATTAGTGTGTGAAATTTTTCCTTCTGTCCTGAGTTCCTACACATATGTATGAGTATTCCTTCTCTTTTCCTTTTTCTCCCTCCGTTCTTAGTTCGAACTTCTCCCTCCGTTCTTCCTTCTCTTCTGTCTCCCAGAGACTCGGACCAACTGCACTGGGGTAATTCCCTCTGGTCTCTAAAAGCTTCTAAAGTATACATACAAGGACATTAGCAAAGCATATTCCCTTTGCTATGTAAACTCACAATAACATTAATATCAACAGATAGGTCATTACCGTTTTTGGTCACGCATTCATGTCCATCAAAATACACATTCTTCCTGCTAAGTGTACACGCGATATATATATATATATATATATATATATATATATATATATATATATATATATATATATATATATATATATATATATATATATATATATATATATATATATATATATATATATATATATATATATATATATATATATATTCTCAATCTTATTATACAAAACAATATATATATATTCTCAATCTTATTATACAAAACAATGTCATATAATCAGACGCATTTCTGTTCATTGCACTTCAACAAATGTACATAGATATGCACATATCCATGCGCTGATATATCCTTACACATGATACTCCTACAAAGTATACCCAAATAGGCAAATCCCTATAACTAATGTTGCACACCGCAACCATTATACAAAGTTTATAATTCAATTCAACAATTGCAAATCTATAATATCAAATGAATAAATGCATAAGGTTACTACGACTTAACCCAATAGCGAAGTACAATACTAATTCTGTGCATAACATTGCTCATATCTCAAAATATGCATGTATATCAAACACTACGAATGAATCAAACTACAAATGGTAATTCTACGTATTAAAGTATACATACTGCATTTTGACAGCGCCAAATTATAGCCTCTGGGTCTAACATACACATGTTGAAATCTCGTTAAATCTACAACGTGACACTTCGAATGAAGAAATCACATAAAGGTGACGTTCTAATGAACATCTGACTGAGGTTCTCTGCATCTATAAATACAAATCAAATTTAAAACTAAACGAAAAGATAATTCTATCAAACAAATATTAAAAACAACACTGGTGCAGGATCCTGAGGCGAAGAAAATCTCATTGATACACCTATGGGACATCGCTGTAACCTCATTCAACTGTTAACATAGTTAAGACTTCAAAATAGTAGCCCATCAGTTCACCTACATGGGCTGTGTGATATCCTCTGATGCCAAGATCGGCAAAGTAATAGACAACATACTGACCAAGGCAAACAGCGCCTTCGGCAGACCCTATAAACGAGTAAGGTACAGCGCCAGTCTCATAAGAGGTACAAAGAGTAGCGTTTACAGAGCTGTCGTACTGACCAAACTTACTATAAGTTAAAAAAAACGGCTCGTACCAAGCAAACTGCGCGTAAATCCACCGGAGGGAGAAATTACCATGGTGTGATGTAAGTGCGGTTTGTTTGGAACGAGAAAACAAAATAGATGACTATTACAATGAATTAAAAAGAAGAAGGAAAGGAAAGACGAATAGAAGAATAACTAAATGAAAGAAGAAGACACAAATTAAGGAGAATAGTGAGTTGAGCTCAGACGGAAACAAACGGACAATACGGGAAAAAATGGCGTCGGCAAGAAGAACCATGACAGAACTCCAAAAATATTTTAGAACAAAGAGAGTGACACTAGATGATGGGGATTACATAGAGTGCAAGTACAAAGAAGGTACACAGCAAATAATATTTCCGGATCTAAACAACAGAGGAATACCAGGCACAACATCAGTTTTGATACACTTTAAAATCACAGATGAAGAAATTCTATCCAAAATCTACTCCATAAATTATGCAGCAAACGGATACAACATCAGCTATAGAGGAAATATACCAGTATTGAAATACGGAGAAACTACAATATGCGGACAAAGAGCAATAATTCAAAGTCCAAAACCAATCATGCGGAAAATAAAGAAACAAACGGGGGAATTGCATGTAAACGGCATATCTATAGAAATTCCAACTGAAACTGTAGCAACATGGGCAGAGGAAACATTTGGCATTAAGGTGGAAAAGTTTCGCTTAGGGAAAATACCGGGGTTCGAAATTTTTACAGAAACAAGGATATAAGAAATTGAAAGAACAAAACTAAGGACAATAAAAAGAAGGTGCTTCCTACGGGGATTTATGATCACAACTTGGTACAAAGGATGTATTTATTATAGAAAATGCAGCAAGTGCGGGAAAACAGGGCATACACCAAGAAACTGCAAGATAGAAATAGAACAAATAACAACCGAAAAGAGAAACCTAGAAGTACAGCAACTCAACTTGAACAAAGATACTACAAATCCTCAAGTAACAACCAACCAGACAAGAAATGAAAATGAAAAAGAAAAACAAGATCAGGAATATATGAAAAAACAAATGCCTAACAAACCACAACCAAGGCCCCGAAAATCACAACTAAGGCAAACCATAGCCCAGGATAAAGACGAGAAAGAACAACAAGGACAACAAAAACAACAAGAAATAATACAACCCGATGAACAACCAAAGCAACAAACAACAAAACAAGAACAACAACAACAACAACAACCACTAACAACAAAACAATTGAAAAAGAGACGGAAACTGGATAGGAAAAGAAACAGCACAGAAAACTCTAATAAACCACAAGAAAAAGAGAAACAGAAAATAGCGGCAAAAGAACAACTAGGAATAATCACAGAAGATGAAATTGTGGAACAAATGGAAATATTTTCAAGTGAAAGGGAAAGAGAAGAACAAGAAAAATGGGACTTTTTTATAATGATGAAATGACAGCGGAGGAACAAATAACAGTACAACAGACGGAAAAAGAACAACCTTTAAGAGTCATAGAAAAAAAACAGTTGACACGACATCAAGTGAAAGAGAAAGGGAAAATCTTTATAATGAGGAAACAATAATGGATAAGTCAGCAGAAGATATCTTTCTAGAAGGGAGGAAGCAAATAAGGAGAGAAAAAAGGAGAGAAAGAAAAGACCAAATCGAAAGACAAAAAGAATTGTATTTCGATGAATGCCTGTTATAAATTTTGGAAAAATAAAATAAAATTAAAAAAAATAATTAAAAAAATAAATAATTTATATTACAAAAATGAATAATAAAGAAATACATAATATACCACACACTGAAAAAAAAATGGGGAGAGCCTTTCCTTTAAATGGTCTGCGAAGATCAGAGGAAAGAGACCTCTCCCCCCCCCAAAAAAAAACAAAAAAACTTAATATAGGGCGCCAAATCTTGGGACAGTAATGTGGATTTAAGCGAAAGTTCAAGTTTATTTTTTTCCAATTTGCTTTGCATCGTCGCGATCTGTTAGAATTTCTATACCATGTTTGTGATTGATGTCCTGTCACTGGAAGAGTATACGAAGACATCAATAACAACAATAATAGGGACAACATTTAACAGCAAAATTCCGCTGAATTTTGTTGGGGTCGATGAGGCAAGACCGAATGAAGACAATCATTCAAGAAGAAATTTTAATAAGCTACGCAATTTTAGAATTACCCATCCCTTCTCTCTCTCTCTCTCTCTCTCTCTCTCTCTCTCTCTCTCTCTCTCTCTCTCTCTCTCTCTCTCTCTCTCTCTCTCTCTCTCTCTGTTCACCATTATACAATTCACGCCAAGGGCTATCATGTTCAAGGCGATCTGAAATTGGTATGAGATGCACATCTGGAGCAGATTAAGATCCTTTGATGTAATCGATGACATCAAATGACAACAGTAGCTTGAATTAACTATTACTTTGACGCTATATTTAGATGTAATATTCAATGTGTCTAAACAGTCAGAATCAAAGAAAATCAGTAACATTAACGTTGGATATCTTCATGAAATAATTGATTAGAGTATACGATTAAACATAATAAATACAATAACTTCATATGGGTGCTAGAGTCTTGCGAGATCCGATGTACACAACTCGTCAGGATGCAGGCCCCTAAAAAAATTAATGTACTGTATCCATTGCCAAATCGTAGGAAATATATCATTAGGAGCCTGTCTTGATGTAACCACTTTGAAAAAGATGTTTCTTAACATATGAATATATTTTAACTTAAATACAACATTTTACTGATATTGTTTGAACATATTTCTGTCATATTGATTATATGACATTGACCATCATAATCATACATTCCAGTGAATTAAACAAATCTCCAGGTGAATAAAATTACTGTTATCTTGTCTTATCACTTTCGTGTAGATTATCTTTCACTATATTACCAAAAAAGAACAAGCCATTTATATTTCTATAAATATCTTTCACGACTAAATTTATCCATTTTGCCCGCAAGCTTTTCCTGTAAATGTCGCTAAACCCTCATATATCATATGTTATTCAGGTTGACGCTCTATCAGTGATCTTGTTTGCCTAAATACAATTGCTTATCAAGATCGACGCGTATGGATGTTTCCGTTTCTGACTTCCAACAACTTAAAGGCAATTATGTTTATCTCTTCCGGCATGTTGACTGTCTTGGTGTTGGTAGCGGGCTGGTAATGTGACATTTCCATGCATTCTGAGATCGGGACATATTCTCCAAAACAACTTCACTAATTTAAATTGAAATTCGATATTTGTTCTATGAAATATGGAGACGTCGCTAGTTAGTATGTACTTTTGAGAGAGTGATGTATGTAACGTGAAGTTGTTTCCATCTTAAACTTGCACAGTTGAGAGAATGTTAGCACATCTCTGTGCTACTTTGAAGTTTCTTTAAATATTTTATTTGTGACAATTGTACATGATCTAGGCAAACAGCTAACTAAAATGGCTGGTCCCTTGATCTATTATCAAAAATAAAACTAAAATATGAAAAGTTATCGCCACTATCTCTTTTTAAAAAAATACAATTTACATCTGAAGTCCAGGAAGTGAAAATGACCAAGCGCAGCTAGCAGTTTTTTGAAAGATGCACATCTGGATTAAGGTCAAGTTGTATACTCTATAACCCATGTTACATCCATCAATCATACAATGATAGATACAAATAATGAGAATTAAAATGTCTTTGAACATCACTTAAGATAAACAAGGTCTTTTTAACCAGTGATTTCATCCGGGGAAATTGTTTTTCTTTAAAGTTTTAATCCTTGGCAAACTACGAAACTGGTAGAGAGCCAGCTATGTATATAGAAGTCTTGTGAACTTGATCCAATTCCGACATCACTACTGCTTGAGTGCTTAGAACCAATATTGCCTTCACTAACTGATGTTATTAATATCTCTCTCTCTCTCATCAAGGGAATTCCCACCATTTTTCAAAACTGCCATCGTAAAGCCACTGCTGAAGAAACCAACACTGGACCATAACGATTTAAAGAACTACCGCCCAGTTTTTAATCTCCCTTTCATATCACAAATCTTAGAAAAGGTTGTTCTAACTCAACTTGTATCTCATTTAAATTCAAACAGTCTTTTTAGCAATGTACAGTCTGCATATCGCCCTTGCCACAGTACGGAAACTACTCTTTTGAAAGCATTTAGTGACATTCTGTCCGCTTTGGATAGTGGAAAGATTACAGTCCTCACTCTCCTGGATTTATCTGCAGCATTTGACACAATAGACCATGAAATATTACTTCACAGTCTCCAGCATGTATTTGGCATTCAGAATATAGCCTTACAGCGGTTCAAGTCCTACTTAGTCAACAGGACACAAATTATATCTGCAAATGGAATACACTCCAGCCCAGTTGACGTATGTTATGGTGTTCCACAGGGATCTGTTCTTGGACCTGTTCTCTTCATTCTGTACACTCAGCCGCTCTCAAGTGTCATAGATCATCACCCAGTGTCGCACCAATTGTACGCTGATGACACCCAAATATACATGTCTAGCCACCCAACTGAAGTTGATGATACCATCCATGGAGTAGAGAAGTGCATTTCGGATGTGAAATCATGGATGACATGTAACAAGCTGCAGATGAATGATGATAAAACTGAAGCTATTCTGATCACAACACAAAGACTTTCTCATCCACATCCTTTACCTCAGACAATAAATATCAGCAACACCAACATTAAATTCTCACAGTCAGTACAAAATCTAGGTGTTACTTTAGACAGTACTCTCACATTGCACCAACATGTCATGAACATATATATGCAAGGCTGCATATCGTGAATTGAGACGCATCAGTTACATTCGTAAATATCTTTCTGTTGATGCCACGAAAACACTTGTGTGTTCATTAGTACTTTCAAGACTTGACTATTGTAACTCAATTCTATCTGGTTCATCACAATATTTACTCCAGAAACTTCAAAAAGTTCAAAACACAGTTGCACGGATCATCTTTAGAGTACCTCGATCAGAGCACACCTCACCACTGCTCTGTACCCTACACTGGCTATCAATTCGATACAGAATCAAACACAAAATTTGTTCTCTGTGCTATATTTCAATGACAGACTCCAGTCCAACATACCTATCCAGTCTCACCCATGTGTATACACCAGCTAGATCCTTACGCTCTTCTTCTGATAACCGTATACTCATTGTTCCCAATGTGAAAACAAAGTCATATGGACAATGTTCGTTTGCATACCAGGGCCCGGCGACGTGGAACGAATTGCCCATTGAAATTAGACACAAAGACACAGTGGTCCCTTTTAAGATTGCTCTCAAGACTCACCTGTTTCGACTTCAGGGACAAACTTAGCGACCTAATCATGTTTTGTATCTTATATATTTTCAGCATGTTTTTATGTTTTCCAATTTCATTGTTTTTGTCATTTGTTGTTCTGTAGTGTAGTCATATCATTACTGATGGTGTAAAGCGCTTAGAGCTTTTAAAGATTAGGCGTTATACAAAGTCCTCATTATTATTATTATTATTATTATTATTATTATTATTATTATTATTAAATGACTGACTGACTGACTTTATTTACTCTTCAGAAGAGATTTCATTCAGTTAATGTTTCGTAAATACGGAAATGTTAGGAACATAGCTTGTCATTCTCTATTACTACTGCAGTTTTATCTTACAACAATTATTTTATTATTTACCAAAGTTATGCAGTAGAGAAAACGAAGAGTCCCTGTCGACATTGGTTTTAAAAATGATAAGGTCATAAACAGTCTAATGTAATTTGCTGAAATTAACTTAAGATCAGTATAACTTGGGTGATTAAAAAACGACGATGTGCTGTAATCAAATTTGATAAACTCCCAAAATTCTTTCCCCATTTCCGCCTTTTAGTCTCCGTACTCCTAAATGAATTAAATTCCACTCAATCAGTAACCAGTATTAGCCCCTAACGCGAATCACTGCCATCTCCCCTCTGTCTGCATGGGTTCGAGTCTCAGATTCGGCTAATGTGGGTATGTGACAAAGCTTGCTAGTAGCTTCTCGTGGAACGATGTTTTTTATTCCTTAGGTTTTCCCGGGTTTTCTTCCAACATTAATACTGGCCACTATATATAGCCTATCGTGTGCTGAAAAATTACGTTAAACCCAACAGCAACAACAACAACAACATCTAACAGTATATCCAGAAGTACAAGTGTCGTAGACGGGAAATTGAACAGCTTATTATAAATTGGCCTTCTTTGCGGTGTATAGTTCATATCTATAACTTGCCAAGAGGCACTTGGTTCGAAGGTAGGGAATCGTGAGACAAGAACTTACATATGTGTTATGTCTGCTTAGTAAATTGAACTTGCGAGTACACTTTCCAGTTATATACGTGAAGTGTACTGGTCAATTCTAGTTTTATGATGGATGAATGTAAACGTAAAACTATTTTAAGTAGCGATTAAATTGGATTTGTTTTCAAAAGCCGAAACAAATCAGAACACACATAAATAGACGTATAAGAATTTCGTATTTTAATTTATTGTTGTGACACTGTGTTGAGATTTTTTTACGCCAAATTGATTTCCTTTGCAGTTTTCCGTCATGAGTTTTTACTTTAGGCAATTCATTTTTCAGTCACTAGTTGGTACTTTAGGCAATAGTTTTGAGTCATGAGTTGGGACTTTAGGCAATACAGGTTTGAGTCACGAGTTGGTACTTTAGGCAATACAGGTTTGAGTCACGAGTTGGTACTTTAGGCAACAGGTTTGAGTCACGAGTTGGTACTTTAGGCAATAGTTTTGATTCACGAGTCGTTATTTTTGGCAAGAGTTTGTACAAATACTGCAGTATATTGAACCACCCAGTAGATTGTACTATTTAAACAATTTATTGATAATGTGTCAATTTAAACTCAAAAGGAGTTGTCCCTCGCTTCTCGGTTAAACGTAATCGGTACCAAACCTGGATCGAAGAAATGCTTCAATCAGCATTCCAGTAAACGTACGAAGATGACTTTAGTTTCAATAATCTGCTCGAATACATTGAATTAGTCTACGGGTGTTTTTTAGCATATAAATATAAGGAAATATTTCACTTGTGATGTGAGAACATTGTATAATCGCCAGTTGCAAAACCACGACTGACAACACAAAAATCTTTTGCCAATTTAACTATTTCCTTGCTATCTACTAAAAAAAAACAGATTCTTAAAAAATATATATGTTTAAAGGCTGTATCTTTGATGGATAAAACGTCGATTTGGATTGATTCTGTCTCCAATTTTTTTCAATGCGATTAACGGCTGTGTCTTTAATGGATAAAACGTAGATTTCGATTGATTCTGTCTCCATATGATTAACGGCTATATGTATACATATGTATACATATATAAACAGTTCTGAAGTTTTAGAACGATTTAAAACAGCGTGGTTTCTTTTGTTGTTTTTTCTCTCACAAATTTAGCTCGTAGATATAATACTTCAATTTGTATATTTTGTCAAAATAATGACTATTTTCCTTTCCTTTCCTCGTTAATATGTTTCTTGCGCGGATTGACACGGTGGTAACGTCAAATAGCAGTCGTATCTGACAGACTTCAGATATTAAAATATTAAAATTCGAGACTGAGTTCATGTATATGAATTTTATTTGTTTTTCAACAAAAAAATTTTTTTTTTATAACTCCGCTTATTTCTGCATTCAAGCTTGTAGGTTAGTCGAGAAACACAGGCACCGCATCCCAATTTCGACTGTCACTTAATTTCGGTTCGTAATCAACGCTCATCAATTCCCAATTATACAACACTTCTTGATCTGACTATGTTTGTGATGACAGTTGAAGCCATTATTTCAACATAATTGTTTTAACTATATTTAATTAATTATTAATTAATCATTCCCCCCCCCCCCGCAGAGTTGTGACTGGTATATAAGACTGTATGGATGTCATTGAAGATCGAGCATTCAATGTACAGTTCAGTGTTTCCCAAATTGTAATATTCATGTCATAAACTATTTTAAAAGAATTAATCCGCATAGCCAACATTCTGTTAGTTGTGGTTCGTTTTTAGCATTTTTGATGAGAGAGAGAGAGAGAGAGAGAGAGAGAGAGAGAGAGAGAGAGAGAGAGAGAGAGAGAGTCCGAAGACTGAAGTCGGAAAAAAGAGAAGTGACGAAAGAGTCCGAAAAGGAAGAAGGGACGAGCTCAGAGTAAAGGACTAAGAAGTCCAAGAAGGATGAGGCAGTCGGAATAGAAAGATTCAAGGAAATAGGAAACTTTGGAAAACGGTCGAGAGGAAGTTGATGCAATCAGTCGTGGACATTGCGTTCTTTTCAACACTCGTTATGATGATGGAATAAATCCCAATTAGACACTGCTATTAAACCATGTTGGAATAACTTAAGTTGAAATGAAATTACCACGTATTAAATTATCTGATTAAATTTGTTATTTTTCTTGTCTAATAGGGTTCGTATTGCATTATTTCTTCCCAATAATCTTGCCCATTTCTCTGTTGATGTTCTATCTACTAACACCGGATCATAACATCAAGGGATGTCACTCCCTTGATGACATAGCTAAATCCAATTAACCAGTCCTCTTACTAAGAGGGTGACGTTATAAAGTGGCGACTTTCGTCTGAGATATCTTTTGAGCAGTGTGAGTGATAGAGGCTGAGTAGGATATTGAACAGAAATTAGAGTATCCATAGCAATGATAGATTGGGCTATTGTTTAAACAAAGAATTACGAGGGTGAATCGAGTCAATATATATGCATTCTATAGTTAGTGCATGTCATGTTTGATATTTCTTTAATGTATATTTTGACGTTGTAAGAAATTATAATTCCGTACTGCTTTTATATCTGGTCGTTGTCTGAATTCAAGTAATTCAGAAAGAAATATTGCCTGCTGTTAAACTTGCGAGGAGATATAATTAAGGAAGTCCCGAGTGAGTAATTGCACCTTGATTGTGCGAGCAAGGCGAGATATTCCGAATTATTTACTGCTAAAAGCTCTTAGGTTTCTTTAGAGTGATGTAAGTAAGTGCGTAGGTTAAGACTTTATTTTAAAAGAATACGGGTAAGTATTCTTAAAGAAGATGTTTTCGGGAAGGCAGTAATAGTAAATACTCAAGATAAGTACATTGGTAATACAGTTGAGTAGACTAGAATGGCAACTGATTGGCAGTTGGTCAAAAAGTTTAAGTCTACTGGTAAAGACCAATTAGGTTATGAAGAGACCCATTTGGCGGAATTAGTAGAGCGGAGGCTCATGGAATACGGACAACAGCAGGCGGCTGAAAAAGAGAGATTTAGGAAAGGCGAGGCGAAAGCCGTGGTAAACGACAGAATTGGACAAGTTGAGGAAAGAAAAAAAGAAATCGAGTTAGCCAGATTGCAAGCCGAAGTGAGAGCATGGAGAGAGAACATGCGTTATCCACGGAGAAACTAAGGATCGAAGTGGATAATTTGAGAGCGAAGAACTGAATAAACATTCAGGACCGTCAGTCCCGGATTACCCATTAGACATAGCAACTGCCTATGGGCCCCGCGACTTTTATGGGCCCATTATGGGCCCCCATGAGACCGTGACCGTGGGTCTGGGACCCCAAAAGTTTAACTGCCTATGGGCCTTCACGGTGCTTAATCCGGCGCTGAGGACCGTCAAGCAAAATATCAGAGGATAGATGTATATTCCAGATAACAATGCCGATGTTTAACGACCCAGACGAAATCATTGCTAACTTTTAACTCATTTTAAAAAGTTAGCTACTATATTCCATCATATACCCAAAGACTAGTGGGCCATTAATATATCTGCATTTTTTTCAAGGAGCTGCCAAGGATGTCTGTCTTAATATGGCACCGACTGAAGTAGATGATTACGACCCTCTCAAGAAAGCGCTGTTAAGGCACTACGAGCTGTCGGCTGAAAGTGTTCGGAGATAACACGCACACTGTCATACTCGTGTGGGCGTGCTTTTCGATAAATGAACTAATATGACAGGCACTGCGCTCACTTACGAAGGCATACGGGAGATCTTGAAAAACAGGTTCTCAGTCCGCATAGAAAAGACCTGATCGTATTTTAGCGATGCATGCTTTCGCGACCTTAGAAAACGTAAGTGTGATGGCTGAACGATCTGAGAGCGCACTCTCGTACAAACTACCTGGGATGACAGGAACCCAGCCAGCGAAACTGACGTTAGGAAGGCTCACAGGTTGGCACATCATAGTCGGAATGTTAAAAAAATGTGGGAAGCTAGGAGCTGATAATCCCAGCCGTAGGTAAATGGAGAGAATGCAAGTGCTGTATGACACCGGTTGTAGTTACCTGGTCTTGGTGGATAGCAAATTTGTCAAACCTGCTGATTATACAGGTGAGACAGTGGAAGTCCAATTTGCTAATAGGACTAAAGATTCTCTCCCAGTTGTCTATATCGACCTTGATGTGCCGTATGTGAAAGGGCGAATGCAAGCAGCGTGCTTGTCAGGGGTGTCGCACGAAGGTAATTTTACGACGTAGGTATGTGTTGCCACAGCTTAATCCAATGACGTGTACACCTATTCAAGTCGGGTCCGTAGAGGCGAAATCTATGTAGCGAAGCTCATGGTGGAACTTGCATAATCCCTCGACTTCGCCTATATAAGGTTTGCTCCATGCTGAATTAAGGAAACTTCAAAAGGAAGA
Organism: Unio pictorum; assembly: GCA_030141615.1. NCBI lineage: Eukaryota > Metazoa > Mollusca > Bivalvia > Unionida > Unionidae > Unio > Unio pictorum. Next base: position 9,311,140 of record JARLTB010000155.1, on the reverse strand, counting down.
TTCTACCCATAAGGAGATACGCGGGTATGCAAGGGAGGAGATCTTGAAGAACAGTCTGTGCGGAACCTTCAAGACGGGGAGGTACAGTTTGCACTGAAACCGGGTCTCTTGTATTGATACACCTAGAAAGGATCTGTGAGGTATAAGCATGTGATCGTACCTCCATCTAAGAGTGAAGAAGTGCTTAGGTTAGCACATGGAAGTTTTCTCGGTAGTCACATGGGCGTGGTGAAGACGAGAGTTAGGGTGGTGAGGGAATATACTGGCCAGGCGTGTATTGGGATGTAAGGACGTTTTTTTTTTTTAGTCCAGTGCCACCATGAACCACAGCTCTGACTGATGGATCTTTCCTGAGGGTGGCAATGGACTTGATAGGTCCGTCAGAACAACGTGAAGAGGTGCAGGAGATACTCCACGACTACTTGAGTGCCTTGACAGAAAAACAGGCATGACGGTCTTGGAAGAGTTCCGAATGAAGTTGCTAGATGAAACGCCCATGAAACTGAAATCAAATCCACTACCTCATGCGAAGTTAGATTTTTGTTGACTATCGTAAAGTAAACAGGATCACATAATTTCAGGTTGAAATGTTACCGGATCCTGAGTCTATACTTTCCGGAGTAACCAACGCCAAGTATTTTTCTAAATCAGAATCGTCCAAGGGATATTGGCAAATTCCAGTTAGTAAGGAAGACCGTCCAAAACTTACTTTTGCAACACGAGATGGGATAATCCAGTGGGTAATCAAATCATTCGAGGTCCAGAATGCACCCATAAGTTTCACCCGAATGATGAGTAAACAGCTAGAACCTTTAAGAGGGATCGGAGTTTCAAATTTCATGGACGATTTGTTATTGTCGACACCTACTTGGGAGGACTACATGATAGTACTGAGAACAGTTCTGGAACGACTTAGACAGGGCTCACCGCCCGACCATCAAAATATCACATACGATTTCGGAGATTGACATATCTAGTACACACAATCATTGAAGATACATTAACTCCAGACTGTGCTAAAGTCGATCAACTTCGGAAGGTCGCATGTCCAAATACAAAAACAGAAGTGCGATCTGTTTCAGGACTTACATGTTATTATCGTATGTGTTTCCAACTTCAGCGCTATTGCTAATCCGTTGACTGACTTGACAAGGAATAAGGCTCCGACAAGGTTATTTGGACAGACGCTTGTGTGAGAGCATTTTAGACGTTGAAGGATAGTTTGACGTCAGATGCTTATTTTGCCCAAACTAAATTGATAAATGGTTGTTTAATGAGATGGTCATTATTTCTCCAGCAATATCACGCTTAATTGCGTACCAAAAGGGAAGAGTCCATGTATTAGCAGATTGTCTGAGTAGACTAATTGATTCTAGGGTGAAGGGGTCACTTAAGGACGTGTAAACAATAACAATTTCAAAATTCGGAAAGCAAAAATCCCAGATTTTATTTTTAACAAGGGGCTGATATGAAGTGTTGAATTTCAAATAGCATTGAAATTTAAAAGTTGAATACCCTGAGTATTAAGATTTTATCACTGTAGAAGTCATTGTGAAGGGTCACTTTGACCTTCCTTCTCCATCTATTCCCATGTCGGTATTAAAACTTCAAAGTGGTCATCTTTCTGACTCATTGAAATTGACCGGACATTTTAGCACGGTTTTGAGAAAGAGACAGCTGAACTTCCTATCCTTGTGAAATAGTCATTCTTCAAAGGGAAGAGTAATATAACGTAATTGAATGATCGTCATTGACGAAAGCGATGCTTGTCTTAGGAATTGTTTTTTTTTAAAAAGACTGCTTATGATTGGCCAGAGTGAAATTAGGGCGTACACCTTTGACATAATGTGAATTTAAAGTGACAACATTGCTCGAAATTCTTTAGTCCGAGAGTTCCTAAGAGAGGAGAAGTTTGGCTCCGAGGAAGCATCGAAAAGATTAGTGCTTTCCTCGTTAAACAAGAAAAGACAGGATTCAGTGCTAGGATGCACACTTTCTAAAGATAACAGCATTAAGATACGCAATTTCATTTTCACGTAATATTCTATAATTTAAAAATTAATTTATGCAAATGTGTTTGTTATGACTAGGTTCCATATTATTTATAATTTATTCAATTTCATGGAAATGTGATGCTAGAGTTGTTATGCAGTTTATCTTATTGGATTTCTTTGAAATTGTTGATGCCAGAGTTGTTATACAATCTATCTTTAAAATTTTACAGTTATGATTAAAATTGATTGCATGCGGCTCTAATTTCCATATGTGTAGGATTTCATAGGGTTATATGAGATAAATATCAAATAACTTCCTTTGTCTGTTAGGACCATACTGATTATCTGTTTGATTAAATTTATTATTTTTCTTGTTAATGAGGGCATTAACACGGAGCTCTGTGTGTGTGTGTGTATGTGTGTGTGTGTGTGTGTGCATACATACATACGTACGTAAATGCACGCACGCAGGCACGCGCGCGTACGAACGTACGTACGTACAAACATACTCTTGCTCGAGGATTTAACTCCTCAGTGTTGTGTGTTATCTACCATATTATGGTAGATAATTTAAAATTTATACAGGAAAATTCTTTAACAACGGAAAGAGGGTGTCATGTAATCATGTACATTGTTTTTCATTCTCAAAATGTGTGGTACTTGAGGCTCTTGGTTTTAAAATCTAGATTTGGATGTGTACGTTACACGGATATCTTAATCAGTGTCTCATTTGCCAAATTTACAATGTGTTGTTGCAGTAATCATTGCTCGTTTAGTTGCTGATGTGGCTGTTATTATTGATATCGTTCGATCTTTGTCTCTCTCTCTCTCTCTCTCTCTCTCTCTCTCTCTCTCTCTCTCTCTCTCTCTCTCTCTCTCTGTAATGAATAATGCCTGTATTTAAGTTTTTAATGGAAACAACGTAATAAGATTTTGCCACATATGTGGACGACCCATGCTGAGTTCACTCAACGGTCACCATCTGGTGTTATTATCAACCATTTGTTAAAATCGATAATTGAGCCAGTAATCGCACATTTCACCTTTCCATTTGCCCTAAGATACCAACCAAGTATTTTCGGGGGGGGGGGGGGGGTTGTTGTTGTTGTTGGGGGGGGGGGGAGGCCGGGTCACAATAACAAATCAGGCAAGCAAGCATTATCAAACACTTATTCTGGGTCAGATTTATATTTGTTAAAAGCCTATTATATCCATTGAGATAAAAGAGACAAAAATATCCCGGCTGGTTAGAAAATCCCAGCCTTATCCACCACGACCACTACCACAACTGCTACTGCAATGTCTCCTACTTCTTCTGCGTTTTTACCGTGATCAATAAGCTGACACACGATGGACAGCTAATTTTGTCTTCTGACGCAGCTAAATGAGTCTAGTCTAATGAACTGTCAGTGACCTGTGTGATTTTAGCATTGCTATAGTATAGTCCGCGCCTACAGTAGAGGTAAATGTATCCAGGTTGATATATCTTATCACATGTAGTTCACGTGTAAATATGTAACAGTGAAAGTAGAACCAATTTGTTTATGTATATAACCACGTATCATGCTTGAGATATATCAACGGATACAGCTGAAGTGTTTTTTAATTGCACACCCTCAACGACCAAACTAAATAAATAAACAAGGTTTCACAACAATATTTGTTTTCTCTCCAAATATGACGAATTTATAAACCAACGTCGATTAGCAATGTCACATGCAAAGAATGTCCATAACGTGCCCATTATATTAAGTTGTTGACATATAAAGGTGATTCATTTTTTTTTATGGAAACAAAATAAAAGTAGTCATGACAAATTATAAACACCTTTTTCAAAAACTTGCGAGAATGATATATAGTCGTATACTCAGGCTTTAATACTCTTTTCTACCATTTTTCACCTTGGTCTAGCAATTTTAATCAACCTGTTGTATATAGTTCAGTGAGTCTTCATGCAAAATGTGTACTGCTGTGAAACGACTGATGTTATGAAAATCGGAACGTTATTATCATGTTAAATTTAGTCGTTTAAGTTGGTACGGTATTTATCATTGTATAGAAGACAAGATACATTTGTATATAAATGTTCTAAATTCTTTTGATACATTTAAAAACTGTATGTCTGTGATAGAGGAGATCATCTTTATTTATTACCAAGTTCAGGGGCTGTTCCTGTAAGGGCTATTGGTAATACGAATTGGGCTAACGGGTGGGAAAGTGTTGTATAGTCAGATATCACGTTTAGTACATAATGTGTTTAAAGTTATGTACGTTATGTGTTATTAACTTAAAATCGTCATTTAGATATTCAGAAGCAATCTGTTTATGGAAAAAGTGTGTGCATATATGGTATGATGCCAGTTAATGGGGACTGCCATATTAGTCTTCGACATGTCTACTAGATCCCTTGACTGACAGTCATATTACACGCATAACTGTAACCCAAAGGCTATCACTCCCGTATTTAAAGCGCGGCTACGGTCGGTACTGATAATAGCAGAGAGTATTACTTAAACCTATGTGTTCGATTTTATTTTTTTTATAATGGTATTTGCAAGATATGCTATTACGAGTCAATTAGTTATTTTTGGTTAAAGAGAAATTTATTATGGGTAACGGGGACGAGTTATTTTGATTTGAATGTCATTTAGTTGAACTGAGGAGTTGATAATCAGCTTGATTATATTTATGGGGGCATACCGTGTTGGTGGGAGTGGGTCTCTGCCGCCATGTAGCGTGGGATTGGTCCGTCCATATCGCGAACCAATTCCCCTAGTGGAAATGAACTACCAATTCCCGCCCCTAGGATGGTTCCCCCATCGCCAAATCTAGACATGTATGATTTGCCAGTTTTAAGAAGTTTTAAGACGTGGCTGTCATTTGTTATAGGCGTTTTTTTTTTCGTAATTTGTTAAGTTGTGTTCCAGATGAGGGTTTTGTCCTGCTCCCTATGGCAGAAAGATATATTTGGATATTATTATACACCTAGTCGTTAGTTTTCTGCTACTGGTTGTAGGAATTCAAGATCCTGACCTTTGAGAGTTATGTTTCACATGGAGTATGCGTCTTTCGTCGCTATGTTTGCGTCCGTCGTTGATAACGTGGTGTTTGTTTTTTTTTTAGTTTTTTTTTTAGTTGAGCAGTGTGGACAGGTAATGCCTTCTGCATTCTTACTCGGTAAGAACCTAACAAAGCTTTTTATAGTGAGTGTTTGGTTTTGTTATGACATTAGCGTCTTGTGGTCTAACCCGTTTCGGGGCACTGACGTTTCTTCATTCTGGTCTTTGCAGGTCGGAGAGCTTGTGTCCTCTGGGACTAATGATTCCTCCTGCCATTTGTCATCAAATTTTTGCCGAATTATACTGTATATTTCTTTGGACGCAGTTATCCAGATGTTGGGATGGTTCGGTTTATTTGTGAGGTTTGTATCTGTCTTTTCGTTTTCAGGTATGTCAATATGGAAGAGCACCCATCCACATAAATTCTAAAGTAGAATTATTCTCTTTCAAGATTTTGAGGCTCAAAAATTGTTCCATACATGTTTAATTTACGACATGTTAGGTCAGTTGGCCATGCACGTCGACTCCTCGAGTGGGAATGGAGCCACCACTCGAGGAGATTTCACACCTTGTTTGAGGGGTGAAACACGCTGAGCGTCAACTGCGGTTACTGAAACGCCATATTTCTACTATCATTCAAATTCTGCCCAGTTATCTTAATCAGACTTTCCCTTCTACCAGTTGTGTGCAAGCCACATATTATAATTTACTATTTCTATCACTATGGAAACTGGACTTTGGCAATATTCTTCTCCTTCAGAGCTAATATTTTCCACAGCGCGAAGGAAATTGTTATTGTTTCGTTTTGGTACTCCTCTGTTTATTCGCGGCTACTAGAACGGTATGTTACTGAGCTGCGAAGCTGTTTTCCATTAAGGTGGCAGGGTCCAGTTTCGTAAATTGGCCCCTGGCAAATTTCTTAACTTAAGGGTATGGTGTGAGTTTTTGAGCTACTATTGTGTAATAATTAAAGATATGGATAAATTTGTGAACTAGGTGTTTCAGGCTTGTGTTGTTCTTGAAATTGATGTCAGACATGTACACTTTCCATAGTTACTCTGCAGTATGTTGATTGTGAAGAGCTAGCCTCCCATAGCAGTAGACACGTGGGTTCAAGGCAAGTAGAATATCTCAAAAACGGCATGGATGACAACTATTATGAATTGCATCAAGCTATTTAGTAGACAATGTTTTTCAAAATTTTCATCTAGGAAAAGGCCTTGCGTTTGCACTGTGAGCACCACCACATGCTGTCAAAAATGGCCTTCGGATGTGAAAAATGCATGTATAAAATAGGGGTTGGGGTACATAAATATTTTATTCTAAGAACTTCAGTAGACTTGTCAGGTCATGTGTGTGATATGATTATGTTGCACTACATAATACCTATCCAGAAATATGTACCTTTTTGACCTCACTCGCGTATTATATTTTTAATGAATTTTTATATTAGGCAGGTGCATGCGACATTAAATTTGTACATAAAAACTGGACCCTGCCCCCTAAGACCCCATAAAGCACTCTTCAGCATAGAAAACAATGTACCCCTCCAGTTCTACTCTCTTTAGGCAGTGGCAGCTAGCTGCTTTTTTCATGTTGTCGTTTTTGGTTACGATGGTGCTATTTCCTCGGGTTAGTTACATGGTTAGTTAACCTTGGTAATTGCAGTTTGTGTTGCTGTTGCTGCCGCTGGTATTGTCTTTGCTGTAGGCGATTGATGTCTTGTTTTTCCTGTTGGTTCCCATCTCTGCCTATGTTTTGCTTCCTTTCCCCCTTGACAGGATAAAGGTAAGATCCGAATAACCTAGAGTTCGCAATCAATATCGTTACTATACATTGTGATGCGTTTTAATTTTGGTGGCAAAAACAAATATTGATTTTGGTAAATTTTGGTGATGATTGCTGGTTACATTGTTGCACAGTGCATTGTTATTTCTTGAAACATACTTATTGTTTGAAAATACATGTAATTACTTATTGTAATCATGTAAACAGTTATTCGAGGTTATCCGGATCTTACCTTTCAGTCGACTGGTGAAATCGAAGACTCTCCGAAAGCAAGCACGGCATTGCCAGACAACACTTGTCCAGACGTCAGAATCGGCTAACATTTATTTCATTTTCATCCAGTAGGCTTTACAAATCAAACCGTCTTACCTTCACCCTTCTTGGATTGAACGTGCGTGTTGAAAAGGTAACCAGGCTTAAAGGGGGTTTCACGGTTACTAGCTCACCAGAGGGCGTATCAGTGCAGCTAACTTCTGGATAGTTCAATAATTAAAGACGGCAGACGTGGATCAAGAAAATGTGACAAACCGCTCAAATTTTGCAAGCAGGATCGATATCTTACTGTATTAAAAAAATATATATATCAATATTTGATAAATTGTTGTTACATCTTTAATTTTATTCACTAACTTGCGCTGCAGCCAGCTTTTAAATAAATGTTCTCTGCCCATTTCAGATCTTCATTATCTTTCCATTACTACATTATGTACTAGTTTGTATTATTTGATTGTGCAAAGTGTATCGCTGCTTAAAAAGTTTCTTGCAATTTATCTCGCTTGACGAATATTGAGAATATGTTTATTTTTATTTGCAGCTTTTATCATAGCAGTAAGTCTCGATGTTGAACGACAACACAAAAAATTCTAACTTTTTAAGATTATTTTGTTATTGATTTAGACTGTTGCATTTGTATTAATGTTAATTATATGTTTCATTAAATAACTTGAGTTGCTTTCAAAATGCACAAATGTCATCCGTGCTTGAACAGACAGGCGCATTAAGAGTCTCCTTCACGATTATTCTAATTTTATTTCCTTGAACGGATGGAAATTTTAGAGTATATCTATGTTAGACACTATGCATGTATTATGACATGTGGTTCTCACCTATCTGCATGTCCGTCTATATGTGTGTCTGTCACATTTCATCTAGTGCTTTGGGTATGTATACCATCGAATGAATGTGTTCGCATACGTATATTACATAAATATACGTCAGGTTAAAAATTAGTATAATATGATGCTAAGATAGAACGAGTGACTTATAGATAAAGACAACAAGGATGAATATGTGTGAGTATCCATTTATTATTGACTTGTATAACTTTGTCTTACAAGCAGTCTCTTTTTTTTAAAAAAAAATCATACATCCGGTCACGTTGATTAATATTGATTTAAAGGCGAACCAAAGTAATTGGATGAAATCTATGAAATAATAGTATTTTTAAAACTTACATCTTTAATGCAACGAAAGTTAAACAGAAATAATCTAATTTTTAGAAGGCTGTTCTAAATGAATTTGCAGGTGGCAATCAGAAATCTTGTCAATTTTGAAAGTTATTGCATGTACCGTCCGATACTTGATGTTTCAAAATTATAAACGAAAATGAAACCAGTTAAAATGTCATTAATCTGAATATTGTACAATTTTTACACCCAAACTATGAATAAATATTCTATAAGCATTAATTGCACTCCTTTATGATAGCTAATGTAATTATTGCTTTGTCTAATTCATCTGAGTACATTAATATACTGTTCCATTTTTAAAATTAAAAAAAAAACGTCTTTTCTGATTTAAAATATTTAGCATTACATATCAGTTGCTTGTGTTATAACTTTCTTAACTCGTGTTATAAACGAACTATCAGCCTTGCGAAAGTAACTGAGAAAAAAAGATATATCAACATATCAAAAAATGCAAATTGTTGAGATTGTTTTCTTTAAAGTGATGCAGCCAAAAATGTTTAATAAATGTTTAAAATCGGAGAGCAAGGTGAAATGTTCCTATAATTGTATCTTAAATTATGGATAATGAATCTATATTATCAGGTATAATATAAATATGGTCAGTGTATTTAATTTAATTAATTTACATTCTTAAAGTATGCAAAGTATATATTTAATTATCTGATATAATGTAAATATGGACACCGAATCTAATTATCTGATTATTCTCCTAGTATGAACAAAATTAGGTTGACATTTATAATTGATTCATTGGATATCCTTTGTTGACTTTATGTTTCGCTAATCAAGTGTAGAACAGTAAACTATCCGGAACTGAATTTTTTTGTGGGCATGCGCATTGGAGCTAAGGGGGGTATATTTAGGCGCTACGATCAGTAACTCCGTTGCAACCGTGAAATGCCCTATACGTGCACTAATTGAACAGCAAAAAGATAATAATACTGAATACCTACACGAGTGTTAACCGATAATAGTCATGTATCAAACATCCGAGATGTAGCGGATTGTCTCAGATTCTACCCTGCTGTAAATCAAGTGTTAGGCTCTAACAATCGGAACACCCTCGACCTTTTCTGTCAAGTCAAAAGTCGTTGTTCACAAAGAGACTCTATTGGTCGTCTTTTACGAATTTTAAGTAAATATTCCTATTCTGGAAATCTGTACAGATTTCATACATGATTCATTTGAATTTCAACATCTTGGTGAGCATTTTATTTTGTGATATTACATTCAAGGGTTACTCAGTAAGTGACACAATCGGCTACTTCCGTCTTATGGGAAATGCTGATTAGAAAAACGGATTTGCTGTATTAGATTCATGATATGGTCCTCCGAGATTAATACGTAGTTACGTTAGTGTCTGCTGAGGGTCTAAGTGTAGCTCTTTCGGCAATAGGTTGGGTCGGGAATCCGGGCACTTTTTCACATCCGGGCATTTTCAGGTCATAGTTACGACCGCCGAGGTGAAAACGACCGTCATTGTTCTAGTTATTTGAGTAACGTGTGCAGTGTGGGGGACATTTACACATTTTAAGAAATGCCTAAGATTTGCGGTGTTGGTGGGTGCACACACACCATCATATGCAAAAGGAAAATTTAAATAATTATAAACTCTTCCTAAATTACCAAATACGTCTCTTCTCTCTCGCCAGTAACTACATAAATATACGAGTGTCTGTTATAGGTACAAATAGGTTTAAATAAACAAATAAGCTACAAATTCTACAATTTACCGCTCAGCTTTTTCGTCCTTTATATCTTCCCCACATTATAAATACTATCGAACCACGCTTATTTCCTTGACACTCCCTCATCCATATTTGCCTTTATAATGCAAACTCCAAACTAAATATATGACACGCAGACTGGGTGTATTAGCATGCAAAAAATACGAGCCAGCTATGTGTGCCCACCCTGAATTGTTCTTTTAAATGATTCCCTACTCTGATTGTCTGCCATTTCTTTAATGTCTTTAATCATTAGAACGACCAGGATAATACAGTAATTTGCAGGTTTTAATTAAATTCACATACACATAAAAACGGAAATTTAAAAACTGGAAACTGTCTTCTTTTTTTAAAAAACTGTCATATGTTGACTACTTTTAGACGTGGGTGGGGTATTTGAATGATAAATTAACTAATAATAGCGCATTAAATAACACTCAGTTCGTTTCACAAACATACTGTGGTTTAAAATATAACTACATTATTTTATTCTCATTAAAGGTCGAAAAACTGACAAAATATAGCAGTAATCAGCATTTATTTATTGATTAGAATTAAAGATTTCTTGCCGCACACATGATCAAGTGAGCTCTTATCTATCTATCTATCTATCTATCTATCTATCTATCTATCTATCTGTCTGTCTGTCTGTCTGTCTGTCTATCTATCTATCTATCTATCTATCTATCTATCTATCTATCTATCTATCTATCTATCTATCTATGGTTGTCTGTATGTATATCCGTCCATCCATCCGACTAACCAACAATCCAACCAGTTTTAAAAAAAACAGCACGCAAAACTTGTAAAGGGTTTTTAGTGCTAAGACATTTTGTAAAAGATAGCAATGGACCCGCAAATTTCGCTGAAGCAAGAAAAGGGGATTCTCTAATTATCGTCATGAAAATTTAACAACATAATATGCTAATTCAAAATTGTATACAGAAATATTTTGGCGCATGTTAAATTCCAGTCTACAGGCAAGCAGAAAAATGAACTGATTTGGCAAGTTGGTCAGGGTTGAAAAGCAGGTTATTGAGAGTTTGGAGAATCTAAGGTGATGGAGTTGAGTTTAAAAAATAATCTACATTAATTTTATATTGAAATGAAAAGAAAAAAAATTGCTGTACTTATTTGCATTTTCCTATGTACATTTTACATGTTTATGTAAAGGTAACAAAAATATAGAAGTAATTTTTTAATGTGTAATGACAGGAAATATGGGAATATTTACATGGTTGTACGTAAAGCATTTAGAAATGAACACAAGCATTACCGTTTATGTACTTACCCCCTTATTTTGGCGAAGGACAAGGGGTAGGCCTCACAAAATGAGAGGTTGATGGTAAAGTTTAGTGAATTCTGGATACGTATACTATGCTTCTCTTTTTTCATTTTATTTCTAAGTCGATTGTCATTAAACTTCCCAAAAATGAAAAAATAGAAATACCAAAATAAATCCCACAGACTAAGAGAGTTTTTCTCTTGGTAAGACAAAGCCGACGTCAAATATCATTTTCGTAACTAAGTATAGAGTCTATGGATTATAACATCTACTGAAAGAACTGACAGCTTTTTTTCACTCAAAGATATGACCTGCTAACTCGTAGTATTCTACGAATTTATAATCAGGACCTTGACAGTTAACATCTTATCACAGTAATAGAATCTGGTTAACGATGTTGACCATGTATTGTACTCTACCATATAAAATATAAATCAGATTTTGTAGTTTGTTGAAGTGAAGGAGTACTGATAAGCGGACTTAAAGAAGTCCTGAAGATGATGAATATAGTCTGTAGTATATGGTGGTATCATTTCCCGCGTGAGATTTCCTTCCTGCCTTATCAACCTAAAATATATTACGTCTTTAAATATATTCGACAGACACACATTCATGGTTTTTCATCCTGCTTGTACAGAAGACTATGCAACACTTCTGAACAGAAAACAGAAATAAGAAACAAAATATAGGTAAACAAAAACGGTTTTGCAAATTGCAATATCGAACATAACTAACGCTACCGTACTGTTACTAAGCAATTGTTTTCACCTCCGCAATATGGCGGAAAGTAGGTCGCTAAGCTCGTGACGACATTCCGACCCAACCTAATAGGTTGATGCAGTCTATTCGAGCGCAATTGTGGGGTCACGCATGCGTTTCTAGTGTGCACTTAAAATACTGGTACGGTTATGTCGTGTCCAAATGCCTAACATGGATGGTCGCGCGACTGTCTCAATACTGGGGAAGAAATAATGAATATTTCCGTTTGTTTGGAAGCCTATACGACGAGTGTCCATTTTCTGATTCAACCAAAATCAAATTAACTTCGCAAGCTAACACTTAACAAAAGTGTCTTAAGAGTTTTATTTATCGAATGCATTCTTTGTTTTAACACAAGTGCGTGTGTGAACATGTAAAGACAACTACAGGTTTTTTTGGTCCCAAAGTTTGAAATGTCTTTTTTGAATGGTGTAAGCGACCTCTGGCTATCAAACACGTGTGTGCATACGTACGCACATACATATGATGGGCTTTTCATATTACTCAAAGCTATTTTTGATACTTTAAGGTGGATCATCACCTTACCAAGCTTTGAGTGCCAAGCGATAATGTGTACATGCGAATCAATACATCATCTGTAAATATTGTGAGAATCGAAAAGGGCATAACAACATGAAACAATAGTCAAACTCAAATACAAACACAGATGTGTGTGTGTGTGTGTGTGTGTGTGTGTGTGTGTGTGCACCGCTGACATCCTTGTAAAATTAGATTTGATCTCAGCAAATTATCTCTCATTCCAAAGACTTACAAAAATGGTACTAACAATTGTCTCGCTTGACGCTCAGCATTAAGAGGTTAGTGTTAGGACAGGTTGGCCTGGTGTCAGGATAATGTGACTGGGTGGGACATCATGCTACATGCCTGCGGCATGATGCCCCAGTGCTAGACATAATAATAATAATAATAATAATAATAATAATAATAATAATAATAATAATGGGGACTTTGTATAGCGCCTAATCTTTAGAAGCTCTAAGCTCTTTACAGCATCAATAATAACATGACTACACTACAAAAAAACAAATAACAAAAACCATGAAATTGGAAAACATAAAAACATGCTGAAAACATACAAGATGCAAAAACATTATTAAGTCTCTAAGTTTGTTCCCTACAGTCGAAAAATGTGAGTTTTAAGAGCACTCTTAAAAGGGACCACTGTGTCTTTGTTTCTAATTTCAATGGGCAATTCGTTCCACGTCGCCGGGACCTGGTATGCAAAAGAACGTTGTCCATATGACTTTGTTTTCATAGTGGGAACAATGAGTATTCGATTGTCAGGAAAGGAACATAAGTATCGTGATGGTGTATACACATGGGTCAGGCCGGATATGTATGTTGGACTGGAGTCTGTTAGCGAAACATAGCACAGAAAACAAATTTTGCGAACCGCTCCGGTGGCCTAGTGGTTAGAGCGTCCGCCCCGGAAGCGGGAGGTCGTCGGTTCGATCCCCGGCCGAGTCATACCAAAGACTTACAAAAATGATACTAACAGCTGCCTCGCTTGACGCTCAGCATTAAGAGGTTAGTGTTAGGACTGGTCGGCCTGGTGTCAGGATAATGTGACTGGGTGAGACATGCTACATGTCTGCGGCATGATGTCTCAGTGCTAGACATCACTATAAACTGCCTCACAGCAGACATCGTAGTGATATGACTGAAAAATTGTTAAAGCTATGTTAAAAATCATAATCAAACAAACAAACAAAAACAAATTTTGCGTTTGATTCTGTATTGAATTGATAGCCAGTGTAGGGTACAGAGCAGTAGTGAGGTGTGCTCTGATCGAGGTACTCTAACAATGATCCGAGCAGCTGTATTTTGTTTGAAGTTTCTGGAGTAGATATTGTGACGAACCAGACAGAATTGAGTTACAATAGTCCAGTCTTGAAAGTACTAATCAACACAAGTGTTTTAGTGGCATCAACTGAAAGATCTTTACGAATGGAGCTAATGCGTCTCAGTTCAAGATATGCAGCCTTGCATATATGTTCATGACATATTGATGTATGTTCTAGATACAATATCAGTTACGGAATTAACACTTCAAAGACACGACAAACCAATTTTAATTCAGGCCTACCCCCACTCCAAAAAACGTCCCTGTTTCAAGCAGTTTTATCTTGTATGAATTAAATGAAACGTGTGCCTAACAGAATATGATTGTGTCGAATGTCAAAACCGAGTATTCATGAAATGGTTTTAGAAACATGAAGTGATATAATAACGATTGGCTTTTTAAATGATTGATTTCAGCCCATGTAAATTGAAAATTATTCTATGTTACTAATTATTTGTGTATCCACTTGTGTATGCGTCTTTTTTATGGCTGTATTTGTTTATGAAATAAAAACAAAGATGGTTGAAATTTCAATGTTTTATTAAAAGAAAACAAAAGTGGAAAAGTCACGTATATATATATATATATATATATATATATATATATATATATATATATATATATATATATATATATATATATATATATATATATATATATATATATATATATATATATATATATATAGTCTCGTGCGGTTGACATACACAACATAATATGACGTATTATATCCTTACGCATAAAATGAGGCGTGCCTTAATAATTATTTGGGAAGAACAATGCTGTTAGGTCTTGATATTCTTGGCTAGGGAATCAAAATGGCGGATGTGGAATTGTACACATTTTTTAACGTTATTGAAAACATTAAGAGAAGGAATTGGACAGTGTAAAAATGGCAAAAGATACAAACATTTTATATAGTTTATACTTTGTGAAACAGAAAATTAAAAAAAAATAACTGGTATATGCATAATTATGAGTGTATTGCTTTCGAAAACTAAAGGAATTAATAATAGTTTGGTTTCTACATTTTACGTATCTTCAAATTATATTTTTTTTCCACAAAATTAACTAAATTTGTACATTCAGTAAAATTTATGTTACTTTTCCTCTACAGTAATAAATGTTTGCATTCTCACATCATTAATTATAAAATGATCTTAGAATGTAATGCTAAATTAAGTTTGTGTTCTGTTCTGTATATATAATCTCCTTTTGATCAGACCCGTTCGCCGCTTTGAACCAATTGCCCCTTGCCTGGCTTTACACGCCTTAGACCAGTTATCTATTTCGGGACAGTTTGTGTGGAACTTCTTGTGAATATACGATAATTTACTTAAACTGGTACATTATAGATTATCGGGCAGTGGTATGTTTTTACGCTGTTATATTAAAATTCGCCCTGTGGTATGCTTTGATTCGCTTTATCTATGGAATTATTACTACACAACCAAGCTTAAACGATTGTCTCTCTGATTCTATGGGATTACAATCTCCCTCTACGAACTTAATAACCTTTTCTTTCGGTTAACTGTTTTAAACTTTGATCACTGGCATTTGAAACGTCCTTGATGACCTTTACAGTTGTAGGTGCAATATGTTCACGAAATAAATTTACTGAATGTGCTATTAATCTATACACTAGTATCATTCTATAAATCATGATATTTTTATTATTTTTTGTGGTTTGTTTCTTCTTCGCTTTCGAGTATATAAATTATTTCTGCTAACGGATGTAATACTATGCGTCATAAGCGATTATTTCTTGAGCGGAAAACGACCCAATCGATTACCTTTGAGTTTTCCAAATACCGTTTTCATTCCTATGGAAAAAAATAACTTTAATTTTTGAAACTATCAAGGGTTTTAAACGCGTACCCATTACATTGTAGAGAACATATGATAGAAATCTATTATGGGAAAAAAATTCTGGCAATAAGAATGCATATACTAAATAGGAATCAAAAGATAATATTAATCACACCAACACCGTTGATAAAGTACAGTAATATTTACAAGAACGAAATATTAAAGGAGTTGACAATATTTTCTGACAAAGAGGTAATGCATAGGTTGTGTAGGTATCCCTGTCACCCAAACATTAATCAGCTAAAGTTGCATCAGCCATTAGCGTGTTTAAAAGACATACCCTACCCTTGTGTTGTGTTTAAAAGACATACCCTACCCTTGTGTTGTGTTTAAAAGACAAAACCTACCCCTTGTGTTGTGTTTAAAAGACATACCCTACCCTTGTGTTGTGTTTAAAAGACATACCCTACCCCTTGTGTTGTGTTTAAAAGACATACCCTACCCTTGTGTTGTGTTTAAAAGACATACCCTACCCTTGTGTTGTGTTTAAAAGACATACCCTACCCCTTGTGTTGTGTTTAAAAGACATACCCTACCCTTGTGTTGTGTTTAAAAGACATACCCTACCCTTGTGTTGTGTTTAAAAGACATACCCTACCCCTTGTGTTGTGTTTAAAAGACATACCCTACCCTTGTGTTGTGTTTAAAAGACATACCCTACCCCTTGTGTTGTGTTTAAAAGACATACCCTACCCTTTGTGTTGTGTTTAAAAGACATACCCTACCCCTTGTGTTGTGTTTAAAAGACATACCCTACCCCTTGTGTTGTGTTTAAAAGACATACCCTACCCCTTGTGTTGTGTTTAAAAGACATACCCTACCCTTGTGTTGTGTTTAAAAGACATACCCTACCCCTTGTGTTGTGTTTAAAAGACATACCCTACCCTTGTGTTGTGTTTAAAAGACATACCCTACCCCTTGTGTTGTGTTTAAAAGACATACCCTACCCCTTGTGTTGTGTTTAAAAGACATACCCTACCCTTGTGTTGTGTTTAAAAGACATACCCTACCCCTTGTGTTGTGTTTAAAAGACATACCCTACCCTTGTGTTGTGTTTAAAAGACATACCCTACCCTTGTGTTGTGTTTAAAAGACATACCCTACCCCTTGTGTTGTGTTTAAAAGACATGCCCTACCCTTGTGTTGTGTTTAAAAGACATACCCTGCCCTTGTGTTGTGTTTAAAAGACATACCCTACCCTTGTGTTGTGTTTAAAAGACATACCCTACCCCTTGTGTTGTGTTTAAAAGACATACCCTGCCCCTTGTGTTGTGTTTAAAAGACATACCCTACCCTTGTGTTGTGTTTAAAAGACATACCCTACCACTTGTGTTGTGTTTAAAAGACATACCCTACCCCTTGTGTTGTGTTTAAAAGACATACCCTACCCTTGTGTTGTGTTAAAAAGACATACCCAACCCCTTGTGTTGTGTTTAAAAGACATACCCTACCCCTGTGTTGTGTTTAAAAGACATACCCTACCCCTTGTGTTGTGTTTAAAAGACATACCCTACCCCTTGTGTTGTGTTTAAAAGACATACCCTACCCCTTGTGTTGTGTTTAAAAGACATACCCTACCCCTTGTGTTGTGTTTAAAAGACATACCCTACCCCTTGTGTTGTGTTTAAAAGACATACCCTACCCCTTGTGTTGTGTTTAAAAGACATACCCTACCCCTTGTGTTGTGTTTAAAAGACATACCCTACCCCTTGTGTTGTGTTTAAAAGACATACCCTACCCCTTGTGTTGTGTTTAAAAGACATACCCTACCCCTTGTGTTGTGTTTAAAAGACATACCCTACCCCTTGTGTTGTGTTTAAAAGACATACCCTACCCCTTGTGATGTGTTATCTTGGTGATACTCTGATATCACTTCTAGAAATAGTCCAGTGTTACAGAACAGTTTCAGAATGGTATTGAGTATCTTCAATTCCATCATTCATTAAATACACCAATTGCATATATCTACACTGCAGAGTCAGTGGCCAATAATTAACCAGTCAAACCAAGTTCTCTCTCTCTCTCTCTCTCTCTCTCTCTCTCTCTCTCTCTCTCTCTCTCTCTCTCTCTCTCGTAAACTGAGACCGTGCGAAGCAAACCTTTAAATTCGAGTCATATCCACTCATGTTGGAAAATAATAATAATAATAAGAATAATAATAATAATAATAATAATAATAATAATAATAATAATAATAATAATATAAACGTAATCAGGAAACACAAACACCATGAAATTAGAAAAAATAAAAACAAGCTGAAAATTGTTTACAATGTTTCATGACCTTGAGATATAAAAATAACCAAACCACACTTGTATAATGTCATTGCGGGGATCCTTTCCAAATATCCGCGATAATAAGTTCAAGGCACCTTGCTTATATCAATACTTTCAAAGTGGTCAAATTTCCTTTAAATAATAATTGTAAGATTGCTATTTAGGTCCTCTTCCCCGTTTCAGTAAACGGCATATTAAGTATTTCAGTGCAAGAAAGGCATTACTTCGTTTACAATAGTTACAAACAGCGGATGTGTTTTTCCGAGTAGAAACATTGAATAGTCACGAATGGGGATGTTTCGAGTGTAGATACAAAATATTTCCGCTTTACGAGTAAAATATTTCCTTGTATCTAATCAACAACATAGAATGTCCTTCTTTTATATATGTATAAGGACTAACCTTTGATTTACATGGATCTGTATGTACAGTATGTGTCTAGAAGTTCTTGAATTTACAATACTTTTTGAGTATCGACCTTTTACAAATTTAGATTGTCTATGTAATGCTTCGAATAGTCTGTTTTGTCAGATTAATAATATAAAAACTCTTGTAAAAAAAGAAGAAGAAGAAGAATAGATTTTAAATTTCGTTTACATATTTCTTGCGCGAATTGATACAGCGTACATAGCGTGGTCATGCAGCAACATGACAGAACGCTCTGACATTTACAATGCGTAACATCATTAAACCAGCGATTTTAATGATGTTCATTTTGTAAGGGTTTTGGCTAATATTTTTTATAACTTCTCATCTAGACGTGACTTATATATGTTGACAGGCTTGCAGTTTATTTCGTTAAAAGACCATGCACCAATATTTCTATTGTCACCTATTTTGATCGTGATGACAGATCAAATTGCCACCTAAACAATTTTGTTATTATATGTACTCAAGGATTTTTTCTTAAACACGTGTACCATATGTCAATGATATGATTAGGTGACAGAATATTGAATATAATAACAGATAATGAAAGTTCAGTCACTGACAATTGGTATGATTCCAATTGAAAACTGATTATAATATACTTGCCTGTTTTATCTTGTGTTGGGTTCATTATTATGTATTCTTTTTATTGATTACAGAAATGTATCTTAGAAAGTCAACAGTCTCCACACATTTTAAGATCTATTCATTATGTTAGGGATGGAGGGACATGACAGGTGGGGAGAGAAAAGAAAAGGATTAAAAGGAAAAGGAAAAATTAAAATAAGTCTAAATAAGAAAATACATAAGGGCAGTTATCATTTATATGTAAACATAAACCTGTTAGAAGTGGCATCGTCAATGTGACGATATCATTTTTCTCCTAATAATATTTTACTGTATCTCATTATGAAATATATAATAAATAAACGTCTAATTTGATATGGTAACAATCAAATGCAATGTTTTTATACTTCCGACGATGTGCCTCCATCCAATAAATGAATTAGCGAAGCTAAACGAAACTGGATATAAATGAACAAACGCCATTCGGGAAAATAAATTTTAGTATTTACTAATTAAGAGAATTTTAATAGTGGTAAAATTTATTTAGATTATTTGCATGTGTAATTTAAATAAGGGAATTGAGATCTTGATACATACACTCTCGTTAATGTGTTTCTTTCTTCGTTCTTTTATTTCTTGTATGTTTTTCTTTCATTGTTTTTTTACTGCAATTATATTAGGGACCAGCAATTTATCGTTCTGGAGCAGGAGACTCAAGAGTGCTTTCTTAAATTTCTGTCTGTCAAGAGCTGAAAAAATATCTTGCTCTGATTATACTAAAATAACAGAATATAATATCAGTTATATCATTTGATTTTTTTTTTTTTTTTTTTTTGGGGGGGGGTAATATCTTGACATAAAAGAAAAGAAAATATATCAGCTCAAAAGAAAATCGCAGCCCCCTCCCCCTTACGAAAGTCAAATGGTCAGTACCTTGTAGTATATGAATTTGTTATGTTAATGCTAATTTGTACAAGTTAATGCTAATTTGTTATGTTAATGCTAATTTGTACAAGTTAATGCTAATTTGTTATATTAATGCTAATTTGTTATGTTAATGCTAATTTGTTATGTTAATGCTAATTTGTTATGTTAATGCTAATTTGTACAAGTTAATGCTAATTTGTTATGTTAATGCTAATTTGTTATGTTAATGCTAATTTGTTAAGTTAATGCTAATTTGTACAAGTTTGAGTCTAAAACTAAGGAAGGTGGGATGATTAAGCTTATGTCATATATGACACCCTGTAAAAGTATTTGTACCAATATTAGAGGGCTTGTTGATAAAGAATAGGAAGTATTGATACTGAATCCCACTATTTGCTAGGCACATTATTGTGATAATGGACAGGGAAACTTTAAATGGCATGCTAACACCCAGAACGCCACAATTCTAAGGTGGTTTCATCATTTTATTAATAGGATTGCTCTTTTGAAAATCGGAACTATATGACCTTTCTTCAGACTATCAGAAAAAAGTAACCTTTGTTAATTAGATCTGTAACCTGGCCAACAAGAACTGGTGCCCCAGCTTTTAACATTTGATAACCGCATTAGATCTACTGTATTTTAAACTTCTTACCATTTTATACACTTCTTCGTGGTTAACATGCTTCAGTACCAAAATGGTATCTATGTTAATATTATCCGCAATAGCTTTCAAATTCTTATAGATTAAATCGTCAAAAGGAACATCATTTAAAATGTCTAATGCCACGTTTACATAAATTAATTACAATATTCATATATTTTTCTGATAATTGTTTTCTTCTTCAATTTTTGAACCTTCAACAATAATGATCTTGTCTTAATCATCTAAATATTTATTTTAAAAAATGTGGCTTAATAATTGACCAGTCGTTCTTAGATTTTATGCCCCTAGCACATCATTCTTGGATGTATGTCTAGAAACTCATTCGTTAATTGGTTTACCAAATTATTGTTTCTATAATTTTCCCAAGACTTAACAGTCTGTACTGAGTATATTTGGTAAACATTATATATTTAGAATATATAGCTTTCCTTAGTTCTCTGTTCATATAAGGTAATTGTTTCCAAAGAAGATATATATGTTTTATATAAGCTTGTCTATTATATTTAACAGAACCTTTTCAAAGTTAACATAGTCAGAGGTGATAGATTCTGAGTCATACTGGAAGACAGCACAGTATAGTATGCATTTTTCAAAATCATTTACATCAAAATCTTTGAAACTGCTTAACAATGTGGGGGTTGTTTTTCTTCAGGTTGCCGAACCGTGTCTCTTAGCGGAGACAAACCGTATTATTATAATCACCGAAATATGAAAAATGCTCCGAATAGCGTTTGGTTTGATCGCAAAATTCTCAAAATCTTGCATCCAAATAACTTTTTTGGGATCATATTATAACACTTGGTTTTAAACACTGTATAAAACCATGAACACAGAATTTGTACAGTTCAGAAGAAAAAAAACAAGAAGATTTCAGCATAAAAATGTCTCCTAAAATATAAATACATGTTTACAATCGGATTATCTGGAAAACTATTTCACCAAAACATGTAATAATTTGACGTAATGATTCGCATCATTAATAATTTGACGTAATGATTCGCATCATTAATAATTTGACGTAATGATTCGCATCATTAATAATTTGACGTAATGATTCGCATCATTAATAATTTGACGTAATGATTCGCATCATTAATAATTTGACGTAATGATTCGCATCATTAATAATTTGACGTAATGATTCGCATCATTAATAATTTGACGTAATGATTCGCATCATTAATAATTTGACGTAATGATTCGCATCATTAATAATTTGACGTAATGATTCGCATCATTAATAATTTGACGTAATGATTCGCATCATTAATAATTTGACGTAATGATTCGCATCATTAATAATTTGACGTAATGATTCGCATCATTAATAATTTGACGTAATGATTCGCATCATGTAATAATTTGACGTAATGATTCGCATCATTAATAATTTGACGTAATGATTCGCATCATTAATAATTTGACGTAATGATTCGCATCATTAATAATTTGACGTAATGATTCGCATCATTAATAATTTGACGTAATGATTCGCATCATTAATAATTTGACGTAATGATTCGCATCATTAATAATTTGACGTAATGATTCGCATCATTAATAATTTGACGTAATGATTCGCATCATTTTGCTTCTAAAATGTGACTTTAACTGTATCTTCTCTCTAAAGCAGGAAATAAAGGTATCAATAAATCAATCAAACAATACATTTAATGATATGAACGGGATAGAGGCACACGAACATGGAAAGCTAAAACACAATCAAACATTTTATAACCGTCACGTATACATAGCGGTCACCTGGTGACAATGCCCATTCCAATACACCCATCCCAACTCCAAAATTTCCATATATGATAAGTGCTGTACTTGTGACGCTCACCTGCCATCTGCAGTTTCGATAAAGGCATATGTTAATTGATGTAAAAAAAAATTTTATATACTCACCGTGCTCGAGTTAGACTTCCATTCTACCTCAAGGGTGGCAATATATCGGGTTTTAAAGCGAGGCCGTTTATTTAATGCTGGAAAATGTAAGTGTGTAGAAATGATAGTCGGGCAAACTCAAATACAAGGAATTTATTGAGCTTAAGCGAGATATAATATCATATTTTGAGATCAATGTTAATCGGGAGTATCGTACGTCACATTAAAACGGAGAGTTTGAATCATTACGGTAGTGGGTTGAAGCAATTCGTTTGCTGCTAGTCGTGTTATCACAACATAACTAGAAGTTACATTTTCCAGTGTGACAGGTCTATTTAGATATCAGATATGTATTTGCCAATACATTAAAAATGATATACGAGTTTCAACCCTTTTCCGGCGTCATTCAGTATGTAAACGTCTCAGCACAGGTAGGCGAAGTATTAGTTCATAGATCAAAAGGAATAGTCACAAACGTTATTTTTTTTATATCCCTTTTTCGTCATAGGCTTTTCACATACAATGACATTTTTTCGGGTTTGGTGAGCTAAGCAACTGGATATATAAAATATTGCTTTTGAAGTTTAAATTGCTATTTCCAAGTATAATTTATGCCAGTTGACGAAACGAACAGACATTCCTGTTTTACAGTTAGCTGTCAATCTATAGTTAAATTGGTTTGTCATGATTCATACAACAAACTAAGATAAGTAATTAAGTCGGTGATTATTTAATTTAAAAGATGGATTAAGGTGAGCAGGATGCAGTAATCATGATTAAAACATACGTTTGGAAAAGACAAACACATGTATATTATGATTTCCTTGAATTATGCACATAACAACAACAACAACAACAATAATAATAATAATAATAATAATAATAATAATAATAATAATAATAATAATAATAATAATATACCGATATTCAGTAATTGTTCAAGAACCAGTTTTGAAATGTGAACCTGCAGTACAAAGTTACTTGTGTACAAAGGTAAGTTTTGCCTTTTCCTACGGATGGCCGCTATTAGCATGTTTTACTGTATAAAATAAATAAAATAATATCCAAACACGCAAACTTTGTAAAAAAAAATATTTTAAAAATATTATCTTTAGGATAGTATGTTGTTTTTTTAAAAAAAAAATATTATTATTATTATTATTATTATTATTATTATTATTATTATTATTATTATTATTATTATTATTATCTCAAGGTAAATATTAGAGATATTTACCTACTTTTGTTTTTAAAAAAAAAAACATTGCTGTCAGACGTTAGGTAAATTTGGTAGTGGTTCTACCATTACATTTGTAACGCAGTAAAATACCTAATGCTACCAATTGAAATAATATGTGTCAAATCAAATAAAAAAAAAGTGTAACAGGGGGAGTATAAAACAGTCATACTCTAAAGATTATAATTCCGGGCATACAGACAGACACACAAAGACATATAATAGCAAAGTTTTCCACGCATGATACATTTTATTAGTTTCTCTTAGCTTCAAAACTCCGGGTCGGGTTAATGGGTATATATGTTTTAAATTTGTAAAACATAATTGAATTCGAAAAGTGTCTCACACACTAATCTTACAGCTCCCGATACATGCCTGTGCATGTATTTCCCGGTCCCGGTTGCGGTTAAATATATTAAGGTTACCTTCCGGCCATATGCCAGTGCTGAAAGAAGCAATGCCAGACAAATAAAAGATGGGTTTAAGTTTCAGTGGAAAACTGACATATAAATAAATGCAAAGGGTAAATTAATACAGAGCTGTCACAGACAAGAAATTATATCGCTGTTCACGTCACAATATAACCACAAGCTTTAACGGTAAGTAATCGTAGTAAAATCGCTGGCGTTGAAGATAAGTTACATACGAAAGGTACATGGAGTGTGTACAGACAACAACATAGTCCGTTGTTTGCGTTTTAGTGCAACCACATGCGTTTAAGTTCAGTATTCTATGAAAGGCACATTAATACCCGAACGGCCTCTTCATGATGTATGCGTTTAGACCATACTTTAACACAATCGTCATGACTATGAATTATTAAAAATTTACACAAGATGTAAGCTTCAAAACGGAAATGCACTGATGTAATAGTATAGGTTTTTTGTTTGTTTTTTTTTAAAATCTGCTCCCCACAAAAGTAGAGAATTATTTGAGTACTTGGGTAATTTACCCCCGTACAGGAAGTACATATTTTATACTTGCTTCAATTTTCTCTTCAAATACAAGTTTTAGTATCGTTGGTGAAAAGATAGATTTTAATAACATGATTATGTGGTGTGTGCTAAATGATTTATATTTGGAAGAAAATATTCAAATGTAAAATAATTTATTTTACCACTTGTAAAGTAATGGTGAAACAAAGCACATATATAATAAAATCAGTACAAAATTAGAAGTAGTGGAAAGGAACAACAAATGGATTTTCTTTGCGATTTATTCTTTCAGTAACAAAGATCGCGAGTATGAAATCTACTTTACTTGCATTTACGCATTCTTCCCAACCCCTCCCTCCCTCCCTCTCTCTCTCTCTCTCTCTCTCTCTCTCTCTCTCTCTCACACACATACACACACACACACACACACACACATCATAAATTTTACACATAGTTTTGCACCAATTAGCAGTTATATCCTCACATTGTCCGACTTAACGACCTTAGTTTCAGCACAAAAACTCTCTTAAAGACTCTTTTATAGTATTCGGCTTGGACGTTTATGAGATCTTGGCTGAATACGACTGACAGCATTCTGTGTCATCGCTGAATTACAGCTAATGGCGAACTAAGGGGTGTGTACGTGATAGGAGCGGTCCGTCCCGGATAACTAACATAAATGGGGGAGGGTGCCATATATACATACTCTATGTTGGGATTTGCACTGAGACAAGGAAATCCCAGTCAAAGGGGTAACATTCTTTGTCTTCCCACGAGGCTTGTCCGAGTGGGAGACATATAACCCCGGCAAATCCCAACGTAGATTTTTTTTCTCACCCAATATTTTCCTAGAAAGTAAAAGGACAACTACACTAGTGTTCATGTCCCAAGGTTTACATGCGACGCATGAATACCAATATGCTAATGAGGTCTGTGGTGTGATCTTTGCATCCGAAGTACCTACTTTGTACACGTGAGCAACGAAAAATAACAGCATAAAGCGTCGCATAGTAATGAGGTATTATCACATTTAAATTTAATATATGGATGTTATATGAAATTAACAATAAATACTTAATATTTATTACAAGAAACTGTTTCATTTCGTCAGTTTCAATGTTGAAAACATTACCCATTATTACATAAAAGACCCCAGTGGATAACCATGCGTTAAACTCTAAAGTCTAAAGTTAACGGATTCTTTGAGAAATTATTTCACTTAAAATTGAAATTTAGAGTAATATTACGAATGAATGCGCAGTGCAACAGCTTTTTTCGTTGGTCTGGAATGAATGGATTTGTGTTGGGGGTTGGGGTTTGGGGGAGGGTTTGTCGATTATTGCTATATTCCGCTAACTATGGACTGGATTTAGTTATGTCAATTCCACGTTTTGTACATGTGATTTGAGCAAGGACGGAAAAGTCTTGACTCGGCTGCACATGTGTTTTTGTTCTGGCATTGAATGGATGGAATTACAATGTGAGAATAACATTTCATTTCGAGTGCAGTATGAAAAATATTATTGCAGTTGGAATAGAGTCGAAATTACAGTACAATTTCGAAATGTGTAATCAAGCTTTATAAAACAAGACATAGCTCACGTAATTCGAATTCGCAACACTAAGAAAGTACAAGAACTTCAAGATGCTCACATGTATGCATATTTTTGCCATTCTTTTTACCGGTGACATCTTTATGCCTGGTGACTTGCATGCTTTTTTGTAGGGACCCCATCTATGTTATGACCTGTATGGCATCTATCGCTAGCCTAAATCCGAAACATGGTATCAATAAAGTTAACGCACAAAATTACAAAGCATCTGGTGTGTAATAATCCATTCAACCAGCAGAAAACATATTCCTACTCGTCTTCGCTTATTGGCATGCAGGTGATTACTTTACCCAAACCCTTTAGATGCATTTTTCCACGAAAGTAGTATTTTCACTTATCAAATGGTACACCTCTGATTGATATATATATATATATATATATATATATATATATATATATATATATATATATATATATATAAAGTTGCATAGTATAGTAGAATACTGCACAAGTCTGGCAATGTAAAGTTAACGGAGAAGAATATATATATATATATATATATATATATATATATATATATATATATATATATATATATATATATATATATATATATATATATATATATATATATATATATATTTATTTATTTATTTATTTATTGGTGTCTCAGTTTCAAGAGATCTTGCAAATAGCGTCCTTGGAATGTCGTATGTCTCTGGGCTTTTGACATCGTCTGCTGTGACTGTGCAGGCCTATGCGCGAGTGACAGTCCTTGCAGTTGTTGCATACATACTGGGAAGTCTGAGATTCTGGTGTTGCTCCCGCGCTCTTCTTTCTCTCACGTTTCTTTGCCGCCAACTGGCCTCGCTTCACATTAGCGACTGCAAAGCCCATGCTTAACGTCAGTCTTCAGGTGCCCCGGTCATCGGTCTGCACTTCCCAGCCGTCGGGTGAAATATCGCATGGCATGCCTTCGTGTCCCTCTTGCCCACATCCTTGAAACTGAGTGAGGAGTGGCCGACTCTTCTGGTGCCAGTTTTCGTCTGTCCATATAGACTGATTGGCATCCTCCCATCCTTCATGCATCGGACATGTCCCAGTCATCGAAGGTGACATTTGCTCAACAAGGAGTACGGGATACTTGCACACTTTAGGATCTTGCTGTGTGGGACAAGGTCTTGCCAGCTGATTTTCAGGATGCGTTTTAGACACCGTACTAAGAAGTTGATCTGGCGCTCTTGCCTCATGTATCTATTCCAGGTCTTACTTTCATATACAAGGGTGCTGAGAACACAGGCGTGGTAGACTTGGATCTTTGCGTGCTCTATCAGCGCATTGTTTTCCCACACCCACTTCATTAGTCGTGCCATGACGATGTTTGCTTTTCCAAGCCTTCTGTCCAGCTCCACATCGAGTGAGAGAGTGATGCAGTTGGTTGTTCGCAGGTTGACTACTTCCAGGGTTAAGCCGTCAATTTGGATGGAAGGGACATGGTGGTATCTTGCACGCTGACTTTTTGTTTGTCTTTTTCAGGCTGGTGGTAAGCCCGAACTGCTTGCATGCATAAGCAAAACAGTCTCCCAGTCTCTACACAACTTTCTGCTCCTTAAAGTACATGTCAAACATTTGGACCAGCATACAGAATCTAAGTCAAACTTCCAGATTTCAAAAGAGACGACATCGGTTTTTGAGTTCTGTAAATAGCGAACAGGGATAATATTTACATATTTCAACAACTGCGGCTGTTATCGTAGAAGCTCATGCTCTCATGCAAACATTAAGATTAATAGAAAAGTACATCCCAAAACCAGAAATGTATTGCTTAAAATCTGCCTTTACATGCCAGATTATTTTGATGCAGAACACGGAAAAAGAAGAAACAGAAGACGTGACAGAAAATACAGTTTAGCTAGACGCTTCCATGATATATGGAAAATGGCTTAACGTAACTGGATATGAGAGAAATAGGGGCGTCTCGAAACTATTATACAACACTGGGTTATTAATGCTTTAGAATCTAGACGGTACCATAATTTACTGTCCATGCTAGCTGCAAATTTAAATCACAATGATACTTTACATTAATGGTGGAGAAATGGATATGCATTAAATAAATATAATGATACAGGTATCGCTGTTGGAAATTAACGCGGACATACATATATACTTTCATCCTTTTGACCATTAATTAAGTGCATGAATACAATACATACTATCTGAATAAACACGTCATTGATCTTGCTTAATTCAGAGAAATATTAACGTTAAACCACAATTCACTTTCTTTTCTCAACATTTCTTTGCCGTGTATTGTATGGACTGTAGATGTATTAGACAGGCTTCCATACTTTGCTGTATTGTTCGTTATACGTAGTAGACAGGCTTCCATACTTTGCTGTATTGTTCGTTATACATAGTAGACAGGCTTCCATACTTTGCTGTATTGTTCGTTATACATAGTAGACAGGCTTCCATACTTTGCTGTATTGTTCGTTATACATAGTAGACAGGCTTCCATACTTTGCTGTATTGTTCGTTATACATAGTAGACAGACTTCCATACTTTGCTGTATTGTTCGTTATACATAGTAGACAGGCTTCCATACTTTGCTGTATTGTTCGTTATACATAGTAGACAGGCTTCCATACTTTGCTGTATTGTTCGTTATACATAGTAGACAGGCTTCCATACTTTGCTGTATTGTTCGTTATACATAGTAGACAGGCTTCCATACTTTGCTGTATTGTTCGTTATACATAGTAGACAGGATTCCATACTTTGCTGTATTGTTCGTTATACATAGTAATTGAAAATAATGGTTAATATTTCAAGAAACAATCTAAATATTTTGAAGTATTTATTGTGGAAATCTAAAAGTTGATTTGTTATACTGTATGGTCTTGCCCAGGGATTGTCACTGTAGGTAGCTTGCCTGGTTCACAACATGAAAAATATTGGTATCCCTGGTATAGAACCATATATTACTCAATACAGACCGTGGGTCATGGCCCTTAGGATGTGTACTTGCCATAACTTGGAAATCGTTGAGATCCACACCTTTTAACCACATACTGGTCGAAGGACATGAATGAAATCAGACAAAATTTAAGTATAGACCATCAGGAAGGAGTTTTCCTCTTGGGTAATCACTTGTAAGCTATAGGTGTGAAGAGAAAGATGAAAGAAAATTATACCTATGTCCGGCACATACCCTGGTTTAACCCTTATGGTTGGGAACTTGAACATGGCCCATACTTTGTAAATTGTTAAGATCCCTATCCTATATATACATTTATTAGTCACACACTCACACACACACACACACACACACACACACACAGATGCACAATACACATGTATGCACACAAGCATGCACACACATATACACACACACAAAAACACACGCACTCAATTACACACAACCAAACAAAAACAATAATATATATATATATATATATATATATATATATATATATATATATATATATATATATATATATATATATATATATATATATATATATATATATATATATATATATATATATGAATGTTTTTTTTTTATTTCTCATTACAATTAGATTTAAAGAAAACCACTGACATCTAAAAGCCCCCCAAAAAACTATATTCGGTTAAACAATCCAGAATTATTTTAGGCAGTTCTATTTTTGACAGCTTACATTTCAAAAATTTAAAATCCATAGCAACCTAGTTAAAACTATATGTTTTCGCATCTTCCCCCACAATACCTTGGTAAGAGTTTATTTGAAATATTGGATGTCATAACCAACAAACAAATGCGTGTATCATGGTTACAAAGACATCCAGGGTGAGAAACATAATTTTCACATTTTCAAAACCACTTATTTTAATGTTCTTAAACATACAACAGATGTTCAAATATGACAACTTTTATGTACCTATGTTTCGTATACCTCTTTAACAACTAATTATCTTTAACAGCCAGGTAAAAACATGTTTTAATTTTTTTTAATCTATTATTAAGTCGAAATTTAGAAATAAAAGAAATATATATCATTTTTACAACTGTGGTATGAACACAATACTTGCCAGAAACACTTTTTCTCTGCTACCTCAAGCTAATAACTTCTATACCATAATGCAACCACATATACCATGTTCTTTTTCCCACAAATTAGAGCGAGATTTTTTAAAAAAAAATTTTTTTTAAAAATATGGCGGCTGAAAATATGTAGTCATCTTGTTAAAATATTGCAACCCCACCCCGTCGAAAACTAAACGGACTATCATGGAGTTGAATGCAATGAAGGAGAACAATTGATTAATCAAGTTTAATCTGCAGATTCCAATTTTATTATTCGTATTTCAATCTAAGTCTATTGAGTCATGTTTGGTTCTTATAAGGTATATTTCGTTCACCCCTTGATAATTCTCTTTATTTTTTGGAAATGAGTCAAGAGTTACGATCTGTTCAAAATATTTCTGTTTTTAATATGATTGTAATCGCGGTATATCGGACGTTTTCGTCTTTGTCTTTGACTTCATCTTTCTTGGTGGTATATGGAATTTACTTTGTCAATGTCTATGGATCCATCTGTCTTGGCTGTATATGGAATTTACTTTGTCCAACTGTGTCTATAGATCCATCTGTCTTGGCGGTACATGGAATTTACTTTGTCCATCCATTTCTCTGGATCCATCTATGAATGTGGATCCATTTGACATTTCGAAGCCATTCTAAAGCTTGCCGTGATAACGTTACATTTTCACCTGTGTGATTTCGGGATGAGTATGTTTGTGTACCATATATACGAACAAATATAGGATTCGTCCATAAATTACTTGACATTTAAGAGAGATAGAGAGAGAGAGAGAGAGAGAGAGAGAGAGAGAGAGAGAGAGAGAGAGAGAGAGAGAGACAGACAGACAGACAGACAGGCAGACAAGATGTTACAAAGAACAATGCCAATCGGTAACAATATGAGATGACCCCCTCGATCCCATTACACAACAAATAAGCTTTATCTACTGTTCTAAAACAACATATTAAAACTTATATACTATTTAATTCCATTGGCGACATCGGTACATAATCTTTTATCAGCGGTGGTTCTAGGCATGTATGGGCCATGTGCAAATTCTAATTTCTAATTCACTAAAGAAATTCTGTGACATAGTCATAGAGAAATACAGTTTTGTTTTCAAAATCAGCTTACTTGCTAAATAATCATCTGCTTTCGGTACAAGATATTTTAAAATAACTCTAAGATTGTTTCCTCCCCCACTCCTGCTTGCGGGCCTTGCTCACTAAGGTGGCTACTGCTTTTATTATCACATAAATTAATGTGAAATCATCAACATCCACACCCACACTGTTTACGCCATGGATTATAATTTTGATTTATTTCATGATCATAATATATCGAAGTCAAGCTCTGTTTCAACCTTATTGGATTAATCTTATCGTGAGCAACATTTTAAAATTGTTATATATTTAGTTTTTAATTTATGCAGTAATTCTCCTGTAATACATGACAAACTTTTATTTATTTTGCTACAGTGTTATGATTGTTATTCTTTTCTCACACGAATCCCATTCTTTGCATCAGAAACAAGTTTCCAGAGACTGAAGGCCCTGACTTCAAAATCATTAGATAGTTCTGAATAAGAGCCCAGACCAACTGGCAACAGGATTTCGTTCTCACTTTTTCATCAGTAAGATCTTGAAGCACCAAATTTTCGAGCCACGCGTGGCTGAGTGGGGTATGGTGCTCGCATGTACAGATCAGTTAGACATCTCACTTGTACAGATCAGTCATACATCACATCATTACATTTGTGAGTACAGATCAGTCACACATCACACCTGTCATTGTACAGATCAGACACACATCACACCTGTACTGATCAGTCACAAATCACACCTGTCATTGTACAGATCAGACACACATCACACCTGTACAGATCAGTCATATATCACACCTGTACAGATCAGTCACACATCACACTTGTCATTGTACAGAACAGACACATCACACCTGTACAGATCAGTCACACATCACACCTATCATTGTACAGCTCAGACACACATCACACCTGTACAGATCAGTCATATATCACACTGTACAGATCAGTCACACATCACATCTGTCCATGGTGTATGTGAAAAAGCTTGCCAGTAGCTTCAACTGAATTGGTGCGCATTTCTAGGTTCATCATCCAAATATATTTTGTGGCGCCATGTATAGTCCATCATATACTGAAACATTACAGTAAACCCCACAAAACCAAACTGACAAGAATGGATTTTACAAAGATGTACAATAATTGTTTGATCGGATTTCAGGCACATAATGAATAAAAACAGAAAAAAAATCTTAAAGAATCCACTCATAAATTTAAATTACTACATTCACTGTATGAACTACTTAATGTATTTGCTGACTTATAAACTTTAAATTAGAAAAACCTTTCTTTAAGTACGAACATGACATTGACCAGTGATAAAGGCAACATTGATCGAATGTAGCACAGAATGTGAATAACGAGTAAGGCAAGGGAGATAACTCAATGCAACATTTTGCTTTGAAGAGCTACTTCCCTTGTAATTACAGGCACAAGAGCAGCATGCACACACACACACACATGCACGCACGCACGCACGCACACACACACCCGCGCGCGCGCGCGCACACACACACACACACACACACACACACACACTGCCTGTTTTCGTACAACTTACCATCTCAAGTTATATATTTTAGTTCTTTTTAAATATCCAGAACATGATTAGGAACACTTTACATGTATACAATTTAACTTCTATTTTAAAAAGACTAAAATGCAGTTTGCATGCATTTGAATTTATTAAAACGAAAAATATTTAAATGGACCATACTTCATAAAAAAAGTTAATGGTGAAGTGGAGTGATTATTTCAAGTATGGCAGGTCAGTTGTGTTGAAGTGGCTGGTTCAATGGCATGTGACATCAACTGAATGGATTGATATTGCTGCAGATCACAGGGCATGTCAATCAGGCGCACCTTGTAATATGAGGTGTTTCACTATTTTTATAGGCAGAATGACTTCCGGAGCTCTTATTCGTTTCAAACATCTAAGGGCAGCAATAAGGGTTCAATAGCCATTTAACTGACGTGATCTAGTGGCAAATGAGATGTAGAAACACAGGTGACACTGTAAAAAAGAATGATTTATAGACAGTCTTCTTCCTTTTCTCTCAGGCTGCGAAATCTGTAATTTGATGGTGACACTGCAAGAAAGAATAATTTTATAGAATGTCTTCTTTCTTTTCTGCCAGGCTGAGAAAGCTGTGATTTGTCACCATTGAAAACTATATTCAGAAATACGTTGTTCACATGACACATTACGAACATTGTCAAAGTTTTCTCTCATAACGCATGTGATGGACTCTCCTTGATTTGAACGGCAAACAGCCATCAAATGTTCGAGTGTTCATACAAACTATACCTGATGTTAGTTCTCTAGAAACGGCAGAGTGATGTTCTGCATGTGATTAATACCATCTATGTTCATAATCAAACTTCATTAATGACAGCCACATGGATTAAAAGACCGAAGAGTGCAATTCAGCTTTTATAAAAGCTAAATATATCAAATTTTTACACAAATAAATGATGAATAGTGAAATATGTTAAAATAATTCTATATAAATAAATGAAAAATGAAGATGTATATCACTTGTTGATTTATTCCAAAGCAAATGATATAAACGAAATACAATAAACCTAAGGTATTTATTCCAAAGAGGAAAGAATTGGGATGCATGAGTATACTACTACTACTACTACTACTACTACTACTACTACTACTACTACTACTACTACTACTGCTGCTGCTGCTGCTAATAATAATAATAATAATACTAATAATAATAATAATAATAATAATAATAATAATAATAATAATAACACAAATGAGGACTTTGTATAGCGCCTTATCTTTAGAAGCTCTAAGCGCTTTACAACATCTATAATGATATGACTACACTACAGAAAAACAAAAAACAAAAACCATGAAATTGGAAAATATAAACATATGCTGAAAACATACAAGTTTCAAAACATTATTAGGTCTCTAAGTTTTTTTCCTGCAGTCGATAAAGGTGAGTTTCAAAAGCACTCTTCAAAGGGACCACTGTGTCTTTGTTTCTAATTTCAATGGGCAATTCGTTGCACATCGCCGAGCCCTGATATGCAAAAGAACGTCGTTTTCATAGTGGGAACAATGAGTCTACGATTGTCAGAAGTGGGGCGTAAGTATCTTGCTGGTGTATACACATGGGTGAAGCCGGATATGTATGTTGGACTGGAGTCTCTCACTGAAACATAGCACAGAGAACAAATTTGTGTTTGATTCTGTATCGAATTGATAGCCAGTGTAGGGTACAGAGCAGTGATGAGGAAAAAAGGAAAATGATTATCACTGAAAACATAGTATTATTTAAAGGAAATGTTGTTATATGGGTTCCACGCCATTTATCAATAGAATATTGGGATAAATATGGTGACTGGTTAAGGCGAACGCTTTAGACATCTCGGCCATCAGATGCCTCGAAAAGAAATGTAAATAAGTACAGATTGTATGGCAGTAATAATACATTTTGTTTTTCACTGGGTTCTGTAAAAGCATTGATATGTACT
Source organism: Unio pictorum (assembly GCA_030141615.1). Taxonomy (NCBI): domain Eukaryota; kingdom Metazoa; phylum Mollusca; class Bivalvia; order Unionida; family Unionidae; genus Unio; species Unio pictorum. The sequence goes on along the minus strand of JARLTB010000155.1, from coordinate 9,276,176 downwards.
TAACAATTGCCATAGAACCTTACCTAACAGCATATCGGTAAATAAAGGATAGATATGTGATATCAATGCCATTTAGGACAGTTTGCATGAAATAAGCGGAAGTACATTGTGGACATATACTTTTTTAATACATATATATTTTGCACATATACCCACCCACTCCATTTACCACACTCGTGTGAGACCATCAAGCCACAGTTTGAATATATGCTGAAATTAATATATAATAAATTTCACATAAATCATAGATGATTTTGTTTTAAAAATTGAAAGTGATTGTAGTTCATTTGTAAATGGGTATGCAATATTGAAAAGGATAGATAATGATATTGAAAAGTATATACTTGTTGACGTGCTTATCCATTTCGCTTGAAGCATATATCTATGTATCGATAATTTTCCGTATCGCAAATGCCGAAAAGAGATAAAAAATGATACTTACCCAAAATAATATTTTTTTTTATTCTAAAGCAGTTGCGACTTTAGTCGCCTGCCTTTTCACTCTTTGAATTCATAATTCATTTTCGACAAGCATAGCGGGCAAAAGTCACCCACTTTAGTTTGTAAAAATGAAGAATCATCGACAACACTTACTTTTCTTCTATTAAAAACATAAGGTGGCTATATTGTATGACTTAAAATATTTTCCCCAAGTCTCAACAAAACCAATTACTTAAAGAGTAATTTATCCCGTTAACATGTTTGTCGACATTTTTCAGCGTAAAGAAGATATTTCAGTTGTGTTCCATATTTATTTATCATTTAAGTACTTTACTGACCATTTATTAATTTATCATTTAAAGTACTTTACGGACCATTTAATAATTTATCATTTAAGTACTTTACTGACCATTTATTAATTTATGATTTCAGTATTTTACTGACCATTGAATAATTTAACATTTAATTAGTTAAATGACCATAGAATAATTTATCATTTAAGTACTTTACTGACCATTTAATAATTTATCATTTAAGTACTTTACTGACCATAGAATAAATTATCAATTTAGTACTTTACTCACCATTTATTAATTTATCATTTATGTAATTTAAATGACCATTTAATAATTTATTATTTAAGTACGTTACTGACCATTTAATAATTTATTATTTAAGTACGTTACTGACCATTTAATAATTTATTATTTAAGTACGTTACTGACTATTTAATAATTTATTATTTAAGTACGTTACTGACCATTGAATAATTTATTATTTAAGTACGTTACTGACCATTTAATAATTTATTATTTAAGTACGTTACTGACCATTGAATAATTTACGATTTCAGTACTTTACTGACCATTTAATAATTTATTATTTAAGTACGTTACTGACCATTTAATAATTTATTATTTAAGTACGTTACTGACCATTTAATAATTTATTATTTAAGTACGTTACTGACCATTTAATAATTTATTATTTAAGTACGTTACTGACCATTGAATAATTTACGATTTCAGTACTTTACTGACCATTTAATAATTTATTATTTAAGTACGTTACTGACCATTTAATAATTTATTATTTAAGTACGTTACTGACCATTGAATAATTTATTATTTAAGTACGTTACTGACCATTTAATAATTTATTATTTAAGTACGTTACTGACCATTGAATAATTTACGATTTCAGTACTTTACTGACCATTTAATAATTTATTATTTAAGTACGTTACTGACCATTTAATAATTTATTATTTAAGTACGTTACTGACCATTTAATAATTTATTATTTAAGTACGTTACTGACCATTTAATAATTTATTATTTAAGTACGTTACTGACCATTTAATAATTTATTATTTAAGTACGTTACTGACCATTGAATAATTTATTATTTAAGTACGTTACTGACCATTGAATAATTTATTATTTAAGTACGTTACTGACCATTTAATAATTTATTATTTAAGTACGTTTCTGACCATTGAATAATTTACGATTTCAGTACTTTACTGACCATTCAATAACGATATTATGCGAAGTTTCTTTGTTGCTTCATATCTTGTCTACTTGCATCGAATTTGAGGACTATACTTCTGTTGTGTTCAAGCAGAGAAATATGTCGCATCTCATTTTAGTGGCTATTATTTGCTCAAATAAAATTCCAGAACAAACCAATATGTGGGAAAATCACCGCGTCACATATCAGAAATATTGGAATCTAAACTAGTTCAATTTAGACAAAAACTAGCACAGACGCTTTGCGTAAAAGTGACAAACAATCTTTAAAATATATGTACCTAAATCGTTCGTGGGAAACAAGTTTGTAATGTCCAATTTTTTGATGATACATTTAATCAGAATATGCCGACTGGATTTTAAAAATGTCTGCACAGTATTGACAATAAGACAAATTTCAAACTGTATGGGTTATAGTAACCTGAACAATTTGGAGTAACTTCTCCGGTAGCCTAGTGGTCGGAAGCGGGAGGTCGTAGGTTCAAACCCGGTTCCCCGGCCGAATCATGCCAAAGACTTACAAAAAATGGTACTAACAGCTGCCTCGCTTGGCGCTCAGCATTAAGAGGTTAATGTTAGGACTGGTCGGCCTGCAGTCAGGATAATGTGACTGGGTGGGACATAATGCTACATGTCTGCGGCATGATACCCCAGTGTTAGACATCACTATAAACTGCCTCACTGCAGACATCGTAGCGATATGACTGAAAAATTGTTAAAGATACGTTAAAAATCCTAATGAAACAAACAAACAATTTATCTGTGAGCAACTACTTCAAGTACACTGGTAGAGGTGTAAAGACATTGCTGAAAACCCACAGAGAATTGAAATACCAAAAGTGGGAGAAAACATCATGGATTCAGTTTATTCAAGATATAATCCTCTGCTTAGTTTTGGCGGTCATGGTGAAATATGACCCGTTTGAATAGTTGGTTGCAAACTAATGGAGTAATAGTTTGTAAGAAGAACGGGCGGAAGACACTACTATACACGCAACGGAGTATAATGACAACAATCATGAGTACGCCATTATCTACTATTGTCATTTTCACGTATTCATGATTCCCTGTATGTGAGAAAGCTTGCCAGTAGCTTGTCGTGGGTCGGTGGTTCTTTCTGGGGTTTTCCCGGGTTCTTCCTCCACCATTAATACTGGCCACCATGTATAGCCAATCATGTATTGAAAAATGGAGTTAAGCCTACTACAACATAACAGGTGTAAGCTCCCATAAACCAAGTCGGACAGCTTTACGTTTTGTATCCCCATTATCAAGCCAGCGTTTTATTCTTTCCTTGAGGTATCTCCATTCATGACGTGGAGGGTTTTTAAAATTGCTACATATCACATGTACTATGACTTTCTTAAACGCATATATCAACTTGAAAACTTTCCATAGTTTGCAAGTACATGTTGAAGACTGGGCTGCATTGTGTCTATGTATGTATGTATGTATGTATGTATGTATGTATGTATGTATGTATGTATGTATGTATGTATGTATGTATGTATGTATGTATGTATGTATGTATGTATGTATGTATGTATGTATGTATGTATGTATGTATGTCTGGTTTAAATAACGATGTTGATACGTAAATGTGAAATGTATGTATGTATGTATGTATGTATGTATGTATGTATGTATGTATGTATGTATGCATGTATGTATGTATGTATGTATGTATGTATGTATGTGTGTGTGTGTGTGTGTGTGTGTGTGTGTGTGTGTGTGTGTGTGTGTGTGTGTGTGTGGTGTGTGTGTGTGTGTGTTAAAGTAGCTTAACAATTGTTTAGTCATATCGTTACGATGTCTACGATGTCTGTAATGTGGCAGTTTATAGCGATATCTAGTACCGAAACATGATGCTGCAGACATTTAGCATCATATCCCACCCAGTCACATTATCCTGAGAACAAGATGACCAGTCATATCCATATCCCACCCAGTCACATTATCCTGAGAACAAGCCGACCAGTCATATCCATATCCCACCCAGTCACATTATCCTGAGAACAAGCCGACCAGTCGCAACATTAACTTCTTAAAGCTGAGAGCATAGAGAAGCAGCTGTTAGTACCATTGTTATAAGTCCTTGCATAACTCCGCAGGGGATTAAACCTCATTTTTACCGGACGCTCTAGCCATTAACGCCACCGGAGCGGTTTTGGATGCAGTAAACATTAAATGTAGTGGATGATAGATTAGTAGACATATACAAAGTTAGCGAAGCAAATGTATGCATATTTAATAAGAAAGATATTATTGGATATTTACATAGAAGAAAATAAACTTGTTGAAAGAGACTAAGAATCGGACAAAGAAACAAAAAGAGTACATTTTAATATACATCTATTATAACTGTGACAAAGACGTATGCGGAGCTAAAGTAAAGAAAATCTAAATGTGTAAACTTGTTACATTATGTACGCTGCTCACATGGTAAAGAAAGTACTTTAAAAGGGAATATCGTGATAAACTTGGTTAGGGAGAGTGAGAGATACATACTGACTGAAGATATGCTATTTCAGTATAACACTGCTATACAATGTTAATTCCTATTAGCTATTGGGGCACTGCTATACAATGTTAATTCCTATTAGCTTTTGGGACACTGCTATACAATGTTAATTAGTATTAGCTATTGGGACACTGCTATACAATGTTAATTCCTATTAGCTATTGGGACACTGCTATACAATGTTAATTCCTTTTAGCTATTGGGACACTGCTATACAATGTTAATTCCTATTAGCTATTGGGACACTGCTAGCAGCAGAGAGGGTGAACAGACCACCCTTTTCGAGCAAAAATAAGGCTTCCAGATCACGTTTTCGAGCAAAATAAGGCTTACAGACCACGTTTTCGAGCAAAAATAAGGCTTCCTACGAAATCTCATTTTAACCACAAAAAAAATAAGTTTCCACGGAGACTTTACGATTTTTCAATCAATTTTGCTCGCAACGATGTGGTCATCGCCCTCTCTGCTGCTACAGGTTAACAAAAAATAATAAATGATTTTAACCGAATATTTGATCGAGTCCGATACGATATCGTGTCCGAGGATCATGTAAATTTATTGTTGCGAATCCGTACGGGGTTGACTGAGCATGACTAAAGAAATTTCTAAATTGATTGAAGTCCATATCAGAACACCATGTCTGCCAAATATTTCGTAACGTATGTGTATCAACTCCGTTGAATACAGCAAGAATATTGCAGTTATCTCTGATCACTTTTGGAACCTGAGTGTAGCGTTGAGTGACATATATCACGTCAGTGTTTTTATGCCTGCCTCTGGAAAAGATCCTAGCAGGATTTTTTTGTTTATCCAACATTATATCGTCGTATACGACTAAATTGTTAATATCTCCATCAATATCATCAATACTCGGTGCTTCATCGATATCGGTTATAAAATCAATAATACCCTCTCCGGATTTTTCTACCGCGCTGTCGTTAAAATCTTTTAGCACTTCATAACATCGTTGATCATCTACGCTAGGGGCAATTAAATACAACTTATCCCACTTCATCCATCTCATTATTAAATTGAGTAACAATTGCGTTTTACCGGATCCAGATGGCCCGATTATAATCATCCGGGTAGAGTTTGGTAGCGCTGCATGATGCTTAACTGGTTCTCTTGTTTTAGTCGCTGAAAAATCAATTATATCCATATCTCTATACATAAATTATGGATCTATATTGTGTGAAGTGTAAAACGCGTACTGGCACAGATGACGTGACAACGATTACAACCAGAAATAACCGATCAGCGCTTTCTGGTAAATGCGTGCAATGTGGTACAAAGAAATTTAGATTTGTGTCTATGAGATCTGATTTAAAAAAAAACGAGGAGGTGATATCGCAGCCAAATTGGCAAAGCTCCCTAGAACCCCATGGGCAAAGTACCCCGGAGAAAAGCACCTTCCAGGATATAGCTACCGTGGACCGGGAACCAGACTTGATATCAGACTCAATAATCAAAATCAACCCAACCCCGGTGAAGAACCAATAAACGCCATTGATAAGGCCTGTCACCTTCATGATGTTGCTTATAAAAGCAGCAATCTGCAACACAGGCATCTCGCGGATGTGAAATTAATTCATGCGTTAAATGCTATTCCTGATAAATCCTTCAAAGAAAAATTGGCTTCATTTTTGATAAAATCGGCTATGAAAAGTAAATTGATGTTAGGTGCCGGTAATTAATAATATGGAATCAATTTATTATTCCCCAAGAGGATACTGGAGGGGTAAATCAGCAGTCCATAAACTCGCTAGCGATGCAAAAGTGAAAAAAACCACTGCGGCTAATTGGTTATCCAAACAGGCACTATGGCAAATTTATCTACCACCGCCTAAACAAATTCAATTCTCGCATTTTGATGTGACCGCTCCTAATGAAGTTCATCAGGCTGATATATTATTTCTGCCACATGATCGTGGTTACAAATACGCGTTAACTGTAGTTGACGTTGCGAGTCGATACAAAGAAGCAGAACCGTTAAAAACAAAATCAGCCACTGAAGTTGCTTCTGCATTTGAGAGGATTTATCGACGAGGTCCTCTGCACTGGCCAAATCTATTGCAGGTTGATCCTGGTAAGGAATTTCAGGGTGCAGTGTTATCAACAATGAAACATCATAATGTCACTATCAGACGGGGGCATACTGCGCTACATCGTGATCAGGCAATTGTAGAACGATTTAATCGGACGATTGCTGAGCGGTTATTTGGATATCAATACGCGAAGGAGTTTATTCAGGATAAAAGATCCCGTGAATGGGTCAAAAGGTTACCAGCAGTGATTACTGCACTGAATAACGAGATTACTAAAACAATCAACATGAAACCTATTAACGCGATTAAAAAGAAGTCAATACCCGTACAACTACAAAAAGATGTCAAAGAACCAATTCTTGGTAGTAATTTCACTGTGAGGTATTTATATGAACCAGGAGAGCTTGAAGGTGGCAGAAAAAGGGCTACTGATCCTATTTGGAGTGTTACTGCACACAAGATATCTAGTATAACACGATCTACGGGTAGACCTCCAGTCTATAAACTGGATTCAACTGCCCCTCAGCGGGGTTTTACTAGACAACAACTACAGGTAATACCCGAGGATACTCAATTGCCACCGCATGGTCTTAACTAGCGCCGTTGCGTCTATTGCACTCAAGACAAGTCAACATCACATTATTTCTGACATGACCGAGATTGTTATTTTTTCTGTCAACGGTAAATTGGCGAGGATCTTTATCCGAATACTGCCAACGCATTATACAATTGCAACTCGCGCAGTGATTATTCTGTTGTTTCTTCAAAGTGATTATTAATTTAGCATCAATATCAAATTCTCGTTGTTTTTTTTTTGTCCTGTTGTTTGTAACCGGAGAGTTTTTTTATTAATGATGCTAACATCAATATCATCCATTGTAGTGTCATTATCATCCAGGACAACTCTTCGAAGTTGATTTATTCTTCGTACTCTGGATACTGCGAGATAGACTAAATTCGACCATTCGATGCGATTATCTACCATCCAAACAATTGTATCCGATATAGTCAATCCCTGTGAAGAATGTATTGTTGCTGCGTATCCTAGCGTCCACGGGGATTTATTAGCACGCAATGCATCTTCAACGACATTGATATCAACCAGCACAATATCATTTAATACCAGAATTTGTTTTTCACGCTGTCCTGGAATATCAACTTCAATGTTCTGTTTTCGTGTATCCGATGGCCTATAACAAAGAGGCACTGGAAGTGTTGCAAATTTTTCTTTATGCAATTCAAATAACTTCATCTGAAGTGTGTCCCTGACTATTTTTCTACTTGCAATTATCAAATCATTTGGTCTCCATGTTTCCCAGAAATCATTCATTGGAGTTTCTGAAATCACTTCACGCGCTATTTCGCATTGGATTCTATCCGGTTGTAATCTAATTAGCGCTTTGAATTCTCGTAATCGTTCATCAATTGATCTATAATCAGTGGTAATTTCTTCATAATAGTCTACAAAACCCCTTAGCCATTCATGTGGAGATGCACCAACAAATGGTGGTGGTTGGCCGTGATCACCGCACATGACGACTTTTGTGTTTTTGTTTAACAACCACTCGAGAAATGTTTGTAATACATCTAATGACACTGTGCATATTTCATCCCAGATTATGATTTCAGGAATGAATTTATCACCCATACGCTCAGGAGTCCATTGTCACCCTTCCATCGAAAAAAACTGTGATAAGTACAGGCATTTACCCCTCGCTGTATCATCTCTCTGGCGAGTCTGTGAGTCGGTGTTAGCACAATCATGGTTGACCGACGAAATAATTCAATTGCACGAGTTGTCTTTCCTGACCCACCACAACCGTTTAAATAAACTGTCTTGTATCTACATACTGGATCAGATACCGGTGGTGCATTAGAAAATTCTGATTGAATTTCAATACCTTTATATGAAAGATATTTATCATCCATGGCAACGTCTGCGGATTCACAATACTCATGTAGCATCTCCTTTTTAAATCGCCAACGCCCCCAATTTTCTTCGGGATCTGTGAATTTAGCTACAGCTGATTTGTACTTATTGTGTATATACATCGAATCAGTGGCCACTCTAACCGCGGTATTAGGAAATCTATTTATCATCGAAAATAGATTAATAGAAGCATAGGCTAGCATAGATGATCTTAAATGTGTATACTGGGAATTATATCCATCACAGTAGGTAACAACCGTACCTAATTTCTCACCATTGGATAGAAAAGCATCCTTACGGGATACAAGTTTTCCCTGTTTCATTAAATCCGTTACAATAAAATCGTATTCAGCGACGTCTATGATCAACCGCGAAGAATATTTTGCATTGTCGTATCTTCCACCCTGGGTAAATTTACCGATTATTCTTCGTCCAAAATCTTTTGCTTGTTCTTTTTTACTTTCAAATAACTTCTTAGACCAATTTATGATTTCTTCTTCATTGAAATCTGGACACTGTTTTCGTAGTTCGCTGATTATACGATCTAGATCGGGTTGTGGTAGCCAAACTTCTTTCTGAGCTCAAAAGCATATAATAGCCTCGGAAACAATCAACGATATTAGCATACCACAATCAATCATATATCTCAATAGCACTATTGGCATCCAGTGTTTTTCAGATAGGTGTCTACCAAGCCAAACATAACTACACGGATGTAACCCTGTAGCTAATTCGAATGATATCACACGAGCGAATCCGGTTAAATCAAAATCAGGCAATGGTCCATTAATCGCAACACGAGTCATTTCATGCGTGGGGTGTCCAAATCGTTTGAAGTACTCAGCACATTCCCCATATCCGAGAAAACTTCCGGGATAACACGCGGCTATATCAATTGAAATCATACCATCACGTGAGTATTTCGTATTCCACAGTCCTCTATGACCAAATTCGACGCAACTCAATTTAACATCCTCGAGAAAATCAGCGAAGTGAGCTACCACTGATGGAATAGTAAAACTATCCGTGAGTAGTTTTTCATGGAAACTCTCCGGTGAAAAATCACTAGCGATTTTTCTCATTCTGTTATCTAATTCTTCAACGCGATATAATTCACCATTTGGTCTTACAAATTGATCGAATCCTATTTCGGGATCTTCATCACTTCTAAGTAACTACACTGACACAGGATCATCTTTATACAACGCATGAATAGCATCGAATAATTTCTCTTCATAGAAAACATCCCCGGAAAATTCCTCGGGGATATATTTCACGGTTCGTTCTCGTGGAAATACTGTTACCGCAGGTGTCCACGCGTGTTTGTTATGATCAATAATTTGTATTGGAGCTCCTCGCGATTGATATTTCGGTTCGTATAAAACCTCTCCGGTTATTGTTATTACTGATATTGGGAATTTTAATGATGCTTCTAATTTAGCTATATCAGAAATCTTTGCACCATGCTGTTTCACTGTCAGTTCCCATTCGGTTATTTTCATACGTCGCAGATCAGTTAGTTTATTTACTCGGGATGCATTTGTGAAGTGTTCCATTACCCGTGTTGCCACGCAATTCAGTGAACTAGAATATTTCACAGGAGCTAGTTTTGCGATATCGGGTTTATCATTTAACGGATATATCCCATAAACCATTGCTGTTACGGGATAAGATCTTTCGTAGTATGGTTTGTCAATGCCGGTTAGAGATCCTGGTTTGGAATCTCTACTCACAATGACAGCTTTTTTATTCTTGAGAATTGGTTCAAATTTATCCCTAATAATCCATTTGCCATCGACTTCAATAATGAATTTTATTCGGAAAAAATACCTTTTTTCCCCAACACGTGAAATTATCACTGCTGCTTTTTCATCAGTCATGGTAGCATCAACAACACCATCAATTCGAAATGTTGACCAACAATAAGATGCTCCATCACGCTTGAATTCATTAAAACAGTCTCTGATTTTACTAATCATGGCTTTATCAAGAATTGTATTCTTTGGTGTATTAGAAACTATATCGAGATTGAATTGAGCATCTTTCCAGGGTAATCTCTTGGACGTTTTTTTTGGTTTATCGAGATTAAATTTAGGATTAATTTTTAATAATCTCTTAAACTCTTTCATGTTTCCGTCTATTAAACGTTTTTTTGGTTTATCGAGATTAAATTTAGGATTAATTTTGTTACGTTTTTTTGGTTTATCGAGATTAAATTTAGGATTAATTTTTAATAATCTCTTAAACTCTTTCATGTTTCCGTCTCTTGGACGTTTGAGATTAATTTTAGGATTAATTTTGTTACGTTTTTTGGGTTTATCGAGATTAAATTTAGGATTAATTTTTAATAATCTCTTAAACTCTTTCATGTTTCCGTCTCTTGGACGTTTGAGATTAATTTTTAATAATCTCTTGTTACGTTTTTTGGGTTTATCGAGATTAAATTTAGGATTAATCTTCAATAATCTCTTAAACTCTTTCATGTTTCCGTCTATTGGACGTTTTTTTGGTTTATCGAGATTAAATTTAGGATTAATTTTCAATAATCTTTTAAACTCCTTATCAGCATTGAATTCAGCATTTTTCGAAGGCGTTCTCCTTAATTCCCTCATGCTATAATTAAAACAAGCATTTAAATGAAGAATTTATATATAATGAATCACTGCAAGTGGCTTATGATTGGATCAGTAACCCCGTGTAACAAATCATGCAGAAATGAGTTTTGTGGGTATCATATGCAAAGCTTTCGACGTGGAAGCCTTGGCCCGTTACCCTGCATACGATGTGGGGTTGGGGTTAGGGGAAAATCTCAGTTGTGTTTGAATTGCGGTGGAAAGCGATACAGGGAGTTGAAGCGTTATTATGATAAAAGAATAAAAAATGGACAATCAATCAGAAATTATGACCCTGAAAAAGTCCCTGACACTGACAACGTCCTTGACAAAATCATAAGAACTCCTCAAGACTACATCGAAAGATTTATCATTAAACCAAACAATGAATTAGACAAACAATAGTATTATGTATACGAATGAACCAAGAATTCAGACACCATCCCTTGATTACAAATTATGAAGCATCCAGTGATGGTGTTGTAAGACACTGTAGACTGAAGAAATCAGTTGGTGCTGTGAATAATCAAGGGTACTTGATGTTTACTGTTGGGAAGAAAACTTATCTCAATCATCGTTTCGCATTTGAATGTTTTTATGGATTGATCGAGGATGATTCTGTCATTGATCACAAGGATTCTAATCCGAAAAACAATTCTTTATCAAATCTGCAGGCTGTTACTCAAAGTGAGAATACCAAACGAGGAAAGACTGGAAAATGCAAAACGGTTGGGAAGAGACCTGTGAAATCTTTGAATACGATAACTAACGAAGAAAAAATATTTCAATCAATAACCAGCGCCGGTAGGCATTTCGATATTTGTTCACCCTCAGTACGATTTGTTGCAGAGGGGATTTATCGATCGGCTATTTCAAAAAGGACGGGACAAAAAGTTCAATTTAGTTATGTCTAATGCGTCATATTTTTCATTTAGAAATATATCATTATTATAGAATAATGAATTCTGAAAACATGAATAGCATTTTATCCGAGATTTCAAAATTGAAAAGTTGGGATATTGAACTATCAGATGGGTTAAATCCTGATCAAATCATGTCTGATTTTCAGGATATAGAATACGGAGTTAGCACTAACAAGTATATGCTACCAAAGAAGTATGCGCTCATGAAGAGAATTCAGAATTCTATTCGGGACTCTCTCGCATTTTCCAGTGACGTAAGTGTGTTCGCTCCGTTGTATACCATCGTAGAACTAATACGAAAAGAATTGGGGTACGAATACGAATTGAAAAAGGAGGTTAATTCTAAAATTAGAAACCTACGGATATTAATTCAAGAAAATGAACAATTTTGATTGACCGACCATTTATCATTATTTGATTGACCGACCATTTATCATTATTTGATTGTGACCGTCCCTCATAGAGATTTTCATTTTTTTTAGCATTTTTTGATTGACAATGTCAAAAACAGTGAAAATATTTCACACTGAATAAAAATTGATGGACGGTTCAGATTGATCAAAATAGAATGAGGGAAGTGTGGTATTAATTATTTTATATACAATTTCCACACTTCCCTCAAACCTGATAGGATGAAATAACACTTCCACGATGATGTTAGGTCGGGTTCGGGAAAATTGTTTCACAATTGAAAAATTGTTTTGCAATTGAAAAATTGTTTCTGATTTCAAATAATGGTCAATGAAGCATTAACAACCCGATTGGCTCGTGAACGACTGGATGCAATCAGGAGATTTGTACCAATTCGTGACTCTGTACGGAATAAACTACAACAACGACAGAGTCTTCAGACTGATTTTGCTGCGGGATCTGAAGAATTGTTTAAACCAGTAACCACAGCAACGAAGGAGATAGAGCGTGCTATACTGGGAGATGATCCTGACGGTAAAAGAAAAGAAGAGGGTCTTATTCCTGTGTTAGAAAAAATAGCAAAAAGAACTAAACAAACAAAAAAATCCTTGCAATCACTTCCTCAGGATATATCAACCGCTTCGAAACGAAAATTTAAAGGATTTCAGGAAGAACTAGTTAGTGGACTACCTAAATCAATTATATTTACCGAGAGCGCTAAACAACAAATTCTCAACGAGGATATAGACAATTTAGGTGAATTCGCTGCTAACAGCTATGATTCACAAGAGAAGTTTTTCACGGACAATTATTCGGATTATAGAATGTCACATAATGAATGGGCTGATATAGTGTATGAAATAAATACTGGGAGTTTAGATAGAAGGATGAAGGAATACAGAGACTTCAAGAGAAAATTTCAATTCCAAATAAGACAGCCATACAATGAGAAGAAATTTCTGGGGAGTGGTCTAGTTGGAAACGCTAGCGTTTCATGTCCTGGTAGTGTTCTCAGTGATATATCACGATTAGAGGTTCTTGTAGGAGGGTTCCGAGCCGGAAATAACTCACCGGAAATAATTAATGAAGCAGCTGATATCTGTAGACGATTATTTCAGGGTGGTATCATGGATATCAGCACATATCGAGATTTCATTGGCGAGTTAGTGGAAAGTGGGTATCATAGTGACTGAATTGAAAAGTCAATTGATTAGATAAATAACAATTGAAAAATTGTTTCTGATTTCAAATAATGATCATACACTACAATCATGATAAACCAACCCCCGTCTACGTAGTTAATTCACGGTTTCCGGTTTATAGAGCATACTACGGAGATGGTTTAGGTAATACCATTGCAGGGTTATTTGCGAGAATGGCTCCAAAAGTGATGCCGTTGGCTAAACAATTTGGAATGAAAGCAATTGATGTTATTCGTGATAAGGGTATTGGTGCTGTTGGAGATCTTGCTGGAAAAGCGTTTTCAACTGCGAAGAATAAATTAACATCATTAGTGAAATCACGGATGAAATCCAAAGGATTTTCAAAACCGTTACCGTCTACAGCGGAAATTCCTGCAAGTGTTAGTAGAATTATAAATAACGCAGTAGATGAAAAATTAGCGTCGATGGTTTTAACCCCCGACCAAAGCAATATTGCAAATATGATAGCAGGAAGTGGCTTTAAAAAACTACGACGATGAAAATGGAAAATCGCGATTTAGACTCTGATAAATAGAATAAAATGTTCAAAAAGTCACATGATCCAGCGTTTGATATAGACGCCCCAGTTGGCAAGGATGATTCTGTACGCGATTATCAATATTACGCCTATCATGCCATAGACTCAAATAGTCGAGCAAGAATCGATCTTCAAGTCCATGATACCAGTAAATACTTTCTACCCGCTGAAGCGTTTATTGAAGTAGAAGGAGAAATTGTAACAGCTGCTGATACTCCTGCTGTACCAGCACCGTATCCAGCTGGTACTCAAGTCGGTTTTGTCAATAATGGTATCATGGCGTTATTTGAGAGTGCAAAATATCTCATTGATGGAAAAGAAATTGAGGCGATAGATCGCGATGTTGATGTGGCTACAACAATAATCGGGTTAGCGAGATATTCCGATGATTATACAAGATCAGCAGGACCTTCTATGATGTTTGCAAAAGATGCTACAAATACCGCTGGAGGAAAACAATTTGTTGTAAGACGACCAAAGAATAATGCTGGCACCGCTAATATTGATGCCGAAGATATGATTATAAACAACGATGTTAATTTCAATCTAGGAGCTGCAACACGTATTTCAATGTTGCAAGGAGCGCGTAAATCATTTTCATGCGCGATTCCACTGCATCATATATTTGGATTCTGTAGAAACGTCCGAAAAGTTATTTATGGAGCGAAGCATACAGTATCGCTTGTACGAAAGAGTGATGATAGTGACGCAATCTGGAGGATTCCAGCAGACAATGCAAATCCAAATGCTGATGCCGGTAAAGTCAATTTAACAAAAATATCATTGTGGATGCCAGTGTTGACTCCAGCAATCACCGCAGAAGAACGATTACTATCATTTATGGACCAAGGAGGAAAATCATTACTAAGTTGGCTAACCGTGAGTACAGATGTTAAACAATCAGATATCAGGGGGTTATTCACTTGGAACCTAGCATCAAAACAAGGTGTTGCTGCGCCACGTCATATATTTATTGCGTTACAAGATAACGCACGAGTTGGCGATCAACGTTTCAGTCATATGATATTTGATCAATTAGGTGTGAAAGACGTCTCACTGAGAATAAACGGCCAACAGGAACCATCCGAGGATATACAACTTAATTACACAGAAAATCATATTGCACGAGTTTATCATCGTCTGTTGTCATTTATGGCACGTGATCAAAATGTGGATACTGGTTTGCAAATATCACAATATGATTTTAAAAATCTGTATCCAATCTATTACTTCTCACTGGAACATCTCGATTTGATGAGACAATCTGTTGTTGATATACATTTTAGAGCTAATGTGACTCGTGGTGCTATTGCTGATTATAGAGCGGTTGCTGTCATTCTCAGCGACAAATCAATGCTACTTGAAGGTGTTGGTGGAAGAATGAGAGTGGTAGATGCACCAGTGGAAAACATGTAATTGAAATTGTAAACGATTTAGAATCAATCAATTATGTATAATGTCATATAGTAATATTAGTGTTGCGTTAACTCCCGGTCAATTAAAAAAATTGCAATCGGAATCAGCTAAAAAATGTGGAACCACAATCACGTTGAAACCCAACCAAATGACTGGTGGTGCAAATAAACTATCGCTGACAACTCGTCAGGTGAAACATTTCAATGATGCACTAGTAGCAAAAAAGGGTGTTCAGATTACTCTTTCTGCGGCTGCTATCAAAAATATGATTAAAACAGGCGGTATATTCCCGTTGTTAGCTGCGATACCAGCATTGATTGCAGCATCAGCCCCAGCGGTGGCTAAAGCGGCAGCGTTAGGAGCCGTTGGTACTGCAGCAGGAATGGCACTAAAGAAGGCAACTGGGAAAGGATATAAAAAAAAGGGAAAGGGTCTAAGACTACCAGGAACCCCGTATTCGTGGTACAGCGGAAAGGGTCTAAGACTAGGACCGGTTTATTAATTGGAGAGTCTATGACTCAGGAACCTATGGTTCCCATGTCCAATTTTGATTTACTCGATGCTGCTAAAAAACTCGCGATTAAAAACTTCAGAGGTGTATTTATGAAAGATCAATTACCACATCAACCAAACAGCGTTGAAACCGGAATCATTAATTTAGATAACAGCACCGGACCCGGAACTCACTGGGTTGCATACGCTATTGATCCACGTGGGATTGTCTATTTTGATTCATATGGATTAGCCCCACCAAAAGAGTTTATGCGTTATATAAAAACCCTTCCAATGAAGACTTGGTATTCTACGCTACCAACACAACAAATGAATGACCCACCAATATGTGGCAGCGAAGTATTAAATGTCCTTAACGCTATTTCTAACTCCTTGAGTAACCCAAGCGGAAAACCACCACATGTTGTCGTGAATGAATACACTAGTAATCGCTGGAGAAAATCGAAGATTTTTCAACGAAGTCGTCAAAAACGATTTTAGAGAGAGAAAGAGTTTTACAATAACATGATTGATATTTGGGGGAGATCTTTGAAACCCAAACCCGATGACACTGCAACCGGTGATGTAAAAAAACTAATCAAAGATGAAATAGCTGAGACGTTAAATTTAGCAAGTGTTGACCCGAACGAAATAGTTGTATTTCAGGACAAACAGGGTAAATTGAAAAGCAGTGATGTGTCATTGAATGACATTTTGATACGGCAGCGCGACGCCGCTGAAAACTCTATTGCGCTATATTCCAACAGTGGACAACTTAAACCAGGCGCACTTGTGTCTACAATCACCGACGCGATTGACGCCCACAAACGTGATCTGGAGGATTATATACGAGGTTATAGTACTTTTCGCAACAATGTCATACATAAATTCTTTGGAACCCCGCTTGTGGTTGGCATGACTCTCGCTGAAATTAAAAACTATCTATCGCTATTCTTTTTTAACAAGGACGCGGGAAGGATGATGAATGAAAATGAAATCAAGGCAAATTATCTCGAGATTTCTAAACTAATAGAAGATCAAAAACCCACTAACGACGTCATTGTTAAGTTTTTTGGAACCCCGCTTGTGGCAGGCATGACTCTCGCTGAAATCAGTGAGTTTATCGGCAAGCACACTCACAATGCCTACATCGCTAATAATTTCTTTGGTATCCCGGCTACATCTACAATAACTCTCAAAGATATTAATATGTTTATGGTGAGACAAACAACACTTAATACCATCGTGGATAGATTTTTGGGGAGAACACCTGGTTCTGAAACCACATCGTTGACAGGTGCAACCCTCGCTGAAGTTAAAAAAGCTATTGACGAACAAAAATCCACCAATGAAAAAGTTAACAATTTCTTTGATGGTCCTGAAGGTCATGATACCACTACGACATATTTTGACCTTGCTAGTGATTATAAACTCCGAGTAGATATGGACTTTAGTTTATTTTTGATTTCATTTTTTAAACGCCGCGATAAAACGTCGATGAAATATACTGAAATCAATAAAACCTATTCTGACGTCATTGACGATATTTCTAAACTAAAGGGGAATTTTGAGCGGGTACAAAAACCAGTCAATGACATTGTTGATAAGTTCTTTGGAATTTCACATAACGCGGGTATGTCTCTCGTTGAAATTATCGCGGCTATCAATAAGGTAAAAATTCCACATAGTGTAAGCGCCGTTAATAACATCGTGTACACGGTTGATAGTGGAACTTTTGATTGGATCCGAGGAAACAGAAATTATCTTTATGTTGGCCACAGACATACTGGTGTACCAGGTTGCTACCGACTTACAATAATACATCACCGTAAATTTGATTTGGAATTCAGCAACACAGGTATCAGAGGTGTTAACACATTGATGTATATACTAGAGAAAATACCAAAACCTCCACCCTATATACCAGTCCCATTTCCGATTGTTATAAGCAATTCCGACGAGTCTGTGATTAGGGAGCCACTACCCTGGATAATAGAATTTGTATCCGGTATCCCCTCATCCGATCCTAAAACCACTTCGTTGGTAGGATAATTGAAAACACTAGTTGGTTTAAAATAACAACAATGATTCCATCATCGTCGTAATATCGATTCGACACCGTGAAAGAGTTTTCCGCGAATTTGAAATTACTTTCCGCGAACTTGAAAACACAATTGAAAACACTAGTATTTTTAAAATAAAAATGATTTCATCAACGCAATGTCGCTATGATCAGGTCAGAGAATTTCAGACTAGACTCAAAACCCTCACTGAGGAGTATCAAATAAAAATAAAAAAATACCGACGAAGAATCACCGCAATTGATATTATTATGTACTCCGTGTCAAGCGTTCTCGCTGGCGCCGGAATAATACTTGCATCGGTTACAATGATTGCCCCGGTCGTAGTTCCAATTTGCATTTCTGCGGTGGCTACAATCGGGGGTATATCAACCGGGATAGCAAAAAAGATATCATCATGCAGCCAGAGTAAACTGCAGAATTACTTAATTCAATTTCATATTGCATCAACCGCATATTCGCAGTTATCCCTGATGATATCGTCGTCACTCGATAATACGATTATATCAGATAGTGAATTCTCAGCGATGGTCAGTATTTTTGATTCCGCGATATCGAAATTAGAGCGACAACATGAATATAATAACAATGACAACACCGATGGAATTGGAAAACACGAACCCAAAAACCAAAATGATCTCAATAATCTCAACCATACCAGATTGTGAGTTCTCAGTGATGGTCAGTATTTATGATTCCGCGGTGTCAAAATTAGAAATACAACATGAGTATAATAACAATGACGACACCGATGGAATTACTTCAACAAATAGTGGAGAACACGAACCCAGTACAAACAAGCATGATATCAATAACATCAACGAATCCTGAATTCAGTGTGAATTTCCCTAGCCCAGTCCCCGTGAAGGAGATAGCGCTAGCAAAACTACGAGTGTATCACAGTTGGCCTAATATCAGATCAAAATCATTTGGTGGTCAACAACCCAATAATTCTTTAGTGTTTGCAAATAAGAATAAACCCGACGGAACCCCAGACTGGAAAGTTGTTTCGATACCAACAGGGTCATACCAAATCGAACAAATCAATAATGAATTCGCGCGTAGAATAAAATCGATTACTGGAGTAGAGTCAAAAATCGCTATAACAGTTCATGAGCCGACGCTATCATCCGCAATTGAGATAAGCACAGAAGGATACGTCGTAGATATCTATCAGAGTTCTATTAGAACCGTACTAGGATGGCCTGAAAAACCACCGGAAAAATCCACCACCGACTTAACCACGGACGTAGAATCATATCATGAAATCAATCCCAGTTATCGAGATAATTTATCTGATATAAGAAAAGGAAAAATCGCCGATAGATTTATATTCACCAACAAAGACACATTGCAATGGGATTTTATCATTAAAAGAACAACCGACTCATCTGTTACTATTTCATTTACGCTAACTGACGTCCGTGGTTATTTTAATGAGATTAAACAATAATATGACACACAACTAGAACAACTACGGAAAACAAGATCGCAAAAACACGTTGAAATAATAAATCAGCTTATATCGGACATGGAATATATCTATGAACTAATTATTCAAACAATAATTAATGACAACAGCGACAATAAACAACGATTCCTAACCGATTACAATATCACAGAAGACAATCTGCGTAATTTCAAGTTTCCGAAATACAACGCTGATGAATTAGCAAGAATTGTTAAAACCGATATCAAAGCGCTACAAAAATCAGATTCAACTATCCTCCTCAAATATAATAATGATCCAGATGGTGGCGGTAGGCATATCGCTCCGTTCAACGTGAATATTTCATCGGTGATTGCGCTCAATTTAGTATGTGATGTTATCGAAGGAAGCTATCAGATTAATCTAGAGCAATCAAATCAAGCTCAGCAGGGATATATTCTTTATTCGTTTGCACCAACAGCTCCTCCAGGATTCCTAATTATTGAAAACCCAATTAATCCTGTCTACATGCGATGCCATAATAATTCATTAACCAGAATTAATTTCAAACTCACCGACCAGTCAAATAATCTGATTGATTTACAAGAAGAGGTGTTAGCGATTAGTTTGCTTGTAAAGTCCTAAGGACTGGATCAAATATTCGGTTAAAATCATTTCTTATTTTTTGTTAACTTGTAGCAGCAGAGAGGGTGGATGACCACATCGTTGCGAGCAAAATTGATTAAAAAATCGTAAAATCTCCGTTTTTGCAAAAATGGAGACTTTTTTTTTGGTTAAATGAGATTTCGTTGGAAGCCTTATATTTTGTTCGAAAACGTGGTCTGTAAGCCTTATTTTGCTCGAAAACATGATCTGTAAGCCTTAATTTTGCTTGAAAACGTGGTCTGTTCACCCTCTCTGCTGCTCTGCTATACAATGTTAATTCCTATTAGCTATTGGAATCTACACATAATAATACAAATAGTGACACATGCCTGAAAGGACTTGTCTGCATTTCAGCAGAAAAAAATTATCTCGACTTCGATTTTCATCTAAAATCAAGTAATCTGATTGGTAGGATCGTAATTTGGAATTAAAATTGACGGGTGAATGTATTTATTCAGTACAGACTTAACTTGAAGATTATGTTTGGTCAAAATGGGACGTGAACATAAAAAACCCTTCTGAGTTTCTCTAATATTAATCCCGATCATGTATCTGTTGTATATATTATGGATACCAGTCTATCGCACACATTATCACAAAATTTGAATGTGAATTATGAACATCTAAGATTTTGTCTGCAACAGTCGAAATATTTGTTTCAAAGTAATTCATTTGGATTGAAGAGTAAACTCAACATATCATTTAAGTAAAGATGCGGATAAACTAATATCTTCGTAAAGGAAACGCAAAAAGTCTTAAATATTAGTGAAAATCTATGTGTAACATCATCTGTCAATTAAAGTAGATCTAATATATTATTTACCAATGCTGACATAATCATTTATGGGGTCATACATTTACATCTCTACTAGAGTTTGTTTATGTTTTCTGAACTCTATTATCCATCTTAAAATATGGAAAATGAGTCAGTTTGTTTGCTCATCTAGCAGACACAGAGCACGTACACCATACCATCAGCTTTATTTATGGAGTGTACTAGACAATAATATATAATGAACGGTCAAGCACACATAGTACATTGACCCAGATTTTCCTATTCCATGCATACTAAAAACTGCATTCAAATAATGTATAAACTACCTATATAGAAATATATTTTGGGGATTTAAATTTTGAAACAAAAAATAATTTCATCAGTATGGTAACTGCTTGTAAATGTGTAAGATGCTGTCTGAAATAAAACACGATCATGACCGGCATCTAATATCCGGTTTGTTAGGTATATAGCATGGCTTATTTTAAAGGTCTTCACAAAAGGCTGCGTGTGAAATTAAAGGAAATTTGTTCTTCCACATAAACAGGCACATCCACCCAAAGGAAGAGTGTAATACAGCCTCTCCAAGAGTTCAATACACTTCGTTTCAGTTACCTCTGTCAACGTTTGGGCACTAAAGAAACTGACCTAAGGGTCTGCGACAGACGTGTGTACCGACCAATATGATGCAAAAGAATAAAAATAAAAAAAGATAAAATAAATATTTCTTTGTGTGTAATACTACTACTACTACTAATACTACTACTACTACTACTACTACTACTACTACTACTACTACTACTACTACTACTACTACTACTCCTATAATAATAATATAATAATAATGATAATAGTAATAACGATAATAATAATATAATTATAATGATACTAATATAATAACCATAATGTAAAAATTAATAATAATAATAATAATAATAATTAATAATAATAATAGCAATAATAATAATAATATTAATGATAATAGCAATAGTGATAATAATACTAAATAATAATAATATTAATAATGATAAAAACACTAATGATAATAATACTAAATAATTTAATAATAATAATAATAATAATAATAATAATAATAATAATAATAATAATAATAATAATAATAATAATGAGGATTTTATGGAGCCTAGCCATTAGAAGCGCAAAGCGCTTTACAAAATTAGACGACACCTAAAACATACAAAACTAATATAATTATATGTTTAAAAAAACAACACCATGAGATTATATAAATAAATAAAACACGCGGGAAAATATTTAAGGTAGGAAATATTATCAGGTATTTAAGTTTCTTCTTGCAGTCGAAATAGGTGAATTTTAAGAGCACTCTTGAATGACATCAGTATGTCTTTGTGTCTAAGTTCAGTAGGCAATTCGTTCCACGTTGCTGAGCCCTAGTATGCAAAAGACTATTGTCCATATGACTTCGTTTTTATAGTGGAAATAATGAGTTTACGATTGCCAGAAAAGTAGTGTAAGCATCTTGCTGGTGTGTACACATGGGTGAGGTCGTATAGGTATGTTGGACTAGAGCCCGTCAGTGAAACGTAACACAGATAACTAATTTTCTGTTCGATTCTGGATCGAATGGATAGGCAGTATAGGGTACAAAGCATGGATAGTGTTCTCTGATCGTGGTACTCTAAGGATGATCCAAGCAGCTGTATTTTTAACTTTTTGAAGTTTCTGCAGTAGATATTGAGACGAACCAGACAGAATTGAGTTACAATAGTCCAGTCTTGAAAATATTAACGAACACACAAGTGTTTTAGTTGCATCAACTGAAATATATTCGCGAACTGAGCTGATGCGTCTCATCTCAGGATATGCAGTCTTTTATATGTTCAGGACATGTTGGTGCAATGTGAGAGTAATGTCCAGAGTAACACCTAGTTTTCGTAGTGACTGTAAATTTAATGTTGGTGTTGCTGATATGTATTGCTTGAGGTAAAGGATGTGAATAGGAAGATCGTCATGTTCAGAATGGCCTCAGTTTTATCATCATTCATCTGCAGCTTGTTACATGACATCCATGATTTCACATCCGAAATGCACCTCTCTACTCCTTGGATGGTAGCATCAACTTCAGTTGGGTGGCTAGATTTGTATAGTTGGCTGTCATCAGCGTACAATTGGTGAGACACTGAATGATGATCAATGACACTTGACAGTGGTTGAGTGTATATATGTGTCGTGTTGACTAGGTAGGACTTGAACTACAATAAGGCAGTATTATGAATGCCAAATACATGTTGGAGAAGGTGAAATAATATATCACGGTATGTTGTGTCAAATGCTGCAGACAAATCAAGAAGGGTGAGGACTGAAATGGTTCAGCTATCTAAAGCAGAGAGGATGTCATTAACTACGTTTAGAAAGGTAGTTTCAGTAATGTGGCAAGGGCGATATGCAGACTGTACATTGTTAAAAGACTGTTTGAATTCAGATGAGATACAAGTTGGGATATAACAACTTTTTCTAGATTTGTGGCATGAATTAGACATTAGAACAATGCGGTAGTTCTTTTATTCGTTATGGTCAATTGTTAGTGTCTCCAAAAGAGGCGATGCGTGGTAGAAGTTGTAGGTTGTGATGTGGTTAAGATATTTGATCATGGAGTTCGTTGCGATGAAAGCAATTCCTCCGAGAAAGTGGATGGGGAACGACTTGATAGAGTTAACGGTGGGTGTTAGATCTAGGCATTTGGGCTCATCGCGTGATGTTTTTAGCCATGTTTATGTCAGGAAAAAGACGTCGACAGTCTGATCGTTGATAAAATTAACTATTTCTGTGCGCTTTTCAGGTGGTCCTACTGATCGTGCATTGAATATAGCGATACGCAGTGGTATCTTTGTGATAGTTGACACAAAGGATGACGATTTAATAGGGATTTGAATCATGTTATCTAAATTAACGGCCGCATTTTTAAATTGCTGAGACGGAAAGGATGAAAAGGAGAAAACTGGAATTTTTCTTCCTGTTCTTCCTCGGCCAGCTTTGAAATAATCTCTTTTTTCGCTTCCATTTACATTTAAGTAATGATGAATGTTGTGCCAGGTCGTTTAGTCTAGTGCACAATGTAGTGTGGAGAGCCAAGAAGTGGTCATTTAATGCAAATTAATGAAATTCCATCATAGCATGAACGGGTGGAGTGGCGAGTATCACGTGATGGCGATTTGTTCAACAACAAAGGACGTTGTAGCAGTGGATTGCGACAGCTGAGGAAAAGTCTAATTGTTTTCGTTTCGAAAACAAGGATTTTGATTGATTGAATTATGGACGTGTTCGCCCATCAGAGCATGTTTTATGTCCGCACAGTGGACTAATTCATTATTCGTAGTTGAGGGAATGTTAGCAACACCCCCCCCCACGCGTTTATACATGCAAAGAGTGTTGTTTAATTCTAGGGTAAACAAGGAGATGAAGAAACACTTATGAACAGAACAGCCAAATGCATGATGAACACAATAACGTAGACGAAGACAGACAACAAGCACATATATATTGAAAAACAGCACAAAAAATAGAACAGCTGCTTCGGCATCCATCTTAGTCCATCGTAGTCCATCCATAACAATGTGGTCACAATTATTTTACAAATTATCTCTAAAACTAATACACTTTCTTCGAAAACAATTTTGCACGTTTCGTTCCAGTTTTAATATTAGGTTTGAAGTTAAGAGGACTTATTTGTCTTGACATAATAATGTAAAAGGAATATAGTCATTATAATATAAGCGACTGCAAAATCAGTAGATACATATTGCTCTGGGGGCCCAGAGTGGCCTAGTGGTCTAAAGCACTCTCCGTTACGGATCACTGCCATCTCACCTCTATCTGCGTGGGTTCAAGTCTCAGATTCGGCCAATGTGGGTATGTGAGAAAGTTTGCCAGTAGCTTCTCGTGGGTTGGTGATTCTTCCCGGGTTTTCCCGGGTTCTTCCTCCACCACTAATACTGGTAGCCATGTATAGCCTATCGTGAGCTGAAAATGGCTTTAAACCCTACAACAACAACAACAACAACAACAACAACACATTGCTCTGTAAAACACCGACATCGCTACTTTTGGTACATCATGGAACTACCTATGGGTGAATCCATTGTAAAACAGGAGTGATCAGCTACTGAATTAAAATCCTTATAAACTAAATAAATGTAGGTTGCATAAGGTATAAATATAAAAATGTACATGGTATCAATGCTCTCCGGAAATGACATTTGATAAATTCAATGCTTAGCTTATTTACTGTAAGCATCCCATTTACTAATTTTGGTACCAAATCGCGAATTTATATGTTTGGGTCAAAATGTCACTCATGTTTTCTGTGTAAACCCAAACAGCCGAGTGGACAAGATTGTTAGGCATAGCATGGATCAAGACCAGCATACAATGACTGGTTTCTGTCTCCATAACAAAGTACAAAATCAAGTTCCAATAAACTCAACAACTACAACCGACAACGCATGTAAACCTGACAGTTATTTCAGAAAGCACAATATTTTGGGGTATACTATTAGAAGACATTTTTAAAGTTTATATATAACATTGATGATTTTGAACGCACCGCTCAAGTTTGATTTGTATGCATCGATAATTAGATTTTATTATCAAAAGGGTTAATTAATTTTTCATCATAAAAGCTTTCTTTTTACTGCGTACGATTGACAGCAATTCTAAGAGTGTGACAGTGAACTATTGACAATAACTCAGATTGTATTAATCAAAGCAACGATTGCTCTGAGTTTTAATAAAAATGTACATTGGCTGCATGTTTGTAATAATAATATCCATGGGCTGCATATCTGTAATAACTATATCCTTGGGCTGCATATCTGTAATAACTATAACTATAACTATAACTATATATATATATATATATATATATATATATATATATATATATATATATATATATATATATATATATATTTGTGTGTGTGTGTGTGTGTGTGTAAACAGAAAACGAACAAAACGAACAGTACTCATTGACTTCCATGGGCATAAGATAATATAACCATATCGCCTTGATAAATGTTTACAAACTAACTGGATGACGCATGCAAATTTGTCCAGCCTATCTATGTAAGAGCATGACAAGTGTATATAATTATTTCATTAATATAAATTAATAAACTTACATTATATTATACACTTCTACCCAGATTAACGTACATTAGACACGTGTATAATAATAACACAGGATTTCATTTCAACAAAGCATTCTAACTCAATCCGTAGCTAAATGTTTTGCGTCACATGCAGGATGTCAATATCGTATTTTATTTTTCCTTTTGAAATTTGCTTAGAATAAGTATTATATGTCGGCTATTTTAGATTCTTCTTTTGTATTCCGTTTTCCTTTTTCAAGATTTGGTTATTACTATTGAAATCATCCTAATTTTCTCTTTTTTAGTATCTCCTACCTTCTTTCTTTCTTTTTTTCTTCATTTCTCGTAGCACTATTGTTGAAAACAAATAATTTAATTCAATTTTCTGAAAAAAAGTCCATTGTATTTTCTCTACTTTATCTCTAAGACACATATAGAATTATTTTTCTTTTGAGTCTGTTGGCACATATATAATTCTGAGTTTCATAATTATATGCACAGAAAACTTCAATCACAATCAAATAAAAGCGCACGTAAATTAGTAACGTTAGCAACTGGTTTTGTGGTTGTATGAACTAATTTTCAAACTTTAAAATCACATAATTTTATTTTTGAATTTGCTATTCAGTCAGTCATGCTGCTAATTTGCATTCCATTAGTTGTTCTTCCAAGTTCATTTATTAAAATTATATATATTTACTTTTATTTATCTCTCCTGTGCTAATTTGCATTCCATTAGTTGTTCTTCCAAGTTCATTTATTAAAATTGTATTTATTTACTTTTATTATTTATCTCTCCTGTTTAACACGGTATAGTACAACTCTGACCTACCTTGAAACGGAACATCAAGATTGATTATACTGCTATAAATTTATCATAAGATTGACACCTGTCAATTTACCTATATATAATAGGTAGACAAGGGTTACAGTTATATTCCCCATTAGTCTCTACTTTGGTTTGTCAGTACTAAACTTTCCGTTGCGTCCAAATCGTAAGTAAACATCTGGCAATAAAAAGTATCTTCAAGGATGAACTCGCAGTCATGTTTTTGTCATATGTTAACTTGAGTTTTTGAGAAACTGAACTGTAAAGAAAACATTTTGTCATGGATCACTCTCACCAAAATACACATAGAAACCCGCACACAATTTTCATATTATAAAACACAAAGAATTTCGTTTAAATAACTACCAAAAATGCCTCGATCTTAAAGATTATGACCTAAAAGAGAGGAAAATATTCTAAAACTAGATTTTGGACTAGCTAGTGAAACGGATGCAAACATTGTGACATCATTGTTATCAGGTAAGCTAATTTATTTGCAATTTTAGTGAAACACATATTTGCATGCAACATAAGTTTCAACTTTACACGCAAAATCTTATCTATGTTTTTGAAAACCAAGGAGTAGAACAGCTATCAGAAAGTATGCAATTTTTGGTATTCGCAATAGTACAATATTTAGACCAAATCTTTGAGTGACTCCGAAGATAAAGTTGCTACATTTGCCGTAATCATAATGTTTTGAATGCAGTGCGAATGTATTCCTAATGTAAAGAACATTCCCTATTATACTGATTTCGAAAACAATAACATCGATAAATTTAATTTTAATATAATTTTAAACAAACATGTAGACTTCATAATGATTTATAACATAACATTTTAGTACAAAATTAAAAACGAAACTAACAGACTTGAAAAAGTAAAGATGACCTGTGAGTAATATTTAGAAAAATTGAAAAATACGATCTGATATCCTGTATCATTTTGTTTCAGACTTAAATAGCACGATATCTCATAGAGAGTTTTGAGGCAGATTTTAGTATATCCATATAGGTGTAAACAATAAAGAAACAATGAAAACCGATATTCTAGAGTTATTGTGTCGATTTTTTCGCCAATTGTTAGTATAGATAACAGCACACTCATAATTTTTCTAATGATGGAACCAGAAAAAGTACAAAGCGCTTGAATGTCAATAACCACTATGGTGACCCTGTAATAGTAAAAGACTGCACAGGAGACTATACCTGCCTGAAAAGCGGTGCTACTGCAATAAATATTGAATATCTATTGGAAGCTGGAATTTGAAGATCACTGATATATTGTGGAGCCATGTCATGAAAATATAGATGTTATGTGTATATAATTTAATTATTAGTTTCTTAGTTTTGATTTTTTAAAATTATATTGCATGGTATTGTAACGTAATATTGTTTACTAGACTTGGTTTTGTTTAGAACTAAGTTCAGTTCTGTTTCAATTGATTTTTTCATTGATGAACACGTATTAATGGAAACACTGCATCTAATTTCTGACCTTGATTCAGAACTAGCGACAGTTTTGGGAAACAACTTTTAATATATTTGGTATTCTTTCTCAGAGTAAGAATTATTAAGTCAAGACCATACCTGGACGACATTATACTTATCATGTGACAAACTTCCATCCTTTCTAGAAAGATGAACTCATGACCCGAGCATCTGTTTTGGGTTTTAGTTAGTCTTATAACTCATGTTATGAAAAAGGATCCAGTCGGGCTCCAAACATATGTTTTGACCAGTTTGAGTTGAAATTTTATTTTAATGAATTTCAAGTGATTATTTTCTCTGGACATATCTAAGTGCTCCTACAAATGTTTTGGATAAAACAGTTATTGGAAGTTATCCTGAATTCAAGACTGGAAAAAATATTTTCTGTGATTTAACAAGAGACGGTTGACCTAAGAGCACTTCGCAGGTTACAACATGTGTCATCCTCTTCCATTTTGGATTTCATCGGGATTCAAACTCAGTTTCATTCAGGACTTTTTATTACTAAGATTTCTATTTTTTAATTTTTGGATTATTTTTGGATTTGACTGTTAACAAAGTAAATTCTTTTTTCTCATTTTACACCTTATATTCTAGGAAAATAAATTATTTGTTAAGTTTTAAAAACCTTGATGTCCCCACTATTCTCTGTTCCTTTTTGTAAGACCTTAGACTCGTAACAGAACATTGGGTGCTTGACCGTGGGATATATGAAAAAAAAATTGGCTACAATATTTCAGAAAACGTTTTCTTTATATAAAAAAAATAATAGAAATTCCTCTAGTTTTTTTTTAATGTTTTTAAATTCTTTGCATTATTTCACATTTTAAATTGTTTAGTGAAATCAACATTTTTTAAAAATAATATCATCAAACGTGGAGATCTTTTTTTCAAAACTTGCCCAGTAACAGTTAGACCTTTTGAAAAGAAGATGAATGGCTTCAACTTGCCATAACATAACATATGGTCTTTCTGAACAAAAGCTTTTACGAAGCAATGCATACAATATTTGTGTCTTTTTTGGGTGGAAAAATAAATGAATTAAGATTAAAAATACAAGATGGAATCATATTTACGAAAGTTTGAACTTTAGAAAGAAGAAAAATAAATGCTATTGGAGGAATAGGAGAGAGAAAACTGATGCAGTTACAAGCGGAGAAAGAAGAGACAAATGTAGCTACAGAAAAACATACAGTTACATAAAGAAGAAAAACAAATGCATTTAAAATCGACAAAATAAAAGAAAGAGAGGGAATATAAATTTAGAAAAAGATACATCGAGTTGGTAAGTGAAATACACGTTCCCACTTCACATACAAATTTAAGTTTTGGTGCTATTTAGAATATTGTTAGTACACCATTTAGAGAAAAATTAATAGCCAAATATTTTGCTCAGTTTTAAAAAATTGCTAAAATTTGAAATGACCAAGGGAGCATTAGACTATTATTACGATGTATATTGCTGATAAGGCTAGTGATATTTACAATTCGCGGTCACTACAGCAAAGTGCTGACTATGATCTGATTAAGGAATGCATCTTAAAGGTTATGAGTTGGTATCTGAGACTTATCAGCCACAATTCAGGAACTATAGAAGGAAAGCTGGACAAAACTCAGGTCGAATTTGTAAGAGAAAAGTGTAGTAATTTTAATGATGGTGCTTAGCCAAGAAAGTTGATCAAGATTACAAAAATCTCAGCAACTTACATTACTTGAAGAGTTCAAGAACTGTGTCCATGGTGACATTAATACTTATCTTGATGAGCATAAGGTATAAACTTTCACAAATGCTGCCCGTACTGCTGACGAGTATTTGTTGTTTTTTTATAGCTCATACTGTTATTTTTGTAGGCAAATCTTCCACTCAAGCGTATGCTGGTAAAAAGGTATGTCAGCCGAATAAGAGCCTGCCTAAATTTCAATCTGGCATAACATTTATAAATCAAGCTTCTGTTAAACTTGATTTAAAAAATCCCTTATCTCTTTCTACGTGTACCTATTGTAAGACAAAGGGACACGTTATTTCTGATTGCTGAAAACTGAAAAATAACAACAGAGTCGGACAGACCTCTTTTAGATGCTCATTGTGTCTAAAAGGTCATTGCCACTGTCATGTATTGAAAGCAATACATTTGTTGGGTCTAATAACACCAGTCTGATTTTATTATGGAGAATTATAAACCATTCACATCGAATCGTTCTATATCATTCATGGCTGATTCGGCCAATTAAAATTGTAAGGGACACTGGAGCTTCTCAGAGTTTCTTATTATCAGGTACTTCGCCTTTTTCGGAGAAATCTTCTTCTAATGAGGGTGTTCTTATTCAAGGAGTAGAGTGAAGCTTTGTTAATGTTCCTCTTCGTTGTGTAAATTTGTCATCAGATTTAGACTAAGGACCCGTGACGTCAGAATAGTGTATTCGCTACCCATTGAGGGCATTCATTTACTACTAGGCAACGACCATCATTGACATAAGTTTGTGGTTAATCCACTTGTAACTGACACGCCTTGTTTTTGATCAGAAAGTCGATCCTATTGAAAATAATTTCCCTGATTTATACTGAGCTTGTGCAGTTATTAGAGCAATAGCAAAGACAACTCTTTAGAATGATGTTAATCAGGGAAGTACACCTTTAACTGACATTTGTATAGGTCAGATTTTTTATGAGGTCACTTTCACTTTTTGTTTCATTCAATTAGAATATATTGATCACAGCGATCCTGTTGTAACTACTCATTCTCTTTATTCTAATCAGGATGACAAACGACAATCACTTGTCGTTGAACCGTAACAAGACCATAAGATCTCCTGTTTATTTCAAATTTCCGTTAGTGAAACTGAAGCCACTAAAGTACCTGTCTGTTATTTCATTAAAATTGATATTCTTATGAGACACTAGCGTCACCCGCTCCCCCGAGGCACCTGCTAGTGACGAGTGGTCAGTGAACTATCAAATTGTAGTTTCAAAATCATAAAACCGGAAATAGTTAGTCTGGCTCATGAAACTCCTTTGGCTGGTCATTTAGGGATTTTAAAGTCTTATAACAAGGTCTTGAATCACTCATATTTGCCAAAAATTAAAGTGCTGTTTGTAAATACTGCAGATGTCAAATGGTCGAAAACCCTAGCAGAAGATACCTAAGGCTCATCTGCATCCTATTCCTGCATTTAACGAGAGATGTAGCTGAATAATGGTATATTGTGTTGGTCCCTTACCTAAGACCAAGTCTGGTAACCAATAGTTGTTGACCATAATGTCTATTTCATCAAATGTCACCTAGACAATTCCTTTGAGGAATATTAAAACTAAAGCAAATAGTACAAGCTTTAATAAAGTTTGTTTTATTCAATTTGGCCTTCCTAAATCTGTCCTATCTGATCACGAGTCAAAGTTAATGTTTGGAAATTTCCAGCTGATTATGCTTGATCTTGTCAGTAAACAATTCAAGTCAAAAGTGAAATTATGGTTTGACAGAACTACAATGGAGAAAACGTTTGAGTCTGTTAATATAGTTCTACCTCTCTTGCTCATTTTTCAAATTTTTCTTCAGTTTATAGGATTACAGAGTTAAGAAGAAAATGAATGAGTTAAATTATAATGATATTACTCCTGGGATGTAAATAAATTAAAAGAGTGTCAGCATGTTGAGAGAGATAGCCAGGTTAATCATGCATTCAATTTAGTCGTACCTGTCCCACTCAGAGAAGATTTAAGCGAAGGACTGCAATCGAACTCGACTGATTTTGGAGTTAGAAATTTTCGGATTTCAGATATTATCAATAATTTGGACCAGACACTTTCACATTTGCAACAATAAAAAAGGAATGAACTTTAAAAATTCGGAAGTTCTTTGACATATTCACTGATGCAAGTTTAGCAATCAATTTATACAAACGTGAGTTCTGCCGTGCTCGTGTAACATTTCTAGAAAACATCGTGGGACATGGACATGTTAAAACCAATTGATGCTAAGTTCAAGGGTATCTCTGATTTCTATGTGCCTATCAGAAAAATAAAATTATGCCAATTCTAGGTATGGGTGGATACTATCGGAATTATTGTTCCAATTTAAATGTATTAAGCAAGACAACCAAGTTTCATTATACTGACAAATGTCAGGATGATTTTGATAGCTAAAAGCCATACTTAAGAATGAACCAGTTCTTGCAACTCCAAAGTTCAGTCAATGATTTAAACGTTTTGTTGATGCAAGTGATGTTGGGGTTGGATCAGTATTGATACAATGAGATAAAAAAAAAGTGTTTGATCATCCAGTGTGCTATTTTTCTAAGAAATTAAATAAGCACCAAAGAAATTATTCAACAATCGAAAAGAATTATACATTATAACAGTTGAAGTTTACATTAATTCAGCTCTTTACCCTATTATTGTGTTTAGTGATCACAAACCCCTTTCTTTCATCGGCAAAATGAAAAATAAAACTTAGATATTATTATGTTGGAGTTTGTCGTTACAGGAATATAATATTGACATTAGGCACATCAAGGGCAAATATAATGTAATAGCAGATGCACGTTCCCGTGTAAGAAAATATTATTTCATATATATTTTGTATCATTCATATTTTTAAAAATATTATGTATAACTGACCTATGATAAAAAGAAAGCTTTATTATATAAGTCTTTCTTTTTCTATTATGGGGCAGGGTAATGTATATATAATTTAATTACTAGTTTGTCACTTTTAACTTTTGTATTATATTACATGCTTGTGTAATCAAATATTAGTTACTGGACATGACTTTTTGAGAATTAGTTCAGTTATTTTTTAACTTAATTTTTTTTCACTGATAAAAGAATTAATAATAGAAACACCGTATCTAGCTTCTGACCTTGAATCCGAACCAGTGATAGCTTTGGTAAACAACTTTATATAACCAGTGATAGTTTTGGTAAACAACTTTTATATATATATATATATATATATATATATATATATATATATATATATATATATATATATATATATATATATATATATATATATATATATATATATATATAATTCTTTCTCAGAGTAAGAATTATTAAGTCAAGGCAATACCTGCATGACGTGATAATTATCATATGAGAAACGTCCATTCTTTCTGGAAAGATGAACTCTTGGCCCCATCTGGGCATCTGTTTTACGTTTTAGTTAGTCTTATAACTCATGTTATAATAAAGGATTATCAGTCGGGCTCCAAACATATCGTGTGACCAGTTTTAGTTATAATTGTATGTTGTTGAATTTCAAATGATTCTATTCTCTGGAAATACTTAAGCGCTCCTACAAAATTCTTGATTAAAACTTTATATATATATATATATATATATATATATATATATATATATATATATATATATATATATATGGTGCGCGGAGGTTTGACCACAGATGCTTGACCATATGTGGTTTGACCATAGGTGGTTTGTCCACAGCGGGGGTTTGACCACCGGGGTTTTGTCCATAGGTGGTTTGTCCATACGCCAGCTGCAACACAAACTTCAGTCACTTCAACTCTCGCCGATCATGTTTTACACGCATTACCAAAGAAAACTACTTTATCAAGAGCATTGAGAAAACACAGACAGAAAAGGAACGCCCACGGAGACAGAGCAATGCCTCCGATTCCTCACGATCTCGATTTTGAGATGCCGGAACGTTTTAGTCACTTCGTTCAGTTTGATTCGGGTCCTGGTGATGATCGTATTATCATACTTGGATGTCACGAGCTCATCGATGGCTTGGCACGTGCGTCCGTGTGGCTAGCAGATGGTAGATTCAAGACGGTGCCAGACTTATTTTTCCAGCTTTACACTATTCATTTTCAATTTGTCAACGGCATCAACCCAGCTGCGTTATACTGTCTTTTACCAAATAAAACACGTGCGACGTACGACCGATTAATCCAGGAAGTAGTGCGTCTCATTCCATGTGGACAAACCACCTATGGACAAAACCCCGGTGGTCAAACCCCCGCCGTGGACAAACCACCTATGGTCAAACCACCTATGTTCAAAGCACCTAGAACCAGGATTCGAACTCAGTTTCATTCAAAACATTTTATTACTATGACTTCTATTTTTTTTCTTCTGCATCTGAGTCGTAAAACCGTAAGTTTTTTATTCTCAGTTTTTACTTGATATTCTAAATAAGTAAAATATTTGTGAAATTTTACAAAGCTTGTTGCCTTATCTTTTTTCTGTTACTTTTTGTAAGACTTAGACTCGTAACATTATCATAATAGTTTGAAAGTAATTTACTGTATAAATACAATAACTTTAAATTAATGAATAAATGTGAGAACGGATATTCTTTTCTTGTAAGAAAATTATAGCGTATGGTGTTTTGGAAATAAATAATGTGATTTAGGTAGTTAGGGTGGTAATTCCTTCTTACGGTGGAACTTAATCAATCAAAAACAATATATATCAAACATTTGTAGCAAACATTACGGCACGCACGTAGACAATCTGTTATATTAGGCTCTTCTGGAGAATAGTACAAAACATGCGCTTTTGTATTTGTCCCTTAAGTAACCACATCTAAAAGTTATTTTATATTGTATATTATTTTTGTTTCCTTAATAGATATGTTCGATCGTTTTTGTTTTTCTTTCTCTTGATCCATTTTTTCATAAATTTAGTTGTTGTTTTGTTTCTGTGTTTAATTGCATTTACGTCGTGTTGTCGATTTGTTTCAAAGAAAGACATTTAAATCTCTCATAGTATGTAAGGTAGGGCCATCCACAATAAGATAAATTTCAGTGGCTTTCATATAAATGGTAAATCTTTAATGTAAAGGAGTCAAAGGAAAAAAAAAGAGCCAAGAATAGACAATTGATGGATTTCACTTTTCATCTACAGTAAGCAAGATGTAGCATTGGTCCAGATTCTCACCGTTACGTTTCTCTAATATTACAATCAAATCAAACAAGGGCATTTTCACTGATTTTGTATGTCTTGAATATTTCTTTAAATATTGCATGACGTATGAAATCAATTTTTTAAAAGCTAAATAATTTTCTCACATTACTGTGCAGTCATCTACAGTTGCTTGACATGAATGTATCAACTTTGTAAACGTGTTTTGTTATGAAGATTTTTGTAAGTTATGCAGAAGATTATGCCTTTCAAAATCGGTGAAGATGAAGAGCGGTGTGGTTTTCAAAAACAAATTTGGATTAGTAAACCTGATATAATTTAATAATTGTTTGCTGCCGATTCTGTTTAAAGACTGACAACACTTTGACTGATTTCACAACAGTTGAAAAGATTTTAGTTTCATTAGGTTTGGTAAGATTTTTTTTTTTAGTCTTGTTGCTTTGGTGCCATTACATGTCCTCTCAAATATCAATAACATCTTGAACAACTATGTATGTGATCAGGACTTGGGACTCTGAGGACTTGGAAGAGTGTTATTGAAGCGTGACGAAACACTATGTGATCATTGGCAACATCGAATCGCTCCGTATTAGTACGTTAGCTTTATCTAAACTGATATTAAAATTACGAAAATGTTTCCATATTTTTTCCTAAATTTTTCTGCCGCTAAGTTTATTCTTAAAGCTCTCGAAAAATTATAATTTATAGCTTATGCAATGACATATTCTGATACTTTTCTATTGTTTGCGTTTAAAACTTTACATGTGACGCTGTTTGTGACACCAAACACGCTTCACTTTCTTAGGGATATATTAGTAAAGCTGAATTATTATATTTACTTGGAATATACATATATATATATATATATATATATATATATATATATATATATATATATATATATATATAAACTGCAACACAAAGTGCAGTCAAACGTTGTAGTTATTTTTGTTCTTTTCTAAAGTAATTTCATCAATTGTTTTAATCCCTCATGTGTTCAAAAAGGAACTAATTAATTAAGGGTGGCAATTTATAAAGGCTGTCTTGTGATGATTTTCATGTTCATCATCAAACGCAACGTTGTTGTTAGGAGCTGAACATTAGCGGTGGTTGTGTTTCAAGCGATAGGAATATGACAGAGTGATTGGTTTCAACTTTTCTAATTTTATATCCAATGTTTTCTACTTCTGTAAGTGACAAATGTGTGTGTGTGTGTGTGATTTGGATATTTGACGTAGTTTTAATATTTTTTAGTCATATCTTTATGATGTCTGCATTGTGACAGCTTATAGTGATACCTAGAACTGGGGCATCATGCCGCAGACATGTATAATCATGGCCCACCCAGTCACATTATTCTGAAACCAGGCCGACCAGTCACAACCCTAACCAGTTAATGCTTAGCACCAAGCGAGGTTCCTGCTAGTACCACTTTTATGTCTTTGGTATGACTTAGTCAGGGTTTGAACCCATGACCTGCCATTTCCGAGGCGGACGCTCTAACCACTAGTCCACTGTAAGTGAAAAATGAATGTATCAAGATCAGATTTGGGATTTTGATTTTGTAGTGAAATGTGCATGCTCTTCAGTGCAGTTGGCTGATTATTGATCCATCAAGGCGATTGTTCACGGCAGTGATTGACTTTGGAATATCATTTGCAGGATACTTGCACGATTTCTTCTTCTTTGGATGCTTTACTTGTTTGCAATTCCTTTATTATTTTTGTTTAGTCTGGGTGTCGTGTTTAATATTTAATAATAATTTTATCATTCGTACTCTCACAGACGCTTGCTTCTGCTGAGTTTTGTTTCAGTTATCTGAATACTCATTTATATTCTTGGATATGTTAGTTGAGAATCAAGAGCCGAATGAATCCGTTTGTACGCTTTCATATCATAGTATTCTTGCAGTGTGTTTATATAAGGATCCGAATATTGTAAAGAAGCAGCCTTTTTTCTGTCAATTACGCTATTCCAACACATTCCTTTCTACTTTTTAGACGTAGGATACTACTGGTGTGAGATCTTTGCCCTACTAACAAAACTGCATATGAATAATTATAAATTAAAAACATAGGCATTAGTCCCAGTTACATCAAGGAATGTGAGTACTTTCACCATGATTAATTATTTATAACACTAAATCAAGAAATATTTACGGCATAATTTCAAGTCACTAACCTCATCAGTTGTCATTAATAATGGTGTCGCTCTATGTATGTTAATACAGTAATCCATCAAAAAAGATTAATCCAAAAATGCCATAATTGCTCTCATCAAACTGTAAATACAGTACTATCAATGCAGGAAGCGACCCTCTATACAAATATATTTTGACGCAGTGAGATTATTGTATGTTTTTGTTCTTTCCTATAAATAAAGTATCGCACCAATATTATGACACATACACGCCCTGAAAACGGGAATTTGTCTTTGCTATCATATTCACCCTACTACGTAATTTGTATGCATATTTTCCTTTAACTCCCCATTCTTATGTAATGGTGCAACATTTTGTAAATAACTTCGCAGTACATCTGACATGATCAGAGTGACACGTAACCATTAATATTAACGTTTGGGCTAGGCTCGCAATAACATGGCAGCTTGTGATGCATAACATCTCTTATTGGAGGCAAAATTTAATTGAGAGAGAGAGAGAGAGAGAGAGAGAGAGAGAGAGAGAGAGAGAGAGAGAGAGAGAGAGAGAGAGAGAGAATACGGCAACGTCGATCTATCATTTGGAAGAGGAAGAGACCGGAAGCAACCAGGCAATGCTGACATTCCGGAAATTTAAGTTCGACCAGTCACATGATTATATGATGAAATTTGTTTTATCGCTCTAACAGTATGGCTTATTTTGCATACATTTTGTAATTCTTTTTCTAAGACAACGTGAACCATTCATATGCCATATTCAACACCATTTTGTTTATGCAAATGATTCAATTGTTATATAATAAATACGAATGTTAGTGTTGTTCTGTTCTACATACCTGCTCAGATCTATGTTATTCCATCCATTAATTTCATATTTTATTTTAGTGTTTATCGATCCGGGCAATAACACTATGGTGGATCATTTTCTTGACAGCGATAACCAAAGCACCATAGGAAGTGGGATGTCACACGTCCCCAGCTCTGACATCTATATTTATTTCAGTCTAGGTGAAATCATTTTACGTCATTTGATTCGCTCAATGGAAGATATAAT
Source organism: Unio pictorum (assembly GCA_030141615.1). Classification (NCBI taxonomy): domain Eukaryota; kingdom Metazoa; phylum Mollusca; class Bivalvia; order Unionida; family Unionidae; genus Unio; species Unio pictorum. The sequence continues at coordinate 9,237,608 of JARLTB010000155.1, read as the reverse complement.
AGCAAACATTCGAACGTGAAAAATTGAGTTGAATAAAGCGCTCGCCTTTACCAATCATTGCCATTTTACCTCTGTCCCCTTGGGTTCCTGTCTCGGACGAGGCCAGTGTGAGTATATCAGAAATCTTGCCAGTAGATTCATATGGGTTGGTGGTTCTTATCGGAGATTTCCAAATATACACGTCATCATATAAATCCTATTATGCACTTAAAAATAGAGTTAAATTCAAACATACAGCAACCTACAAATAATAAGACTGGTAATTCCCTTAAATGTTCTACTCAACACATGTAAATATACTGACGATTTTGGCAATGTTTTCATCATGCAAAAGTTTAATGGTCTATAAAAGGAATATTCTTTCTTTAGACATATATCATTCATAAAATAAAATAAGGTTAAGTATAGCTTAAGATATTTACTCTATCACTTTTTTAACCTCTCGCAGTTACTATTGCTGAATCAGCACGTACAAAGTACTTTATAACGTACACCAAAAACATGCATTTTTATCAATGTACACATACATAAGGATTAATAGATAATGTGTATTTATACAAGTAGATTTTTAGAAAGTACCATTAAAACCATCAACGTTTCCCCGCTATAATTAATTATTTAAGGTCAGTTGCTTTCCAAGATGCAAATTAAAAACTTTTCAGCTACATTTAGTTACGCACCTAGAAACAGAACACTGTGATTTCGTTATATAAGCGTAAGGAATGTGTTCGAGCACATGTACCGTTTTCAGTCTTTGAATATATTAGAATGTAAAGGAACATTAAGTGATTATTAGTGTTAATGGATTAAGTAAAATAAGCTTTGGTAGCAGTCCATATTAATACAACAACTATGATCATGCTCTTGTAATAGACTGATAATCATATCTACTTTAATAACATGAGTCACTACCAACTACATTATATGGGTCATCGATTGACGTTGCATTTGACCCATCTCGGTTTCTTGATATTTTCACACATGAACACATAAAACCATGATGAGATATAATATAAAGGCATAAATGAATGAAACTTAGAAACATAGCTCGACGAATTTTAGATCGAAATATTTGCATTTTGTTTTAAAATATCGATACTTTTAATCCTCTGATAGACAGAATCTCCAGTTATATATATATATATATATATATACATATATATATATATATATATATATATATATATATATATATATATATATATATATATATATATATATATATATATATATATATATACACACACACAAAGAGGCAATACTCGTAAAGTCTATACCTCATACTGCCTAGATATTTTCACAAAGAATATCCATTTCAATTCCCGTTTGTTATGAGTTCATTAACTAGCGAATATGGTAAAAGGCGAACGTTCACGAACATAAGTCATCAAACAAAACAAAGTTATTAAATTAAGTTCTTATTACCTACATTTAGTGTAGGGATATTATTGATTATACCATATTTTATGTATTCATTACATTTTGAACTTGGATTAAAAGATCATTCTTTAGTTTAGTTACATCTATGGTATTTGTTACATGAGAAAACTGAACCCCACCCCCTAAAATGTTATTGTATCATTCTTACTGGCAATTTACAAACGTAAAACAGTAGCAAGACACTAAAGAATGGTCACATGGGTTCATTGACCAATCATTTGACGGGCTACTAAAACACCTAAATAGCATACTAATTCTGAAATTTATAACAACCTTAAGAAATAAATTGTGGCCCCACAAAGAGATCACATGGGTTCATGGACTAATCATTTGGCGGGGCTACACACTTAAAACAACCAAATAGAATTAGATGAAGCATCAGGGATAACAAAAGATATAGAAATAAACATTGAAGTATTTAAGAAAATAACATCAGGTGCAACAACAAAAGGGTGGACTATGGATACCATCATCTAGGAATTAACAATCCTCTCTATCTATTTCTAACCTTTTTCCATATATTTAATACACCAAGACCATCCGACCCAGCGGCACAATGCTGCCTCCAAATACCAATTATAGTCAGTATTCTCCTAAAAACTAAATCAGAAATACAAGGTGGTATCGAACCTCGAACCATCAGGAATGCGGGACTAGTACATCCGCATTAATAAGCTGTCACATGGGACTGTATACACTTTTGTAACAACAGCACAGAGTATTTCCACATTTATAGGGACAATTTTAGATCTAGATACCCAGTAGAGAGGAGGACACCGGTTCTGACAATCAAGTTGAAGAAAGGCCCAAGGAACAAGAGACGACAGGAAGACACTGGAGCAAACAAACCAGAATGAGGGAAGACAGGTTACCATTACGTAACCCTCCATCGAAAAGCCCTTATAAGGGTTAATGACATTTAGCCATTACAGAGCCCTCATTTGGTACGAAAGCTCTATTTGACAAGCTCTTTTGAGAAACCTAACTTGATCAATTTCGAACACCACAAAAAATTCACAATCCATCTAACCTAACATTGACCAACCTACACATGTCGCACAGACATTCTTGAATAAAAATTGTTAGGGACTTACAATACGTACACTGTGTACTAGAAACATTGGTATGTTAGGAGTTAGAAAAATCTTCAAGTACACAAAATTTGATTTAATTACACAGGTGGCTTACACATTATTGGTATATTATCTGTCCAATAGTGAAACTGGACCTAATTTGAAATAAGTATGGCTAGGGCGTTTCAAGGCTGTCGACATACATGGGCTGGCTTATCGGACATTTACCTCCTTTCTCGCGACCAGAAACCCTCATCATGACCAGACGTGAAAACCATTTTTCACCAGTCATTATTTGGTGACATTGCACCTCTAGTGCACTCCTTCCGATTGGTTGGTAGGGTTGAGTGTGTGTTTGATCTATTCCCACACACCCAGGTCCTACATTCATGTCGATAGTCCCTCAATAGGGGCGCGACATGACGACCAAATTAAATAGCACACTATGTGTGCATAAACGCCCGTGGGGATGTGGCACCTTTCCTTATCCCACGGGAAATATTAAATAACTTTCATTTGAAAGATAAAACAGTGAATAATGACCCTTCGTGGCAGGTTCACTTTAATTTAACATTCATTCACTAAAGAATGGCCTCCTTGAACACTTTAAACGAGACTCGTCTGGTGGTCTTATTTAGTTGACGTGACTACGAAAATTTTGTGCTTTAAGCACACATAATTAAAGCACGAATTTCTCATTCTTAAATTTTGTCCGAAAATGGTAGAAACAGAATTTCACTTCGGTCTAGTTAATATTAAACCTCATACCAAATTTGGTCTCAATTCATAATCGCTACAAAAGTAGTTTAAAATTCGCTACAGACCCTGGAGTGACGGGATTCGGACCGACTATATGGATTATATTGAATGCCACTCCATATATATATATATAGAGGGAGCAAAGAAAGTTCTAAAATCCAACTCAACATCATCTTCGCTAGCCAAAGTTCCTGTAACCATGTATATACCTTGTCGAATATTATAGATATGTTGGTTCTTTGTCCTAGCGACATCTATTGGATTTCATGTGCTGACTTCCTTAGTATATAATGGCAACTAAACAATATCGTGCTGCATTTTACAGCCGCCCAAAATGGTGGTTGCCATTGACCTAAAAAGAATACTTTGTAAGTTTAACATCGAAATTATCACTATGTAGTAGAGGAAAGCCATTACAGGTGTATTTGAGTGAAAGGTATTTGTGCAAACAAGGACGGACACTGGAAATGTGCTTATTTATCAGTCCATTCAAGTTTTGTGCTCCCTTAGTCTCGATCACGTAGGAACAGTATTCAGATTTGATCAACTTGATCTCTGCGGTAGCTTGCCGCCTCATCCAATGAAATTCACAGACCCGAAATTCAGAAATATATATCAAGGTGTAGACAGGGATATCGGAACCTTGGCTAGCGAAGATAACTCAACACGAACAGGAAGAACAAACCTTAGTTTACACAGACATGCATGGTAACATGTGGAAATAGACTAGTATGGGCACAATGGACGTAGTGGAATACACTCCCTCTGCTACACTACGCCGAATCTTGAAATCTCGGGTTCTTTAGAACAGGTCTTGTATTTGGAGCGAAACCCCGCTGTATCTGTCTGAAGACTGGCGCTCCATAGTACGACAGATTTCTACCTCAGCGGGATACGGTCTTATTCCTGGCTTCATTTCGCCTATTGGATCGCCGATTGACTCATTGCCTTGCTAGTCGTCTACTGGGTGTTCTCTAGTAGCCGACTATGTCGTCGAATGAGTCGCTGTGTCGTCAATTAGATCGTCCTTTGGGTCGTCGATGTGCCGAATTGGTTTTACTTCTGTCGTCGACTTAGTAGCAGAGCCGTACACTGTGTCGCTGACTTGGTCGCAGAGTCGCCAGATTGATATTCGCCGACATTGTCGTCGTTTGGTCGCCAACTTAATCGCAGAGTGTCCGACTGTGTCTCAGAGTGGGCGACTGTGTCGCAGACTGTGTCTTGATCCGGTCGCCGACATGGTCGCAGAGTGGCGTCGTTATCTGATCGAGATGGATAGAGAGAGAGGTGACAGTGCGAAATGATGAAAGAAGAATTATCCTCAGTCAAAACAGTTGCTGTCGTAAGACCTCTGCGTTCCTTGGATGAGCCTTGTAGCGCCGGTCTTTTGTCGACGCTAGACATTGTCCCAACTTTTTTCCGATTCCCTGGCCTCGCTATCTCTTGTTCGGCGAAATACGACCAAATGTGCATGCTCTGGCGGGATGGCTATACTGCTTCATTTGTTATTTATTGGTGTGGTCCGTCTCAGATAAACAACATTGACGGACCCCCTAGTATCGAAAGTTAATACGTTTCATGTTTCTCTGTTCTTCCCATATTATGTATGTTTGTTTGTTATGTATGTTTGTTTTTAGTTTAATAGAATTGAATGTATTTAAATAATTTTGATTTAGGGGTTTTTACTCCTCTCTAACTAGTGTACCGCTACTCCTCAACCCTGGGTGGTCGTGGAGTTATTTACATAAGTGATCCAGTTCAGTGGATCTATTGTGTCCAGTGAATGCTTTTGTGTATGTTGTTATATTGGATTGTACGTTACCCTTTGTATTTTCGTTTGGACTGTCTTTGTATTAGTCAAATTCATTTAAGTTTTTATTAAATTATAAATATTTTTTTTTATAAAAGCAGTTTAGTGTATATAAATATTAGCTTTGTAGAGTAAGGTTTCATAGTGTAATCAAGTATATCTTATTTCGATAATTGTATGGAAGTGTGTATAAGATACCATTTATACAAGTATTACAACAAATAAGCATAGAATATTCATTAATTCAGAAGGTTCGAATTTCACATTTGTAGTATGTAGTTTTGTATATCATAATTCAAGATTCTATATTTCAGTTAAAGATATAGAACTGGTAATAGTGGTTTTGGGTAGTATTACGTTCAAATAAAAAATCAAATGGTAAATGCAAATGCAGTATTTGCACCCGGTACACACCAGTAGGCGTTGCTCATGGTGTCTCCTGCTGCATGATGTTTGTATGATAAGCTCAGCTCAGTGTATAGTAGAATTTCGTAAATGTAATTTTAAGTCTTGTAATCAATTTACTAAAAATAAATATATAATATTCCATGTTAAGATTGTCCATTAATAATTATGTTCAGGTCATTTTTATGTTCACATTACATTTGCAAGTCATTCCAAGCCACAATCAGAGGGAAATTTGCTCCACTCCTTGTAATGGATGTTGATGTTAATGTGATGAGAGACACTTTCAACACAGTCATGACAACAGCTGATAAGGACACCACTGACCTCCATCGCCCAAAGAAATAACCCTGGTTTACAAAAGAGATTCTGAATCTGTGTGATGCCCGAAGAGACCTTTACCAAAAAAATGACACACAACAGGGGCAATGGAGTATCGAGAAATAAACAAGAATATCAGAAGAAAACTTGAAGAAAGCAAAAGAAGATTGGATAGGACAAAGTGCAAAGAAATAGAGAGCAGTCTGATATAAAAACGATAACAGCAAAGAGGCATTCCAAATTGTGAAAGACCTCACCAGACAGAAGCAATCAAGAGTCAGAACCATTCGAGACGCAAAATGGAAAATGCCTCACAGAGACAAGTGACATTGCAGAAAGAACGACTGAGTATTGTAAAAAAAAAGACTCAAAACCATCCGTCAACAGGACATCCAGAGGTGCTTGAAGTTCTTAACTCCACAAATAATGATGATTTCCACATTCTCAAATAAGAGATAGAGACAGCAATAAGAGCACTGAAGAATGGGAAGACAGCTGGAGTAGACAACATCCCAGCTAAACTTATCAAGAATGGGGGAGATAGGAATCAGTGATAGAGCTCCTAAGAAATATCTGCAACAAGATATGGCAGACAGGTGAATGGCCAAGACATTGGAGCCAGTCTCTAATTAAAACTGTCCCCAAAAGCGGTAGTCTCTGGCTGTGCCAAAATTACAGAACTATCAGTTTTATCAGTCATGCTAGTAAGGTGATGATGAAGATCATCTTGAACAGACCTAAACCATAAGCAGAAGAAATAATCGCTGAAAAACAGGCGGGGTTCTGGGGTGGAAGAAGCACAACAGAATAAATATTCAATATCAGGGTTCTGTGTGAAAATTACACACAACATCAACAAGACATCTATCATGTTTTCATAGATTATTTCAAAACGGCTTTTGACAGAGTGTGTTACGAAGCATTATGGACCACAATTATGAAGTACAAAATGGGTCAAACGTTGACCAATATCATCAAGCAGCTGTACGCAAGGCTAGCAGTGCAGTAAAAGCTGAAGGTTATGTGGGGGAATGGTTCAATACAACAGTTGGAGTAGGTCAAGGCTGTCTCCTGTCCCCCACGCTTTTCAACATCTACTTAGAGTGCATCATGAGTGAAGCGTTGAATTACCACTGTGGGACAGTCAGCATTGGAGGGCGTAACATCACCAACCTCAGCTTTGCAAATGACATTGATGGGCTGGCAGGAAGTGAAGACGAGCTTGCCACCTTAGTGAAGAACTTTGATGAAACATCTTCCAGGTTTGACATGGAAAAATCGCCGACAAGACAAAGCTGATGACAAATATTGGCAAACAAATCTCAACCAAGATTAAAGTCAGAGGACAGGAACTGGAAACAGTGCGCCAGTTCAAATATATTGGTTCCATAATCACCAAAGAGGGATCAAGAGCATACAATGTGTCACGAGCTGCACAAAAAACGGCAGCTGTGTCAAAGCTAAGATCTATCTGAAGAGAGACAAGAATATCTGTCTGAAAACTAAAATCAAACTATTGAGAGCTCTAGTCATCTCAATATTTTTGTATTCATGTAAGGTCTTGACCCTAGCAAAATTACAACGAAAAATACAGGCACTTGCAATGAGATGCGACAGAACCATCCTTGGTATCTCTTACATGGACCACATCACAAATAAAGAAGTGTGTAACACCATCAGGCACAAAGTATGAAGACCTCCTCAACACTGTCAAAAAGAGAAAGCTGAAATGGTATAGCCATGTCACTAGAGCCATCAGTCTATCCACAACAGTCCTGCACGGCACTGTCCAGGGTGGCAGAAGGAGAGGTAGACAGAGAAAAAAGTGGAGTGGCACATCACATAATGGATTAGGAAATGTTTTGCGGAGACACATGATCGATACAAGTGGAGGGAACTGGTCCAATATTCAGCAGCACAGTGCCTCAACGACCACACTAGGTCAATAGACTAATGATGATGATGAAGTTCTATTATTGTCCATAGACACGTCCGACAGAGATATCGCAGATTCTAGAATAGTCACATATTCATTCAAGTTCCACATGCAATTTGTTCCTGATCCATAGAGATTTCAGACTTAGTGCAAGCGAAAGGTCTGGATCACTCTCATATTAATTTATTTTACACCGTTTTCAAAACTTCCGTTCCTCAAGACATGGTCGCGAATTGCCACTAAATATATAGGTTTCATTTTACCAGTTCTATATTGGAGAATAGTTGTATGTTCATCCTTCTTTCCTCATGATATTTGTTCCAGATCTTTAGGGATTTCAGTCGTACTGCTAGCAATAGGTCTGGATCACTCCCTTATCCATCCCTATTTCCCCGTAGTCAAATTTTCCAGGTCCTCAAGATTTCAAACGAAAATACTCACAATAATATGTTTATTTCATTGTGCAGGTCCAAGTGGTTTTCAGATAATTTTAAAATTAGTTTCACTTCGTTGGTAGTTCCATTTAGAATAATCTTTATCTTTTCATCTCCATGTCTGTGAAGTGACAAAATTCAGTCGATCAATTAATTAAACATTATTTGTGGCCAGCTAGCCATTAGTTAGATTTATGATGACACACTATGCTAATCGGGTGTCTGTACAGCCTAGTACGACCGTTGTACTAATTAAACCGTGTTTATTTTGCAGCTGACTGACCACTGGCGACATTTTTAAGCTTCATTTCTCACGAAAAGTGTCAAAATTGAGAAAATGCAGATATTCGGTTACTTAAAACCAAGCATGTCATATTGAGCATGAAGTAAGCGACTTTTAGAGAAAGCGGAAGAAAATACATTTGATTCTGATTGGTCACGGAAATAAGGGGTGTGTTTTCACACAAAGATCTTTAGAACATAATATCGCACTAGCTAAATTAGAAGCCAGTCTTGAAATTGCTCTGTAGAGAGCCAGAGGTAGAATTATTTAGTAAGGACTCCGGATGTTATTTGAGAGAAATACATTCGTAAGGAAGCGTGGTCGAAAACCGCCAAACCAATGGTTGAGTGACACACCAAAAACACAAAGGTACAGCAGCAGAGGGGGCGAATCCGACAACTTTTAGCAGGCGTCGATTTGGCAATCCAAGGCTTCCTCGTAAATTATAACAAACAGCGTCCATTTGGCAAACCGAGGCTTACTTAAAATCGCAAAAACAAATAGACGCCAAGTCGTTGTCGCACTCCCTCTGCTGCTATGGGGTTAACAATCCTTGTTTGTGAAGTCTTAAAGACTTTAATGCTAGCAATTTATATGATGAATTAGCGATATAATTTTTATATAAATGGCAAACGTCGGAGAAGCACAAATAACTAGAGAACGGTTGGCTGCGATCAAGAAATTTCTCCCGGTGAGATATTCTTTCAGAGATAATTTGCAAGCTCGACAACGAGCGAAGTTAGATTTTACCGCTGATACTGAACAATTATTTAAGCTGATAACTACGGCAACTGGAAAAGTTGTAACCGGGATAAAGGAATCTAAGCCAGAGGTAAAACCAGAGGTAGAACCAGAGGAAAAATCTCCAAAGAAAATTGATAGTAGAAATCAAGAGTTACGAGATAAATTTACTGAAGATTTTTAGCACGTATCGATGGAGAAACTGATCCAGAAAAATTGATAAATTTTACAGCTTCTGGTTTTGTTGATAGATATAATTATTTAAAACCAGAACAAAAGAAAAGTTTTATCGGTGATTTAAACAAATGGATTGATGTGGTTTATAAAATTTAATTTAATTTAAACCAAGTTAAAAAAAGTGATGAAAGGTATAATTCATTTGATGCTGCAGTTAGATTGCAAGACTTTAAAAATAAACAAATAGGAAAAGAACAATGAAAACTTGTACCACCAAAACCACGAGGACGACCACGAAGACAAAAAGATCCTCAACCCCAAGAAAAACGATGAAGAAGAAAAATTTGCTATTGGATATCACGGCGGTAATATACCCTGTTCAAGAAGTATCCTTGATGATATATCACAATTAGAAGTTCTCATCGGAGGAAAACGAGCTGGAAATAATTTTCCGGAGATAATTAACGAAGCGGCTGAAATCTGTCAGCGGTTATTTCAAGGTCGTGTAATGGATATTGGACTATATCGTAGTTTCATCGATGAACTTACCGATGATTATTACAGCGATTAATCATCGATTAGATAAATAGCATTTAAATAAAATGATAGTACATCGTAGTATGAGCAGAGCAAGACCTGTTTATGTCGTAAATTCACGATTGCCAGTGTACAAGGTGACATACGGAGATGGATTAGGTGTTGTCACTGGATTATTTACTCGAGTTGCTCCAAAACTGCTACCGATCGGTAAAGAAATAGCGTCAAAAGCTATTGGGGTTCTCGGTGATAAGATTGGTACAGAAGTTGGTAGCAGGGCTAGTAATCTTGCTATTGACGCGTTTGATTCCGCAAAAGAAAAGCTTATGTCGTTGGCAAGGGGGAAAAAAACAGTAAAATTACAAACTACGAATCAAATGCCACCTAAGGTAGGTAACGCAATTAATAAAATAGCAAAACAGCGATTGAGATTAATTGCTGGTTCCGGTCTAAAACGATTATAATTTAGATCAACGACTATATAATAAAATGTTTAAACATGAGATAGATGATTCTTGTGATGTTGATGCTCCTGTACGAAAAAATGATTCTATACGCGATTATCAGTATTTTTCGTATAATGCTCATAATCCAAATACAAGGTCACGAATTGAACTTAGATTTGATGACAAATCTAAATACTTCTTGCCGTGTGAAGCATGCATTAAGGTAGAGGGGAGACTAGTAAAAAATGATAATACTGGATTTGTTGATACTGATCACCTTGAAAATATTCCGATTGGGTTTGTCAACAATGGCATAATGGCGTTAATTAGCAGCGCGCAGTATATAATTAATTCTACTAGAATCGAATCCATCGATAACGATGTTGATGTTGCAACCACAATAATAGGTTTAGCTAGATACTCTGACGATTTTATTAAATCTGCGGGTCATTCAATGATGTTTGCGAAGGATACTACTAATAGCGCTGATCATATTGAATTAGATATAAAACGACCAAAAAAGGTTACTGCTGCAATGATGATGCTGATGTTGAAGCTATTGTTGTTAAAAAAAATGATACAACGCAGGATTTGCAGCGCGAAAAAAGAACATAGACAACCTTGGTAGATTTTCATGTGCGATTCCGTTGTCGCACATATTCGGATTTTGTAGAGATGTCAGAAGAGTTATCATTGGTGTTAGTCATAGTGTAGTGCTCACGCGAAGATCAACTGATGAGTATGCTCTTTGGCGTGGTGCTGCTCCTGCAGCTGATGGTAATGGAGAATTAACAAAATTAGCTTCATGGATGCCAATTATGACTCCATCGTTGACTGTAGACGCGGTTGCTATCTTTTATTGATCATGGAGGAAAATCATTGTGAGTTGGTCTGATATTTCAACAGCTACGTTAACTAATAACGTTGTTGGTGTTTTTTACTTGGCAGCTGGCGCTTACGAAAAATGTTTCCGCGCCGAGACATATCTTTGTTGCGCTACAAAATGTAGCGAGAACGCAAAAAATAGCGGGGTTCCAAATGATAGTTTACAATTGCGGTCCCATATGATATTTGATTAGTATAATGTCAGTGAGGTATCATTGCGAATAAGTAATCAGCAAGAACCCGCAGAACAACTTATTCTCGATTACGGTAGCAATCAAATAGGACGAGTATATCATCGGTTGTGGTCTTATATGGGTCGTGATCAAAATATTGATACTGGACTCCAAATATCACAATGGGATTTTAAAGAATTGTACCCGATTTATTACTTTTCGTTGCAGCATCTTGATTTATCTAAACACTCCACCGTTGATGTAAAATTTCAGGCTCGTATCGGCGATGCCCTTGGAGGATTTAGAGCAATTGCTGTTATTCTCAGTGATAAATCTATAACGCTCGAAGGTGGTGGTGGAAAAATGCGAGTCATTGACGCACCAATAGAAAATATGTAATGGGACAATTAGATTATCACTATCTAAATAAAATGTCGTACAATCATGTTAATGTTACCTTGACACCTGGTCAGGTAAAAAAACTACAATCAAAAAAATCTACTACGTGTGGCACAACGATAACGCTAAAAAAAGAACAAATGACAGGTGGATCAAATAAGTTATCGCTGACAAAAACTCAACTTAATCATTTCAATAAAGCGTTAAAAGCTGGTACAGGAGTTATGTTGACTTTTTCACAAGCCGCGGTCAACGATATGATTAAATCCGGTGAAATATTTCCTCTTGCTGCACTGGCTCCACTAGCTATTCCTGCTCTTAAAGCACTTTAACTAGGCGCTGCTGGTGCTGTTGGTAGCAATCTTATCGGTAAGATGTTTGGAAGCGGGTGAAAAAAAAGAAAGGGATTCAGACTACCGGGAAGCCGGTACACAAAGCACTATGGACGGTGTTTGGGAACTCAACAGGGCGGTTTCATAGGTCCGTTCTCGCTGGCAAAAATGTTACTGGGATAACGATTCCCATGTCTAATTTTGACCTCGCCGACGCAGTAAAGAAACTCCCAATAAAACATTTCAGAGGAGTATTCATGAAAGATCAGTTACCGAAACAACCACATATCGTAGAAACCGGTATAATTAATCTAGATGACCACACTGGACCTGAAACTCATTGGGTGTGTTACGCGATACATCCTCGTGGTGTTATTTATTTTGACTCGTATGGATTACCACCCCCGATGGAATTTCTCAGTTATGTGTCTAAGTTGTCTATGACAACCCCAATTTGGTATTCAACGTTGCCCACATAGACATTAACCGATCCTCCTATATGTGGACGAGAGGTTCTTAACGCGTTGACAGCTATCTTGACGAGTTCTAAATTACCTCACAAAGCCACCCACGAGTACACGATGATAAATCACTTAAAGAGAAATATGTAATATAACATGGCAGATATTTTTGGGAGATCAGTATCACGTCCTTCCGAAGAAGGAGTTACTGTCAGACAAGAAAAAAAATAATCATCAAAGCTATCACATCGATAGCAAATTTAGAGGAATTAAAAAAATTACAGGATCAAATAAATACTCTAACGGGTTTACAAAAAACCATCAATGATGTTAAAGTCTCCGCCAGTGACAACGTCACTGATATGAAAAAACTACGTGACGGGTATAATGACCATATAATTAAATTTAATCAGCTGCAGCAGGATATAATTGATTCCATCGAAACCCCGATAAATAATTTCTTTGGTGTTCCGCGTGCACACCCTGATTTACATATCGCACAAGTAAAAGCCACCGTCGACAATTTACAAAACTTACGAGCTGAGTTTGATTCTCATCTCGGTCAATTTAATAATTTGCATAGAAATTTTAGAAAACCTGGTGATGCTATCGACAAAATTTTGGGTAAGGATGTGAAACCAGAAGAAATTAAAACGACCTTTGAAAGTATTATTACAAAACTCGATGATATAACCGCGATTAATATCCGATTGGGTGTTATTCGCGAAGAGAGATCAATTTCAGATTCAATCGCGGTTATCAAAAAATCCATTGATGATCTCAAAACGGTCACCGATGCCATCAAAGAGGATGCAATAAAGATGATAGCAATTGTTGAAAAAACAAAAATTCCTCATGAGAAAACCAATAACGTAGTATACACGATTCAATACGGATCATTTGCGTGGACTCCACTAAATAACATATTAAGTATTACTGCGACCGTCAGAGGTATTTATCGATTAACACTAGTATCACCAACTGAATTTAATATATCATCGTCGAGTTCATCTGGGGTCAACAATACGATATCAACGATCATCGACAAGGATACAATTGAACAATTTACAATAATATCCACTGGTAATAATTTGGCTAGGGTTTCAGTAACATGGTATGTTGAATTCGTAGCGGATTTAAGTAAACAATTAAACTGAGCATCCATAGGTTTCAATTGAAATTGTTCACTGATGTAATAAATAAAATGTCATCACCGACGATACCTTCAGTATCTCAATACCGTTATGATACCGTCAAAGAGTTTCAAACTAGTCTAGGAATACTCGCTGATGAATACCACGTAAATATAAAAAAATACCGACGAAGAATCAACGTCATTGACGTAACCGTGTACTCGGTATCTGGTGTAATCACTGGTGCTGGAAGAATACTATCTTAGGTTACAATGGTTGCCCCGATCGTTGTTCCAATTTGTATATCTGCTGCGACAACCATCGCTGGGGTGTTATCAATAATAACAAAAAAAATATCGTGTTTTCAGCGAAAATTACACGATTACGTTATTAAACTCGCTACAGTATCCAATGCATACTCGCAATTATCCGTCATCACTCGATGATACAACAATATCCGATGATGAATTCTCAAAGATGGTTCGGTTGTATGATTCAACGATGTCAAAATTAGAGCAACACAATTACAATAACAATGTCATAAGAACTGCTTCAACGAATAGCAGAAAATACCACTCCGGGGAAAACAAAATTGATATCGCTGGTAACGAAAACACCAGAGTTCAGCGTTGAATTTAACCCTCCGTTGGTAGCATCCGAAATAGCGTTAACGCAATTAAGATGTTACTACAGTTGGTCTAATGTACGATCAGAACCATTTAATGGTAAACCGCCCAATAATAGTTTTACTTTCTCGTATAAAAAAAGTCAAACCAGATAGAACCCCAGGTGAACCAGAATGGCACACAATATATTTACCCACGGGGGTATATGACATCGAAGATATCAACGCGGAGATTATAAATTCCATTGAAGCAATCACAGGAAAAATATAATTGTCGTCGAAGATGGACCTGATAAATCTCCCATTGAAATACACGGACATGAGCCTCTGCTGTCAACGACCATCGAGATAAATTCGCCTAACTACGCCGTGGATATATATAATAGCTCAATCAGAACTTTGTTGGGGTATCCTGAGTATATTCCAGGCACCGTTGACATAAAAGATCTACCACGCGAGCCACTAAAATCTGATTATATTTCCACGAAGCAAGATTATCATGGTTTTGATCGTGGTGATGTTGGTAGTATAGTAGTAGAGATCTCATTGACGAATTTTTCCCACAAATTTACGCGTTATGATTTAAAATAAATCCCTCCCACGGAAATTCTACGGTGGAATAATTCAGTATTCAACAATAACAAACACAGATCACCCGGTAACGTTGATATACACGTTATTTGTGATGCAGTGTTAGGGAGTTATGCCGTTGAGGCATCAAAATCAGATAACGCTGATCTCGGATACATCCTATACACGTTTTCCCCGAATGTTTCCCCGGGGAGTTTAATTGTGATGAATCCACCTCATTTAACAAACTTGGAAACCACCAACAATCTTATCACGAGGATGAAATTTAGAATAACCGACCAGGGTTTTTCCTTGATTGATCTTCGAGGGAAACAGTTACAGATGACGTTAGATGTGAAATCGTAAACGATTTTTGTCATAAAAGTTCATCGTAAATTGCAAAGCAATTTCAAAGGAATTTTCAAGATAGCTTTTCGTCGTGAAAATTCATAGGATTTTCAATGAAAAATCTTCAATTTTCAGATTTTCCATTGCAAAGCAATTTCAAAGAGATTTTCAAGTCGTAAATTGCTTTCCCTATGGATGATTTAGAAGCATGTAGACCTTTTCAATAATATGTATCATCATAAGCGAATAGTTATTTGCGAGAAATATAAACTCGAAAACGCAATCAGGGAAATTTTTCATGGAGGATTTTCACCTACGGATTTGAAAATCGAAGATTTTCACGTTAACTAACCATTGATAACCTCGGCGACGATGATAAATTTTCTACTTACTGAAGACCAAATGCAACAGCTGCAAGAGAATACTATAACAACGATTAGATGTAACTACGATCAAATTATGCAATATGTCCATTCTTGCTTGCACGTTGAAGAGTTACTGAAAATACTAACCTGAATCTGAAAATCAAAGATTTTCAAGCATCCATAGGATTTTCAATCGAAGATTTTCCAGAGATTTTATTTCAATGACAAAAGAAATATTTCAATGTTAAAATCCGAAATATTTCCTATAACATTACAACTACTTGGTTGCCCATTCATTGATAGCGCAGCCAGTATAGAATTTCACCGCTATTATTTGACTAAAACTACCTTGTTGGTTGGATGGACACTCCTGTATTCTATACATGTCTGACAGTGAAGTATTTTACACACAGTTTATACAACAGGGGCTCTTAAAGGGCATTTTCATTCTGTTTAATTAGATTCTTTATATCCCTAACCTTCGAATTGATCATCCTTTTAGTTTCGTACTCCCCCTTAAATCTCTTCTTACTCGCTCCACGATAGTATATAACGGGACAAACACACGAACATCTTCACAACAACAAGAGAATTACGGATAGAGTTCTGAATTTGCTTTATCATTGCATACTTCTTTGAAAAGGTGTATTTATTGCTCAAAATAGCGTATTCAATGTCCTGATATTCTGACATAATTTGATCAGGGTTTAAACCATCTGATAATTGAATCCCCTGATTTTTCAGATTTGCTATTTCAGTTATAATCTGATTGATATTTTCATAATTCATATTATATATAATTATATATTTCTAATACAAAAAATAAAATAAAAAATATATTTTTAAAATATGAACTCTGTCCATGATTAGATGTTTGTTATCTTAGCACGTCCAGAGATATTATGCGATTATATATGATGATATTTGTAAACCCCGTTCGTGGTAAGTTATTTTTATCATCTTACTCACGCCTAGGGATATTATGCAATTATATACGATGAACCCCATTGTGCGCCTCAGGTGCCATCCACATAGGAGACCCATAGAGGTTACATATATACGACAATACAGGTACCACTAAACATAATCCCCACGAATATATCTAATTTGTCAAACAACGGGTTAGAAATCTAAGAGGTTATGCTTAGGGAATGGACGTCACACATTATATACATATATACATATATACATATTATTTACATTGGACTGAATGAATGGATTATAATACAATGAATGACGTCAATGGCGTGGTATTATATATATAATGAATGAATGGATGAATGATAATGACGGGGGCGGGTCTACATTCATACATGACAAATCATTACAACCCAGATAAAATCCCAGGTTGTATGAATACAAAAGAAGTACCCATTAAACCGTGGATAGTGCATGGGTTGTAATGATTTGACATATGATTTTCGACCGCTTAAAACCCCCAGTAATATAACAGACGATATGGTATATAAGCTGTTTCTGCATGAAAAACAAAACACAGAGGTGTGTGATTTTATTCTTTCATGTGTTTAATAATGATCATTGACAACGCTGAAGCAACACCGAATACTTGAAAAAAATACAAAAAAAGAATACAACTGTTTGTAAACACTACGTGTTTGATTTGTTTTCTTACAAAAAGCGAATAATTGATTTTATCTGCTGAGAATCATGACAGCGAAATCAACCAATCAGAAACTACCATCGAAATTAGGTGACAGTGTTTCAAAAACCCATCGAGATTACCTCTCTTTGTTAAGCAGTAATATACCTACACGAGTTATTCCCCTTAATGCTATAAAATACATATAGTTAGACATAAGTAAACTTAATTCTGTTTTTAAAAAGATTTTAAATCGCTTCTTGGATTATTCCCTCTGCAACAAATCGTACTGAGGGTATACAAATACTGAAATATCTACCGGCTTTTTTCAATGATTGAAATACTATTTCATCGTTATTTACAGTAATAAATGATTTTACAGGTCTCGCATTCTTTGAATATTTTCCAGTTCTTCCTCGTTTTTAATTCTCACTTTGTGTAACAGCTTGTAGATTTGATAAAGAATTGTTCTTAGGACTGGAATTAATGTGATCGATAACAAAACCATCCCTGATCAATCCATTGTTACATTCATATATTATTCTATGATTGAGATGTATTTTCCCTCCAGCGTTAAACACCAAATACCCCATACCATTGTCCCACCCTACTGACTTCTTCAGTCTACGATTTCTGACAATACCATCAGGGGATGCCTCATAATTTGCAATCACAGGATGCGGTCGGAATACTTGGTTCATTTATATACATAATACTATTGTTTGTCTAATTAATTGTTTGGTCTAATGATAACATTATTTGGAAATCTTTCAATGTAGTCTTGAGGAGTTCTTATGATCTTGTCGTTGACACAGTCAAGGTCAGAGCTAGAGTCATTGATGGAGTTCTTAGCTCGTTTATCATAATAGTGCTTCAACTCTCAATATAGTTTACCACCACAACCGAGACACAACTGTGATATTCCTCTAACCCCTACCCCGCATCTAAGGCATGGTAAGGGGCCATTACTTCCACGTCGAAAACTTTGCATATGATACCCACAGAATTCCTTTCTTACATGGGGTTACTGATCCAATCATGTGCCATTTGCAATGATTCATTATATAATAAATTCTCTATTTAAATACTTGTTTTAATTATAGCATGAAGGAGTTCGAGAGATTATCGAAAATTACGCCTTGGAAAAATGCTAAATTTAATCTCGATAGATTCTCTGATATACCAAAAAGACTAATAAGTGATAGAGCTATGTTGGGTAAAATTCGTGATTGTTTTAATGAATTCAAACGCGATGGAGCAGCTCATACGTGGTCAACATTTCGAATTGAACATGATGATGTCATCGTACCCACAATCGATGCTACCATGAACGACGAAAGAGCAACTGAGATAATTTCACATCTTGGGGGAAAAAAGTATTTCTTTAGAATGAAATTCAATATACAAGAGGAAGAAAATGGATTATTAGAGATAAATTTGAACCAATCTTGAAGGATAAAAGAACTGTCATTGTGAGTCGAGATTCCAAACCAGGAATTCTGACTGGAATTGACAAACCATACTACGAGAGATCTTATCCTGTAACAGCAGTTGTTTATGGGATGTATCCGTTAAAAAACTAGCACCTATGAAAACATCGTCAAGAATGAATTCTGTAGCAGAACGAATAATAGAACACTTCACGAATGCATCCCGGAGAAACATATTGACCGATCTAAGACGCAAAAAAATAACCGAATGGGGACTAACAGTGAAGGAGCACGGGGCAACAATTCAAGATATAATCAAATTAGAAACATCATTAAGATTTCCAATAACCGTAGCGACGATAACAGGAGAAATATTACACGAATCTAAATATAAATCAGAAGGAGCTCCAATCAAAATTATTGATCATAACGAACACGCGTGGACATTCGCAGTAACGATATTCACCCGGAATAGAACTATAAAATATATACCCGCCAAGAACTGCGCGGGGGATTTCTCTGAGGAGAAACTATTTGATTTTATTTATCAATTAAGTAAAAGCGATCATGTGTCAGTGTGGCTACTTCATAGTTTTGAAAACTCCGAGAGTAAATTCGATCAATTTGTAAGACCCAATGGAGAATTATATCGCACTGAAGCTTTGCGCAACGAGATGAAAAAAACTACCTAGTGGTTTTTCAACGGTGAACTCGAAGTGTTTGAACTCGAAGAGTTTCGACGACGAACAATTACTAACAAATTGTTTTACAATTCCGTCAGTTGCAGCTCATTTTGCAAGGAAGAACACGTGGAAACCAACACGAGCTGAATTTCTCACAGACATCAAATCAAGCTGCATCGAATATGGTCACGGTGGATTATGGAATACAAAATACGACCGCGAAAATACTATTTCCGTTGACATGGTTGAATGTTACCCCGGGAGTTTTCTAGGGTATGGAGAATGTGCTGAATACTTCAAGCGATTTGGACATCCCACACATGAGATGACCCGTGTTGCGATTAATGGGCCGTTACCCGATTTTGATTTAACTGGATTCACTCGTATGGTATCATTTGAATTGGCTACAGGACTTCATCCGTGTTGTTATGTTTGGATTGGTAGACACATGTCTGAAAAACACTGGATGCCAATAGTGCTATTACGGTATATGATTGATTGTGTTATGCTAATATCGCTGATTGTCAGTGAAGCAATTATATCATATCGAGCGCAGACTGAGGTTTGGTTACCACAACCTGATAACATAGATAGTATAATCAACGAAAACAGAAATCAATTTCCGTGTCTAGACGAAGAATATATCATTGATTGGTCTAAACGGATAATTAATGAAAGAAATAGACGAGCAAAAGATCTCGGTAGAAGAATAATTGGTAAGTTCACTCAGGGTGGCAAATACGACAATGCAAGATATTATACGCGGTTGATTATAGATAAAGTTGAATACGATTTTGTAATCAAAGATACAACATCTAGAGGTATATACGTCGATCATAAAAATGCTTTCTTGTCCGATGGAACTAAATTGGGTACAATTGTTACATACATCGACGGATACAGTGTTCAGTATACACATTTGAGGGCGTATATGCTGGCTTATGCTTCTATTAATCTATTTTCGATGATATATAGATTTCCTGACACTGCAGTTAGAGTAACCACTGATTCATTTTATATAGACGCGAAACACCGCGAAGCAGTGTCCAAATTCACAAATTCTGACGAGAGTTGGGGATGTTGGAGAATTAAGCGGGAAATACTACGTGATTATTCCAGATCAGCAGATGTTATGATTGAAAACAATTACTTGAAAAATAATCAGATATCAGAACAATCTAACGCACCGCAGATATCTGATCCAATATGTAGATATAAAACCGTTTATTTAAACGGCTGTGGCGCGTCAGGAAAGACGACTCGTACGATTGAGTTATTTCGAGGGAAATCAAGCATGATTGTGCTAACACCGACCCATAGACTTGCCAGAGAGATTAAACATCGAGGGGTAAATGCCTGTACTTATCATAGTTTCTTTCAATGGAAAGGTGACGAATGGACTCCCGATCGAATGGGTGAGAAATATATTCCTGAAGTCATCATTTGGGATAAGATATGCACAGTGTCATTATTAGTATTGCAAAGATTTCTCGATTGGTAATTGTTAGCGAATACAAAAGTAATAATGTGCGGCGATCATGGCCAACCACTACCATTTATCGGTTTATCCCCACATGATTGGTTGAAGAATTTCGTAGATTATTACGAAGAAATTAATACTGATTATAGAGCACTTGATGAACAATTACGCGAGTTCAAGAAACTAATCAGATTACAACCGGATAGAATCCAATGTGAAATAGCGCGTGAAATAATCTCAGAGACTCCGTTGGATGAGTTTTGGAAAACGTGGAGACCAAACGATTTGATAGTAGCAAGTAGAAAAATAGTCAGAGACACACTTCAGATGAAGTTATTTGAATTACATAAAGAAAAATTTACAACACTTCAAGTACCGTTCTGTTATAGACCTTCGGATACACGAAAACAAAATATCAAAGTTGATATTCCTGGGCAGCGTGAAAAGCAGAATTTAGTGTTAAATGATATCGTGCTGGTTGATATCAGCGTCGTCGAAGATGCATTGCGTGCTGATAAATCCCCATGGACACTAAGTTACGCAGCGACGATACATTCTTCGCAGGGATTAACTCCGATACAGTTGTTTGGATCATAGATAATCACATCGAGTGGTATAATTTAGTTTATCTAGCAGTGTCCAGAGTACGAAGAATAAATACACTTCGATGAGTTGTTTTAGATGATAATGACACTACAATAAGTGATATTGTCAGCGATGATATAATCAGAAGAAAAAAACTCTGGTTATAAACAACAGGATAAAAAAATAACAGAATTTGATATTGATGCTGAATTAATAATTACACTGAAACAACAACAAAATAATCACTGCGCGAGTTGCAATTGTATAATGAGTTGGAGTTGGTCGGATAAAAATCCTCGCCAATTTACTGTAGATAGAAAGAATAGTATTGGTCATACTAGGAATAACGTGATGCTGACTTGTCTTGAATGCAACAGACGAAGAGGTGCTAGTTAAGACCACGCGGTGGTAATTGAGTATCCTCGGGTATCACATGTAGTTGTTGTCGAGTAAATCCTCGCTGAGGAGCAGTTGAATCAAATCTATAGATTGCTGGTCTACCCGTAGATCGTGTTATACTAGATATTTTATGTGCAGTAACACTCCAAATAGGATCAGTAGCTCTTTTTTGCCACCTTCGAGCTCTCCTGGTTCATATAAATACCTAACGGTGACATTACCGAGTATTGGTTGTTTTGAAAATCTTTTTGTGGTTTTTCAGGTATATACTTCTTTTTAATCGCTTTGTTAGGTTTCATGTTGATTGTTCGAGTAATCTCATTAGCTGGTAATCTCTTGACCCATTCACGAGATCGTTTATCCTGGATGAATTCTTTCGCGTATTGATATCCAAATAACCGCTCAGCAAGTGTCCGATTAAACCGTTCAACAATTGCCTCATCGCGATGTAGTACAGTGTGCCCTCGTCTGATGGTGACATTATGATGCTTCATTGTTGATAGAACCGCACCCTGAAATTCCTTACCAGGATCAACTTGTAATAGATTTGGCCAGCGCAGAGGACCGGGTCGATAAATCCTTTCAAACGCAGAAGCAACTTCAGTTGATGATTTTGTTTTTAGCGGTTCTGCTTGTTTGTAACGACTCGCAACATCAATTACAGTTAACGCATATTTGTAACCACCATCATGCGGCAGAAATAATATATCAGCTTGATGAACTTCATTAGGAACGGTCACATCAAAATGCAAGTAGTTAATTTGTTTAGGCGGCGGTAAATAAATTTGCCATATCGCCTGTTTAGATAACCAATTAGCCGCTGTAGTATATTTCACCTTCGCGGCGCTAGCGAGTTTACCGATTGCTGCTTTACCCCTCCAGTATCCTTTTGGAAAATAATAAATAGATTCAATGTTGTTATTAATTACCGGCACCTAACATCAATTTACCCTTCATCGCCGATTTTATTAACCATGAAGCCAGTTTTACTTTGAAGGATTTATCAGTGATAGAATTCAATGCATGAATCAATTTCACATCTGCGAGATGTCTGTGTTGTAAATCACCGCTCCGGTAAGCTATATCATGTACCCGACACGCCTCATCAATTGCATTTATCGGATTTTTTCCCGGGTTAGGATTATCTTGACTATCAAGTCTGATATCTAATCGTGTTCCCTGTCCACAATAACTATATTCTGGAAGGTGTTTTTCACCTGGATACATCGCCGTTGGTAACTCTGGAAGTTTAGCTAGCTTGGCGGCGATATCACCACCGCTTTTTTTTTCCAAATCAAATATTTTTTATCCCACATACCTCACATTTACAAGCAACCGCTTCTCGGTTATTTTTTGTGGTAACATTTAACAGGTTAATAGTTGGTGTACGCTTCTTACATTTCACACAATATAGATCCATAATACTATTATGTTATATTAATGGAAGTAATTGATTTCTCAGCGTTAAAGAAAAAACAACAACGAAAATGCTTCAGAAATTGCCGGTGAAAACGTTGTCGAGGAAATCACAGATATCGACGAAGAGCCATCCGTGGAAGACCTCAATGGAAGAGTTAACAATCTTGTTGTGTACGACGATGTAATGCAATTTATATGATATCAGTATAATATATATATATAGCGTCTTTTTGATACTTGCAATTGACAGACTTCACAATTTTCCCACATTATAATTTAAAACATTCAATGACAGAACATAAATACTTTTGCAGATGTCAGCATGCTTTTCCATCGCTGCTTTATCCGGTGTATTTCATGTGGAATTGGCACAGATAAATCCAGTTCATAATCACGACATTCCGTAGAATCGACACAAATACCAAAATTCATTCATTCTAAATCAAAAGTAAAAGTTGTTGCAATTCGCATATATTCACAATATGATTCCAAATTTCAATTTTAAGTTGATCAAACCATATTTTTCTCAAAAGTTATGTCTAACGCGCGACTAAGTTCGAATTTATCTAGACGGAATTGTGTTCATTTATAATGTTGTTCTTGTGTAATCATGAATCTGCTCTTCTATATTTAGTTTGGACGACGGCATATAGTTAGTTACTTTGTTTCTTTTCGTGTAGTTATGTTATATTAAGTCAAATATATATATGTGTGTGTGTGTGTGTGTGTATGTGTGTGCATGCGTGTTGTCCTTCTTGCGTATATACACATAATGTAATGCAACGTAGATGGTCATTGGGAGAATTACAAGTTTTACATATAATGTAATGTAATTTGGGTGGTCATCCGGAGAATTACAACATATACATATAATATAATGTAAATTAGATGGTCATTGTGCGAATAAGAACATATACATATAACGTAACTTTCGTGGGCTTTGAGATATGATGATGTGATCTTTATGTGTTGTGTAACATTCACGATATATTGTAGCTATTACCAACATTTCCCATACCATAACTTATTGACTTGGATGACAGAGATGTACAAAACGCATTGATAATTTAACAAACTTTATTTCTTCCTGTACATGCATTCAGATAGAAAGTTCTATAATATGTGTTATTACTAACACAAGTGACCCATACTATGCACAAAATAACTTTACGTTTATTATCCAGATATTTTGTATCTAAACCTCTGTACAAAATATGATAGAAAAAGTATACCTCGCACACATGTAGTGGAATAAATACTAACAATGAATTATATAAAATATATATTGCCTTTTACAATAAATGGTCATATATATATATATATATATATATATATATATATATATATATATATATATATATATATATATATATATATATATATATATATATATATATATATATATATTCCAATAGGAACGATAGTTCAGATTTAGACAATGATTATAAAAGTAGAAAATGCTGTTGTAGAAAAACTAAGTTTGTATACAATAATGATAGTTGTAATGATGATCACTGTGAACAAGGTTTTAATACTTTCAATGTCTCCTTGAGTGCCTCTAATAGCATTGATATTAGTCTCTTGAATTTAGGAGTTTCTAGCAAAGGTTTACACATAGGTCATTTAAATATTCAGGGTTTTCGAGGAAAGATTGATCAAGTGAAGTTACTGTTAACCTCTCCAAATAATAATATCCATTTATTTGGACTCTCGGAAACAATGTTAACAGAAAATCAGGGTGAAAATTTCTTATATATTAATGGCTATGAAAAACCTTATCGTAAGGATAGGAAAGCAGGCGGTGGTGGGCTCCTTGTATATGTTAAGAACGGTACTATTTGTAAAAGACGGGAAGACCTAGAAATACCGGAAATAGAATCCATTTGGCTACAGATAACTCCAGAAAAAGCAAAGCACTATTTAGTAGGTTTTGTGTATAGACCCCCATCGTCACATACTGATTGGTGTGAATATTTTGAACTTCAAGTAGATAAAATTTCAAATGAAGAGAAAGAATTTTACATTCTAGGTGATATAAATCGAGACCTTCTCAATGATCAAATAGAAGGGAATTAGATTAAATTTATTGATTCGTTAGGTATGGAGCAACTAGTAAATGAACCCACCAGAGTAACATCTACCTCTAAAACACTTATAGATCATATTTATACCAATACAAAAGAAAATGTTTTGGAAGTAATGGTTCCAAAGATTGGTATAAGTGATCACTTTCCAATTTTTTTAACACGTAAAGTCAAATCAACAAAAAATAATATCCATAAATCCATTACTTATAGGTCATTCAAAAACTTTGATACTGTTAAATTCCTAGAAGATCTAAAACAGATTCCATGGAATACAGTCCAAATCTTTGAGGATATTGATGATGTTTTAGATACTTGGACAGATCTGTTCATCAGTATAGTGGACAAGCATGCCCCTTTAAAAACACACAGGATAAAGAAAGACCATCAGCCAGGCTGGATTTCCCAGAAATTTTAGAAGCAATAAAGCAAAGAGACCAACTAAAATCAGTAGGAAATCAAACTGAATATAGAGTTTGGAGGAATAAAGTTCATAAAATGATACATCAAGCCAAACAAGCGCACTACAAAAAGTGCTGGATGAAAACCAAAATAACCCGAAAGCTATCTGGAAAGTGTTTGCAGGTTTTGGTGCAGGCAAATGTAAGCGTAAAACTGAAATGTTTTCCCTCAATCATGAGGGCATTTATACTGATAATCCAAAGGACATCTCAGATATTTTTAACAACTTTTTTGTTCAAATTGCTGAAAAACTTAAAGAACCCAGAACTTCGTCTGATCATCTGGAATTCAAACATTTTTGTGCTAAAAAAACTACAAAACAATATAAAATTTGAAATTCCTGACATGAGTCCAGAATTTGTGTTGAAATATATTAAAACAATGGATGTATGTAAAGCTACAGGACTTGATATGATTGGACCAAGGCTACTAAAAGTTGCTGCACCTGCAATTGTAGAGAGTATAGTTTTCATTTGTAATGAAAGTATTAGGTCTAATAAATTTCCACAAAGATGGAAAACTGCCAAGGTTATACCATTGCATAAAGCAGGAACAAAAGATGATGTAAATAACTACAGACCCATCTCTATCCTTCCTTGTCTCTCCAAATTACTAGAAAAACATGTACATGATTCTTTTCTCAACTATTTAAACACTTATGATCTTATTCATGATAATCAGTCTGGCTTTCGCCAGAATCACTCCTGTGAAACCGCACTTGTATCTTTGATTGATAAATGGCTGAAAGCGTTAGATCAAGGAGAAATGGTAGGCACTATTATGGTTGATTTTCGTAAAGCTTTTGATCTTGTAGACCATGAAATTTTACTTGAAAAACTAAAGATTTATCAATGTAGTGAAAACTCTCTAAACTGGTTTACTTCTTACTTAACCGACAGAGTGCAAAAAGTATCTTTAAATGGTCAACTTTCTCAAAGTAAAAGTATTAATTGTGGAGTACCACAAGGCTCTATCCTTGGACCTCTGTTATTCATTCTATTTATCAACGATTTACCTCTTAAGATTGGAACTTCAATTTCTTCAACTGACCTCTATGCAGATGATACTACACTGTCTGAGATTGGTAAAACCAAAACGGTACTTGAAAATAACTTACAAGATGCTCTCAACAGACTTCAAGTATGGTGCAAGGAAAACAGTATGATCATAAATACAGAAAAAACGAAAGCTCTACTAGTTACAACTCAACAAAAACGAGCAAGACTAGATAGCGACAAACTAATGTTTTTTTTTTTTTATAATGTGAGCCTTAATATCACCTCTCAAGATAGAATTCTTGGTGTATTCGTAGATAACAATCTTACTTGGTCAATTCACATTAAACACATTTCAAAAAAGGTTAATTCTTATCTTTGGCTACTGATGAAAATCAAAACATACATTCCTCTTCAGTATAGGGTCATCTTTTATAAAAGTTTTATTCAGCCATATCTGGACTACTGTAACGTAATTTAGGGTAATACCTCTAATTCAAACATAACAACACTTATAAGGCTCCAAAAGAGGGCTTGCCATTTAATTCTAGATCAATGTATAGACAATTTTCAGGATGCAATGAATAATATAAAGAGTTTAACAATACATGAAAGAATATTTCTTAGAAAAGCCAAATTGATGTATAAAGTATCCAGAAAATCCATTCCTGTCTATCTAAGCAATATCTTTCACCAAAGAAATGCTGATGGTACTCCAAATTTAAGGTCCATAAGAAGAAAAAATTACATTATACCAAGGCCAAAGAATGAATTGTTTAAAAAAAGTTTTCAATATACTGGTCCAGTAGTATGGAACAACATTCCCAGCAACATAAGGCAGGCTCCTAGCATTTCTTCATTTCATAATCAATGTCTTAAATGGATGAAATCTTTAGAAAATTGAACAGTGCTAGTACCAACAAAAAAAATACTGCCTGCTTGTCTGTTTTTTTTTTTTTTGGCATCATTTTCAAAGTTGAATGTTTCAACACAGAATGATATTTTATGTTTCTTATATGTTTGTGTTTTTACAGATGCCTGTGCATGTGTTCCAGGCTTGATACTTTGAAATTTAAAATTCCTTAATTATTTAGCATTGAGCCAGACTCGTCACATCATGTTGTATGTATTGTATATATTGTACATAACAGATAGAAGGCCTCAAGGTAGATTAGTTCTGTAACTAATTGAGTTACCTTCTCTAAATAAAGTCTTTATTTTTATTATTATTATTATTATTATTATTATTATTATTATTATTATTATTATTATGCATTGTAGAAAATATTTTAATATAAATAAAGGTTTAAAATGCGGTGTGTGTGTGTGTGTGTGTGTGTGTGTGTGTGTGTGTGTGTGTGAACCCTCGCAGGATATTCCTAGTTTGACTAAAAGGGTCATTGTGAGGTTTAATTGTAGAAATACTAGTAGCGTCCGATATATTTTGTATGGAGTTATTCAGTATAACTCACACCACTTAGCTTGTTTACTATTTATTGTATCTGTTTTAAGTTACACATCTATGACTAATTCTGGTTTCTCTTGTCGGACTTTATCTAAAACGAACGAAACACGTTGCCTCCTGTCAAGCATGGTAATTTTATGGTAGGGAATAAGATTCAATCTTAGCTCGTCCTCCAAGAGCTGTGTGAAACGTGCCTGCTCCTGGGAATCAGGTGGAATCCTCACCCCGTCATCAAACGCACACTCTGGATGAGGAAATACCAAGAAAACAATGGCGTGTCGCAACCTAAACAACATCAGTAAAGGCATTTGGTTAGTGCAAAATGAATATGCAAAGAATTAGAAAAAATAAAGAAAGGAAATAGTGAAGTAGAGACGAACAAAACTAAACAATACCAGAAAGAGTTGTATATCACTTCAAATAGCAATCCTGCAATTACGAATATTTCCTGTCTAAATAGTGTAGCGACACAACAAATGCAGAGTGACTACAAATAAATGCAGCGATAGTGTCAGATTAATATACTAAACTTGGTTCCCAGACGCTTACTTGTTAGTTTTTCATCATAAACAGATACGTTCAGGTGATCAACACTGATCCAAGTAGATGCATTTTTATTCGATTATGTCTGCATTTTCGTAGATATATCGTGGTAGATCATATCCGTCAGTTAGAGACTTTATTTTCATGTGACTATCTGACTGTTATCATTGTCACCTGAACTGTATGCACTGTGATTATATTTATACATATTTTAAAGGTAGCTATGTAAATAACACAAACGTTACTAACCTTTGAAACCGATCTGGGGGAAAACGGGTTTGAGTTTGGAGTTGGGTGGGAGTGGGTGGGGTGTCCAAACACACATGAAGTCACATTTTTCATAAATAGTATAGATTCTCCTTTGTACAACTCCGTGTACACTAATGTAGCGACGGTGTTCAGCTCAAGTAGTAGTGGGGGGGGGGGAAGGCAAAACATTCAAAAAGGCCCTGAAATTCCTGGAAAGGGCACCAAAGAAAGAATCCACGCGTATGTTTACTCAGAATGTGCATAATACCCAATAAACGTGCTCAAGATTAAAATAATAATAACCCGTTACTACATGTTTGTGTATAGATCTTTTTTCCGAAAGGGGAGGGGGATCAGGAAACCCCTGCCTCCCTCCAAAATCCGGTCCTGGTTTTCACATTTTAGAAGATTTTTTTTAGCATCAGTAGATGATACCGGAAGTTTCAAGTACTACGAGCAGCCATTAAACGAGGTAGCATTGCTTTACATTTCTAAAGATTAGGCACTATGCAAAATTCTCATTATTATTATTATTATTATTATTATTA
Organism: Unio pictorum; assembly: GCA_030141615.1. Taxonomy (NCBI): domain Eukaryota; kingdom Metazoa; phylum Mollusca; class Bivalvia; order Unionida; family Unionidae; genus Unio; species Unio pictorum. Next base: position 9,208,013 of record JARLTB010000155.1, on the reverse strand, counting down.
TTATTATTATTATTATTATTATTATTATTATTAGTAGTAGTAGTAGTAGTAGTAGTAGTAGTAGTAGTAGTAGTAGTAGTATTAGTAGTAGTAGTAGTAGTAGTAGTAGTAGTAGTAGTAGTATCTGGCTCTTTCAAACAGTATATAGGTATGTTATTATGGGACTCTATTAAATAGTATATAGGCTTGTATAGATATATATATATATATTATTATCGGGTTCTATAAAACAATATATAGGCATGTACAGTGTATGCGTAGGTATGTCATTATCGGGCTCTATCAAATGTAATTCATCATATTGTACATTTACCGTTGAATCCATTTGTCAAGTCCAGGCGTATCATACATTTTACTCTTGATAGTGGGTTCTATGTACAGCTCCGCATATACTAAAGGGTCCAGGCACCGTTCAAATATTGTATCTGAGAGATATAAATTTATATTGATGTCTGCATGTCAGTGAATATTACGATTAATTTTGAAACAACAACTTAAGTAACGTTTTTACTTTTTAATTACAGATAAATCTTTAAAGCGCGAAATGGTTGTAAACCTTTGAGTAATATATTGTACTAAAAGGAAGAAGAAAAATTAACAAAACGAAAATACCTGAAGAAGTTAAACACATTTTGACCAAATTGTAGTTTGACAGAACGAACTATGAAGGATAATGGGACGATCCAAAATAGTTGATTCGTTTGCATTTAATTATACTCTCTACAACCCTCAAGTCAAAATGAAGTCTGTTTTTGTGTGGCCTTCAGAAAGGGATATAAATGCAGACAATAAGATTGTGATTAAGTATAGGGATATATGGAAGATAGTCAACATAATGGACAACGATCAAAGGACGCTAATATTGAGACCTTTGCCCGGTTTTATTAATGCCGAACATATATTAATATGAGGCATTCTGTCGTCCTCTTTGTTGAGGTTTTCGGTCAGTCACATGCGTTATAAATCACGTAACCTCGTAAGCTTTGGATGCGAGAGGTTGTGGGTTTGAACCCCGGCCAAAAAATGGTACTAACGCTAGACGCAAGCATTAAGAGGTTATTGTTAGGACTGGTCGACCTGGTATCAGGATAATGTGACTGGGTGGGACATGGTGCTGCATGTCAGCGGCACGATGATCCAGTGCTAGACATCACTATAAACTGCCACACTGCATACACCGTAGCAACTGACTGAACTGTTTGTTAGCTTCGTTAAAATCCGAATCACACAAATTCACACACACACACACACACACACACACACACACACACACACACACACACACACACACACACCTCGACTAAACTTTGTGAATGACTTGACTGATGAAGAAACATGTCGATTTAGAAATCAGAGTTTGTTAAGATCAAGATCAATGTGACTCAAATAAAGAAATGAATTTCGCACAACTTTATTTCTTGACGATGATAACTTGACCAAACTATGAGGATGGCCTGCAATTTTTGTACCCAAAACAACAGATTAAAGCGAAGAACTCAAACAGCAAGATCAGAGGGACTCATTAAAGATATCGGTCTCCAAACAGAAACTATATTTGCAGATTATGAATTTTTCAGAAATGTTTTGTAAATGACTTGCAATTGAACTAGGAAAGACAACAACTGATTTTCTTCTTAACGTTCAATGGTCAAGGCCGTTACAATCAGAGAAGGATTATTTTGATACATTGCACCCAGAACGAAGGTGGTGGATACGTTGCACTCTGTGCATGATATAAACTATAAAGCGGGGTATGGGGGGGGGGGTCAAAACATCATAGACCAGGTAAGTATGAAGAAAGGAGAAAGTGTCTATAAAACAAGTACGCCACATAATAGTACCAAACTTGAAGGTATGAGTAGGATAGTGTTCTCACCCATGTGTAGGGTGTCGTATTCCTCACTCAGTAGTATTTGTTTCTGTATTATTTCAGCAGTCAGAATTTCAAAGTTGTGTGGGTTTATCGTTGGTGCAAAGTCGTTTCTGCTCCAGCCGTGGTCACGAATTATTTCCCTTGCAAGCTCTTGAACAAACTTAACTCGGAGATGCGACTTCAGGTCGTTCATCAGCGTTGTTTTGCCTGTGCTGTGGGCACCGCAGATATATATATGTGTCATTGTGTCGACGTATATGTTCTGGACTTCTTCTTAGCAGAAATGACCAAATTCTGTAAATCAGAGGAATTTTTACAGACTGTGTTTATATGAAACAAATACTGTGCACACCTTAGTTAAAATATGTAATCATTCAATTTGGTGAGATATTAATTTTGCTTTTTTGATTAAATGAAAAATCTGTATGATTCCATAGCATATGTGTTATGCTGATAAATCAGCTCTTCTCTCGTGATGATTTTAATTTTCGATTTAGGGTTGATGTTACCTATTCATTAAAAGTTGCAAAAATATGCAGAAAATTTTGTTTACACATATAAGTGTATATTTTAATCACTTACCGGTATTTTTCATAACTGTGGAGCTAATGGTTCCTTTGATGACATGTACATTCTATTTTCGGAGCAAATCCTATGTTTGGTGATTGGTAAATCTACGTGGAATAGCACTTCGATGTGGACATTTTGAATTTCAAGCTAGGTATGGATGTTACAAAATACCGATATGTGTCTACTAAAGTGTTTGTTCCAGAAAGGATCTGCATCCAGCAAAATTGCACATTTTAATGAACAGGTGACATCAGACCTACATAGCGTCCATCAGTATCAACGCAGATTTCGGATTTATCGGACTACATATGTATTTACTATGTGTATTATCTTTGCACGTCCAGATTTAATCTGTCTCTCTGTCTCTCTGTCTCTGTCTCTGTCTCTGTCTCTGTCTCTGTCTCTCTCTCTCTCTCTCTCACAGCAGCAGGGAAGGCGAATCCGACAACTTTTTAGAAGCGTCCATTTGGCAAACCAAGGCTTCCTCCAAAATCGTAAAAAAGCGTCTATTTAGCAAAGCGAAGCTTCCTCCAAAATCAAAAAAAAAAAAGACGCCAAAGTCGTTGTCGCACCCTCTCTGCTGCTATGGGGTTAAAAAATCTTTTTACGATGAAAGTCCTTTTAGGATTTCAACCGAATATTTGATCAAGTCCGACACGATATCTTGATCAAGGATCATGCAAAGTTATCGTTATATATCCATGTGGGATTGACTGAGCGTGACTAAAGAAATTTCTAAAGAGATTATAATCCATATCACCGCCGCACCAAGTTTGCCAAATATTTCGTAGCGTATGTGTGTCAACTCCTTTGAATACAGCAAGAATATTGTATATGGTATTTGAGCGTTTCGTTGAGTGATATATATATATATATATATATATATATATATATATATATATATATATATATATATATATATATATATATATATATATATATATATATATATATATCACATCGGTATTTATATGCCTATTTCTGGAAAATATCCTAGCAGGATTGTTTTGATTGTCTAACATGACATTATCATATACGACTAAATTGTTAATACTTCCATCAATATCATCAATACTCGGTGCATCCTCGATATCGGTTATAAACTCAATACTATCCTCATCGATTTCTGATTTTGCTTATTCGTTAAAATCCTTTAACACCTCGTAACATTGCTGATCGTCTAAACTCGGAGCTACTAAATACAACTTGTCCCATATCATCCATCTTGTTATCAAATTAAGTAGCAGTTGTGTCTTGCCACTTCCAGATGGTCCGATTATAATCATGCGAATAGAATTTGGTAGCGCTGCATGATGCTTAACTGGTTATCGTGTTTTTGTCGCTGAAACATCAATTACATTCATGTTATTTTAAATAAATTATGGATCTATATTGTGTGAAATGTAAGAAGCGTACTAGCACAAACGACTTGACGACAATTACAACTAAAAATAACAGATCAGCTCTTGCTGTTAAGTGTGTAGAATGTGGTACAAAAAATTTAGATTTGTTTTCATGAAATCTGCAGATGATTTTAAAAAAAACGAGGAGGTGATATTGCAGCCAAGTTAGTAAAATTACCGGGAACACCATGGGCAAATTATCCAGGAGAAAAACACCTTCCAGGATATAGTTATTGTGGACCCGGAACCAGACTCGATATCAGACTCGATGATCAAAACCAACCCCGGCCCGGTGAAAACCCAATAAACGCCATTGATAAGGCGTGTCATTCTCATGATGTTGCTTATAAAAGCAGCAATCTGAAACACAGACATATCGCAGATGTAAAATTAATTCACGCGTTGAATTCTATCACTGATAAATCCTTCAAGGAAAAATTGGCTTCATGGTTGATAAAATTGGCGATGAAGGAGTAAATTGATGTTGGGTGCTGGTAATGTGGGGTAGGTGTGAGAGGAAAATCGCAATTGTGTCTCAATTGTGGTGGTAAACGATACAGAGAGTTGAAGCGCTAGTATGATAAGAGAATCAAAGATTCCGTTAAAAACTCCATCAAGGACTCCATCAATGACTCTGACCTTGACTGTGTCAGCGTCCTTGACTCTGTCAAGGATAAAAAAACACCTCAAGACTACATTGAAAGATTCCCACGTAATGTAATAACTAAACCAAATAATGAATTAGACAAATATTATTTAGTATATAAATGACCCAAGAATTTCAACCGCATCATGTGATTACGAATTATAAAGCGTCTCGTGACGGTATTGTCAGAAACCGCAGGCTGAAGAAATCAGTCAGTTATGTGAGTAATCAAGGATATTTGAAGTTTGCCGCCAGAAGGAAAAATTATCTGAATCACAGATTCGTCCACGAGGTGTTTAATGGATTGAACAAGGATGGTTTTGTTATTGATCACATAAGTGGTATTAAAACCGATAATTCTGTATCGAATCTACAAGCTATTTCACAAAGTGAAAACACTAAACGAGGTGGGACTGGAAAACACTCAAAAAATTCGAAACCCATAAATCATTTAATACAGAAAATAACGAGCAAATAGTATTCCAATCAATGAATGAAGCCGGAAAATATTTTGATATTTGCGAACCCTCAGTACAAAGAGTAGCAGAAGGAATTTATCGGTTCGCGATTTCTAGAAGGACTGGATAAATCTAGGGGGTTTTGTCACTGGTGACAAAGTCACTGCAATTAGATCGTACATTACTCTATAATGGTGGGTAAAGCACAGACAACTAAATTAGGACGACAACGATTAGATGCGATTAAGAAATGTATTCCAATTCGTGATTCCGTTTGAAATATGCTCCAAAATAGACAGGAATTTCAGAGTGATTTTGCTGCGGACACTCAACAGTTATTCAAACCCATTACTTAACTACTGAAAGAGTTATATTGGGAGAGACTATTGATGAAGAAGATAGAAAAAAGGTATTCTCCCGTTGTTAAAACAGATAGCTGGAGATAAACAACAACCACATGATGAAGAGGAACAACAGGGTGATGTTAGTAAAACAAAGGGTGTTTCTTTAGTGGATAATATTACCGATGAGGCTAAAAAAGTAATAAAACGATTTCCATTATCAAAACCCAGCGATTATGACCTTTTTATTGATTTTGCTGTTAAAAGCTATCATTCAAAAAAGGGTTTTTTAAAAGATGTTTATAAAGATAAGATAATATCACGCAATGACTGGTTTGATGGGTTGTATAAAATAAATAAGAGGATTTATCGTTTAGTTAAGGTGGAGTTGTTATATACACTATTTAAAAGGGGAATTAGTGATTATAATAAGCAACAAATGGACGAACGACAAATAGAAATAGAACAACAACAACAAGAAAGCGCTCAACTCCAACACGAAGACAAACACGAAGACAAAAAAAAGAAGAACCTCAATGGATGATGATGAATTTATTAGATACTTACAAAATCAGGAAAAGGATACACAGGGTGAAACTGATACAACTGAAAAAGATGGAGGTGGATATCAAATGGGGTTTTCAGGTAGTGGTCTAGTTAGTTGTCCTAGTAATATTCTCAGGGATATATCATTATTAGAAATTCTCGTAGGGGGGAAAACGAGCCGGAAATAACTCACCGGAAGTAATTAATGAGGCAGCTGATATCTGCAGACGACTATTTGAGAGTAGTATCATGGATATTGATGTATATCGAGAGTTTATTGATGAGCTAGTGGACGGTTTCACCGTCAACGGTTACCATATTGATTAAATCACTACATTAGATAAATAACATTTAAATAAGATGATCATACCAAAACCAACTATGGTCTATGTAGTAAATTCATGATTGTCTGTTTATAGAGCGTACTATGGAGATGGTCTCAGTAATACCATTGCAGGGTTATTTGCAAGAATGGCTCCAAAAATAGCACCAATTGCAAAACAATTATCAATGAAAGCTATTGATGTTATTCGTGATAAGGGTATTAGCGCTGTTGGTGATGTTGCCGGGAAAGCATTTTCCGCGGCTAAAGAAAAACTAGTAGCGTTAGTTCGGCGGCGAAGGAAATCGATGACATAGTCATTTGGGCTATTACCATCTACGGAAATTATGCCTGCAAGTATTAGCAAAATAATAAACAACGCAGTGGATCAAAAAATAGCATCACTGAGCAGCGCCCAGTATAATATTACTGATAATATTACTGCAAATATGATAGCGGGAAGTGTTTTGAAATCGCGAGCGAGATCACGATTTAGATCAAGAAATATATAATAATATGTTCAAACAGTCCCCTGACACAACGTTTGATATGAACGCCCCAGTGCGCAAAGATGATTCGGTACTTAATTATCAATTTTTTTCCTATAATGCAACACAACCGAATCTTCGATCAAGAATCGAACTTCAAGTCCAGGATACCAGCAAATTCTTTCTACCCTCTGAAGCGTTTATCGAAGTAGAATGTGAAATTGTAACAGATAATCATGCTGCTAATAATTCGCCATATCCACCTGGTACCAAAGTCGGCTTTGTTAATAATGGTATCATGGCGCTATTTAACAGCGCTAGATACATGATTGATGGAAAAGAGATTGAATCCATAGAGCGTGATGTTGATGTTGCCAGAACAATAGTGGGGTTGGCAAGATACTCTGATGATTATACAAGATCGGCAGGTCCATCTATGATATTCTCTAAGGACATTAATGATCACCCCGAACCAGCCCAGTATAATATAAGACGACCAACGGATCGTGGTACCCCTGCTGTTGCTGCTGTTCCTCCTGCTACTGTTAATATCGAAGATATGATTATAAATACTAATCCTAATTACAACCTAGGGGTTGCAACACGTGTATCAATGTTGCACGGAACGCGCAACTTATTCTCATGTGCGATTCCACTACATCATATATTTGGATTCTGCAGAAATGTTAGAAAAGTTATATATGGAGCGAAGCATACATTAGTCTTAGTGCAAAAAGGTGATGATAATGATGCAATCTGGAGGATTCAAGCAGATTCTGTAAATCCGGATAATGACCGTGGCAAGGTGAATATAACAAAACTAACGTTGTGGATGCCAGTAATGACTGCATCAATCACCGTAGAGAAAAAATTACTAACATTTATGAGTACAGGCGGCAAATCATTACTAAGTTGGCTAACAACTACCACGGATATGGTGGAGAGTAATATGATTGGTACATATACTTGGCAACTGGCATCAAAACGAGGTGTTACTGCGCCGCGACATATATTTGTTGTGCTACAGGATAAGGCGCGATTGGGTTCACAATTACGCAGCCATATGATATTTGATCGACTCGATGTTAATGAAGTCTCATTGAGTGTAAACAGTCAACAGGAGCCAGCCGAGGATATCTTACTTGATTACAATCAAAACCAAATAGCACGCGCGTATCATCGTTTGCTATCACTTATGGGACGCGATAATAATGTAGATACCGGTCTGCAAATATCACAATTGGATTTAAAAACCTATATCTCATCTACTACTTTTTATTGGAACATCTTGACTTAACCAGACAATCCGTCGTTGAAATATACTTTCGAGCTCGTGTAAGCGCTGCTCCTGCTGGTGGTTACAGAGCAGTTGCTGTCATTCTCAGTGACAAATCAATGCTACTCGAAGGTGTTGGTGGACGAATGAAGGTAGTTTATGCACCAGTGGAAAATATTTAGCAATTAGATCAATCTGTTATTAAATAAAATGTCATACAGTGTTGTTAGTGTTACGTTGACTCCTGGTCAAATTAAAAAATTTCATTCAGAATCAGCTAAAAAATGTGGAACCACGATATCACTGAAGCACAATCGGATGTCTGGTAGTCAGAATAAACTGACATGGACAGCTCGTCAGATAAAACACTTCAATGATGCCACCAAAGATAAAATCGGTGGTATATTCCCACTTTTCGCTGCGTTACCAGCGTTGATTGTGGCAGCGGCCTCAGCGGTAGCTAAAGCCGCCACGCTAGGAGCCGTTGGTACAGCGGCAGGGATGGCACTAAAGAAAGCTACCGGACAGGGATACAACAAAAAAAAAACGATCAGGAAAGGGTCTAAGACTACCAGGAACTCCGTATTCATGGTACATCGGAAACGGCCTGAGACTAGGAACAGTTAATTAACAATAGTTCCCATGTCAAATTTTGATTTACTCGATGCTGATAAAAAACTAGTGATAAAATTTTTTAAAGGTGTCGTTATGAAAGATCAATTACCACAACAACCAAACAACGTTGAAACCGGTATTATTAATCTCAATAACAGCACCGGACCTGGAACTCACTGGGTTACATACGCGATTGATCCGCGTGCAATTGTTTATTTCGATTCATATGGGTTAGCGCCTCCTAAAGAATTTACGCGTTATATAAACCACTTAAAAATTCCTATCTATTGTTCTACGCCACCAACACAGAAAATGAATGACCCACCAATATGCGGTATAGAAGCATTAAATGTCCTCAATGCTATTTCATCATCGGGAAAACCACCCCATAAAACCGTACACGAATATACGAGTAGTCGCTTTTTAGAGAGAGATCTTAGAGTATAATGATTGATATTTGGGGAGATCTTTATCAAGCCTGCAAAACCCAGGTGCCGATGGCACTGCGGAAATGTCTGCAACCGGTGATGTAAAAAATATAATCGAAGTTGAAATAGCTGATATGTTGAACTTAGCAAGTGTTGATTCCAATGAAATAGTCGTATTTCAAGATCGTCAGGGAAAATTGAAAACGAGTAATGTTTCTCTTGATGATATTTTAGTTAAACAACGCGACGCAGTAGAAGATACTATCGCGTTGTTTTTCAAGGAGGGTAAACTCAAACCGGGTGTACTTATTTCAACTATTGTAGATAGAATTAACAATTTAGAAGTATTAAAAAACTACGTGATGAATACGACGACCATATAACTAAATTCGATCAGTTTTCTGAATTACAAAGAAATATAATTGACGATATTGACAAACCTCTATTAGATTTCCTTGGAAATCCACCGGTGACCACATCGAAACTCACGGAGATAAAAACAACTATGTTAGAATTTGCAACACTTCAATCCAGATATGAAGAACACGTAAAACAGTTTCAACTTTTCGTTAAAATATCATAGATAATTTCTTGGAGTCTCATTTGATAAACTCGACATAAAACTCCCAGATATTAGAAAATCCATCGATGATCTTAAAGCAGCCAGCAATAAAATACCAGCGATTAATCGGCGAATATAAGCTATCAACGCTGATATTAAAACGACCAACGATATCATCAGAGATGATCTGCTAAGGATGATACAAGTACTTAAAAAAGTAAAAATTCCTCATGAGAAAAATATAAACTCGGTATATACGATCCAACACGGATCATTTGCGTGGACACCTACAAACAACAAATTAGATATCACCGCGACCGTCAAGGTATTTATCGATTAACACTAATATCAACAACGCAATTTAATATTTCATCATCGAGTTCCTCTGGGGTCAACAATATGATATCAACGATCATCGACAAGGGAACAACTGAACAATTCATAATAGCTTCCACTGATAATAATTCGGCTAGGGTTTCAGCAACATGGTATGTGGAATTCGTAGCGGATTTAAGTAAACAACTAAACTGAAATCTATTTAAAAACACTAGTGTTTTCAAAATAAAATGTCATCACAGCAGTATCGCTATGATCAGGTCAGAGAATTTCAAACTAAACTCAAAACCCTCAGCGAGGAGTATCAAGTAAAAATAAAAAAAAATACCGACGAAGAAACACCGCAGTTGATGTTACTGTGTACTCGATATCAGGTGTAATCACCGGAGCTGGTCTTATACTCTCCTCTGTGACAATGGTTGTTCCGATAGCTGTTCCAATTTGTATATCAGCGCCGACAACAATCGCGGGAATAATCTCGATAATAACAAAAAAAAATATCATCGTGTAGCCAGCGTAAACTACAAGATTACATAGTTAAATTTCATGTTGTGTCAACCGCATACTCCCAATTATCCTCGATGATATCGTCGTCACTCGATGACACATTAATATCAGATAATGAGTTTTCAGCGATGGTACGTGTTTATGATTCCGCGGTGTCAAAATTAGAAAAACAACACGAATATAATAACAATGGCAACATCACTAGAACTACTTCAACGAATAGCGGAAAATACCAACCCGGTGAAAACAAGTATGATATCAATAACCTCACCCGATCCTGAATTCAGTGTGAATTTCCCTACTGCGATTCCCGTGAAAGAAATAGCGTTAGCAAAGTTACGAGTGTATCACAGTTGGCCTAATATTAGGTCGGTAGCATTTGGTGGTCAACAGCCGAATAATTCCCTAGTGTTTGCGAGTACGAATAAACCCGATGGTACTCCAGACTGGAACGTTGTTTCGTTACCATCTGGGTCCTACCAAATCGAACAGATCAATGATGAATTACAACGCAGAATAAAATCCATTACTGGAAAAGAATTGAAAATCGCTATAACAGTTCATGAGCCGACACTATCATCCACAATTGAAATAAACTCACCCGGGTTTGCCGTAGATATCTATCAGAGTTCTATAAGAACAATACTGGGTTGGCCTGAAATACCACCTCGGACATCTTATCAAATACCCGAACCAAAAAAATCCGATTATGTCACAGATGTACAATCACACCACGAAATTGCTCCATCATATCGAAATTATTTACCTGATATAAAAAATGCAAAATTAACTGATAGATTCACATTTCTTGATAACAAAACCATGCAATGGGAATTTGATTTTAAGAAAACTCCTGATTCATCCATTGCCATTGTATTCACTCTAAATAACGTCATTGATTATTTGAAAGAGATTAATTAATTACATAGAACACAACTAGAACGACTACGACAGAGTTTCCAAAAACATCTTTTTGATATAACGAGTTCACGCAGCGAGGTCATAAAATATACTGAGATATTAAATCAGCTTGTATCCGACATGGAATATATCAACACACGAATAATTCAAGTAATAATTAATGACAAAAACGGAGATAAACAAAACTTCCTAACTGGTTACAATATCACAGAAGCTGATTTACCCGATTTCAAATTTCCTGGGTATAACGCAAATGAACTTAAAAAAATCTGTTAATGATCTCCTCGATGAATATTTCCTACAAATACTCGCTGCATGGAAAAAAATATCACAAACAAATATCCTCAAACATAATAATGACCCAGATGGTGGTGGGTGACATATAGCTCCTCAAAACGTCAGTATATCCTCGGTGATTGCATTGAATTTAGTATGTGATGTTATCGAAGGAAGCTATCAAATAAATCACGAAAGATCAAATCAAGCTCAGCAGGGATATATGTTACATTCATTTGCACCAACAGCTCCTCCAGGATTTTTAATAATTGAGGATCCAACTAATCCCGTTTATATGCGATGTCATAATGATTCGTTAACGAGAATTAATTTCAAACTCACTGACCAGTCCAATAATCTGATTAATTTACGAGGTGAGGTTTTACAATTTAGTCTGTTTGTGAAATCCTAAATTGCTAGCAATTTCAAGGATTTTCATCGTAAAAAGGATTTTTAACCACATAGCAGCAGGGAGGGTGCGACAACGACTTTGCGTCCCCCAAACAAACTTTTTTTTTACGATTTTGGAGGAAGCATTGGTTTGCTAAATAGACGCTTCTAAAAAGTTGTCGGATTCGCCCTCCTTGCTGCTGCTGCTGCTCTCTCTCTCTCTCTCTCTCTCTCTCTCTCTCTCTCTCTCTCACACCTAATTATTTAACTTATACTTACTTTTTAATACAGATCAATTTAATCGGCGCTTTGACTGAGCATATTTGAATATCCAATTAGTTTATAATCCATGGCGATGAGAACGAGAGGTTCTGATACCCTTTAAAAACCGGGAAGTCAACTTTAATTTCATATAACAATCACGTCTTGTGTAAAATAATATACCTACCCTCTTTAGCCAAACCAACCAGTGAAGGAACTAAAGCTTTACGTTCAGCCCTTTCAGAGCAAAGATACTCGTGTCAAAAAGAGAATATGTCGACAAAATCAATACGAATTTTCCGAAGGAGAAGGAATCGTAACTAAGTCTCTGAGTGCATATATTTTCCTCTGTCATTACACCGAATAAAGCGCATATTGATCCACCCATATATAGTCTCGTGTATCTATTTTCTCAGAATCAATCAATTAGATTTTGTTTTGTTTATACGGAAGATTTTAACGCATTGTTCAGATTATATAATTTTGGTTTCCAGAAAATACAAACTCTACTTTCATTTTATTTTCCTTACCTGCCAAGTTTTAAGTCCTTAACTGGTCTTGAATTGTATGCATATACTTATGTTAAAATTGATTGATAATATATTACGATAGACGTTTGCTTTGCTAACGCTACGATTCCCAGGTAAGTTTGGCTGCTTTATTCGACAACACCCATTTACTCTAGATAGATAGATAGATAGATAGATAGATAGATAGATAGATAGATAGATAGATAGATGGATGGATGGATGGATGGATGGATGGATGGATGGATGGATGGGTGGGTGGGTGGGTGGGTGGGTGGATGGATGGATGGATGGATGGATGGATGGATGGATGGATGGATGGATGGATGGATGGATAGATAGATAGATAGATAGATAGATAGATAGATAGATAGATAGATAGATAGATAGATAGATAGATAGATAGATAGATAGATAGATTGTTACGACAGTTTGCTAAAGTTCTTTCAGTCATAACCTATTCTGGGTTCGCCTTGTACTGGTTTGAGGTGAAATGAATGTAGCAATTTTATTGCGGTGTTTCTATTGATATTTCTGAACAATAAAAAGACTAGAACGACAGAAAAGATTATATAGGAGAATAAAGAACTGTGTACTATCTATGACAAGTAAATACAAAATAAATTATGTTTTACTTTTTATTGTGTTCTCTCTCTTATTTTCTTTTCTCGAATATTCACAAGATCACAAGTACATTGACATACACAATAATAATTTCACTTTATGACTATACATTTAATATGTCCAACAATCTTGTTGGTTTAATACACAATTTTGTATGTATGCTATAAAAGACATCAATTTCAGCATCAATATTTTATGATCTTGACTTTATAAAATAAAGATTTTATAAAATAAAGTTTGTTTTTATATCATCCAAGAATAATCCCATTGGAGACTGGTACTAAGCCTTAAGGCTAATTACATAAACTATATAAAAGAAAAAACTTCAGACAAAAATCTAGTCAATTTCCGAAATTTAATCATATCCGAAATTGGGATAAACTCAAAATCTGTACAAATCCGAATTTTGGGCAAATCCGAAATTGGGATAAATCAAAATCTGGACAAATTCGAATTTCGGACAAATCCGAAATTTATATAAATCAAACTCTGGGCAAATCTGAATTTAGTCATGTCAATAACATATCACTTTCATAGAGATGGTTTTTACCTGTATAAAACTATTCATGACTGTGAAAAATTTGGAATTAGAATTTTTAATTTATGGTCCTAAATTAGACAGACGCTTCTGATTTCATTGCAGTCAGTCCCTCGTCTGCAAAGATGATGATGAATTTGAATTATAGTGCTGTATCGCCCACAAGGGGCATGTAGCACTGTTTTAAGTTTACAGAAAAGCTGGATATTTAATTTCTTCTGGGGGTGAGGAATGGTGCAGCTTCCCCCAGGCATTTATGTACTCAAGGAGTACTATTTAATTTGGTCGTCAAGTCGGGGTTGCTATTAAGTAACCATCGACCTGAATGGAGGACCTTGGGTGAGTGGGAATAGACCCAACACACACTCAACCGTAACAGCCAATTAGGTATGTTAATGGTGTGAAATGGCACAAGTGGAGGTATTAGAAATTAGTTTCACATCTCCGCCATTTTGGAGCTATCCGAGTTGTGGCAATAAAAGATAGGTACCATTACGCCCAAAGATGTCATACAGCCCGCAACGTCATGATTCCGTGCCTAATTCAAATCTGGTCCAGTTATTACTAATGGACAAGAAAACACCAATAATGTGCGAGCCACCTATGCAACTAAATCAAATCAATGAAGTCGTAAAATTTGTTTACCTATCTTAACTTTGCAATATCTCTGGTACAAAGTGTACATGTATTAGGTCCCTAACAAGCTTGAATACTAAGATGCCTATGCGACATAAAAAAGTATAGTCACTGTTTAGTAAAAATAGCTTGTTAGTTTTGAACGGTGTGCAAAAAAATGATCAAGTCAGGTTTCGTGAAAGAGATTGTTCGAAGAGGGTTCTCGTACCAAATGAGGACCCTGTTAACCAGGCAATGAAAGCAATCTGATACTTTTCTGTGTTGATTTTTCTTGTCTGTTAGAGTAGCCCCTAATGTCAGTCTGCCACCTTGTTCTCATGGTGTCCCAGCATATTGTTGTTCCCTTGTACCAGCATTTTCCTTTGTCCTGGGTTCTTTGAAGTTGTTTCTCTCCTGATGTTTTTTTTTTTCGGTTTTGATCCAGCGGTGATGTCTCTTAATCCAAACATGTTCCCACTTTAATTGGATGAACTCTGTGCTGTTTTGAGTTAATATAATCTACAGCCCATACTCCCCAGCCCTTGTAGTTGAGTTGGGGGTCTATATGCCTAAAGTTAGATAAATTTAATTGCAGCCTTTTTCTGCGGGGCCTTGTATTCATGGGCTTTTAGACTACCTCATACTGTCTAAATTGGGATCATAATATCGGGACAGAATTTTATGATATCAGACCATCTACTTATATTTAATTTTTGGCTCTCTGACTTTAGAACTTGATAGGTATTTGGTAATTATTATTTACTGTCAATGAGGCTGTATTGAGCGGAAAGTTAGAGAAGGTAATAGTAGTGAGGATAGGTTCCTATACTTATTTTATAAGCTGTTTTTTAAAAAAAATTGGGTGGGGGCATTTACATGGTGTTTTTATTCCCTAATTGTCTTCATTATCTATTCGCTGTGGTTTGCTTACCCCTGTTACTTTATCTGTCATCTACTTTGTTGACTTGTTATTTCCGGAGTGATTTGATTACTCAAAGGGCTTTGAGTAATTTTTCAAGGTTCCCTAGTTTGTTTCTAGGGTTACTTGCATCTTTATTTTTCGGTTTCGTTGCTCAGTATATGAGTCTTGGTGATCTCATGCCCACCGTAGTGTATGTGGGTTCCAAGGACAGTTAAGATCTACCTGTTTTTTCCTGGTGGTGCTTCCATTCCTTAAAGAGGCTTTCTTTATGGTTGCCTACCCAGGGAATACTCTAGTACTAGTTTTTATGTAATCCTTTTGGTCTCCCTATTTTGTTTATAGGGTTTCTCGCATCTTTTTTTCCGGTTTGGTTGCTCAGTATACGAGCCTTGATCATCTCATGCCCACCGAGTGTATGTGGGTTCCAAGGATGGTTGAGATCTACCTGCTCATTCCTGAAGGTTCTTCCATCCCTTAAAGAGGCTTTCATTTTTGATGATTACTTTTTGGTTTGAGCTAGTACTAGGTTTCTTCCTTAGTTTTTTTCTTTCTTTCTTTTTCTTCTCGCTATTATGTTCTTTATTTTTATATTTTCTAAATTTTCTCTAGTAGCTCTGCTGTTTTTTAAAATTCAATTCTGTTTTCAAATGTTGTTTGGGGGTTGATATTTGTTAATTGAATTATTTCTGTGTATGTATATGGGGCGGCTATGATTTGTTGTTCTGATCTGAATTTGTTCCTTTACTTCTTGCACAGGTGCTCGACGCGAGCTTGATGTGAAGAAAAAAAAAAATCTAAAGAAAAAAAAAACATACAGAGTGATAAAAATACCTTAGAGTACCCCCATGACCCATTCAGACATATGACCCCCTCTATATTTATATAGTAATATAGAGGGGGGTCATATGTCTGAATGGGTTTTGTTTAAACAAGCCCGCTAATAAATATTTGACATGATCAATTAGAAGCGCTATAAACAACACTGAGCAAAGATATATGATCTGAAATATATATTAGCATGTTCCTGTTATAATACATGACCGAAATACACTAACATATAGCTTCAGTTAATTATTGCGTTGTATTGATAAGATATCTTGTACAGAATGTTATATCGTTACTACTATAACAGCATATACGGCAACTGTAACACATCATGTCATAAATCGATTTGTTGATTATCGTCTTGAGTCATCTATTTCACATAAAACAAGTAATGATATTCCAAGACGTATACATCCGTAAACTTAACCGCAAGCCAACAAAAAGGCTTTGCTTTTCATTTTACACTTCATAAAGAATATCGACAACGTTTTCGTTGCAATCACGAATTGCGAAAATGCGGTATAATGTATTTCTGAACGTTAATATACATTTATGTATATCAAACATTACGATTTTTAAAAAAGTGTCAACATTTCTCAATAATGAAACATTATTATTAACTTAAAATACGTCTTTTAATGTCAAACTAAAACTATAAAATAAAACAATGATCTAGCTGACATATTGTATTGACTATGATTCTGGAGTATCTAATAGAAAGCGTTTTTTTCTCGATAGCAATTGACAGTGTATATATTGGCACTTTCAGAATCAAATTGTTATATCGAGGGAGAAAGTATAACACCCTTTATACAGATATACCAATTTACATAACCAAATAAGATAACCCTGGCACAATAACAAACATAAGAAATAATTAGAAGTCAAACTTAATAAAATTTATTTCGATTAGTGTAAATTAATTTCTTTCAAATGCAATACATATATAACAGTCTCTAGATATATGCACTGAATATAT
Source organism: Unio pictorum (assembly GCA_030141615.1). NCBI lineage: Eukaryota > Metazoa > Mollusca > Bivalvia > Unionida > Unionidae > Unio > Unio pictorum. The sequence goes on along the minus strand of JARLTB010000155.1, from coordinate 9,190,764 downwards.
GTCTAGAAATATTCCATTATATGGGATTCAGCATTCTGCATTGAAAATTATTATGATGATTTCCAAAACTTATATTCGTTTAAAAGTTTAATTTGCTGGATTACGATCTAATAAAACATATCGTAGTATATGCTACTTTATAATTTGTTTTCATATATTTTAATATCGCCTATCAAAGTAGTGATGGGCTTTTGGATAAATTTAATCTAAAGATCTTATATACACAAAAGGCGCTCATAACATCCTTTAGTTGAATTTTGTTTGCGTGTTTTTATACATACCTACAAAGCGTCGTTTTGTAGATAAAGCTAACAAAATCATTAATCAATATATTGTTTATTCATACTCTACGGCTCAGATAAGACCTTCCAAATTTATGGTGAACGGGGTGCATGCAAACAAACCTGATTTAGCACTTCCACTTATAATGCTTCGAACCAGTGTCTAGTATTTAAATTTGAATAATTTCGAATAATCTCATTTTTAAAAACAGACACTTTAATATTAAAAGTGTCGATTGAATTTATTTACATTTCTTACTGCAATTGATAGAGGAAGATATATGCAACAATAATAATAATAATTGTTAATGATTTCAAGTATTTTAAATACAACATAAGAACATTTTGTCGTTATGGGAAATACAATATTATATGAACTAAATAAGTGAACATTAACATTATTCTATACGAACCGTAAATATCTTTACAATTTACTAAATGTATTGTTACCCGCACAGGGGTATTCACTTGACCGAGCGGTGTCAAAACCCTGGCGCGAGTCACGCTGGAAGTCATATGTTTTCCCCAAATTTCCAAAGACTTCCATACAACTTGAGTTGTAAAATGGAAAGAAAGCCGTGTCTGCTATAATTAATAATCTTTGCTCTAATCAATGGGCGACCCAGAGGAGACAACTTGCCCAAGAGTCCATTAACCGCACTTTAGCATGGTTTTTCTTCATTATCATCCTATTTCCGTACCGCAAGCCCGTCATGCCATAGAAATTACACCAGTATTCCCTTACTAACTGGGAAATATTTAACTGCGCAACCCTAGGCTAGTCAATCCACAGAATTTCCGGCGTATCACGCTCATATACATACGCCCATTTTCCACTATGGCCACATAAACGGCACCTACCAAGTTCCAACTTATTGATTCCATTCTATAATTTACTGATTTCCAACCATAAATGCTGCCTTTTCAATCACAATACTTGTATACACCGCTGAATTTTAATATGGACTATGTTACAAAAAGGGACAGTCATTCGGCTTGTACCCAAATTCACTACTAACGACCCCAGCATGGCTGTAACAGAATTGTTACCGAGAGGATGGTGGATTAAATGAACAACACAAACACAATATGTGAAAGAAAATATAAATTTATGAAATAAATTTATAATGAAAAATAATGATGTATCAACACAATAATTCATGCGCTCAACCCACAATTACACTCACAACCATTCACAATACATGAACAAATGAAATATCAATACAAAATAAAACTCAGATATAAAGGAATCTCTTGGACTATACACAGATCCAAAGAACCTTTACGAAAGTTATATTAACGCAAGTATAAATTACGATACAAACACAAAACTTCAAACTATACTATCGCACGTATGGATTGCGACAACTAGCACGAACATATACAGGTATTCAATCAAGTTGCTAGCTTTTATTGAGAATCATGCAATCCCTTGAAATATTATTGTGATCTGACATAACCATGTAAATACAACAATGTATTAAATTGTACTACAATTTCAACACACATATGTGTCTCGACCCTGTATAACCGTACGATTCACCCACAGTTGAATCGCCGCCCAGTTTCCCCGAAGACCTAGGGTTGACCAATACTTTTATCGGCCGTTTGCCCTTCACGGATCCACCACAGTTATACGTACAGACAGCATACAACATCTACTAGAACCAACGTTCCTCAATACCCTAGATGTCGCCCCGGATGTTTATAACTCTAGACAGCACCGACACTCGGACTTCTAGCTTTCCGGATATTTACACGTCACGACAGATGTAGACGAACAGACAGTTCGACAGACAGACAGATACTTCAATTCGATTGCACAATAAATCAGCAACAATTTCAGCTACGATAACAGATGTTATCAGAGATGCTATCAGATGTTATCAGAGATGCTATCAGATGTTATCAGAGATGCTATCAACCGACGTTATCAGATGCGTTATCAGATGTTATCAGATGCGCTATCAACCGACGTTATCAGATGTTATCAACCGACGTTATCAGCCCTTTGGCTGGAGATTAATGACAGGCTATCTTTCCTACGATAAGATACTTTTGGTCCCGTCATTATTATGAGAAATATTCTGCCTTATATACTCTCAATTAGGGGAGCATAAATCACGGCAAAATTACCGTGCACCCCGTGATTCTTGGTGTTCCCTGACTTCAAGTGATACGAAGTCAGGCACATGCAAATCGTTACACGCCACTTACCTTGGAGAAAACAACTTATTCACCCCAGGCAGTGCATGTACGACGAAACAAAGAAAATGGTGAGATTAGTTTGTAATTTAAGAAAATAAATAAACTTTTCGCCTAATTCTGTGACAATGGCTCAAATTCACTAACACATACTCCAAATTTATTACAGTATATTTGTCACATGTCATGAAGAATAAAGAATTATAACAGGAAAACAGGTAGGTTGCGTCAAAAAAATACTTGATCTAAATATTTGAATAACGAAAAAAATGCAATATTACTACAGCAGAAATTAGTTATAGAAATCAGCAGTGGACTGCGATTTCACCAGTAAACTTCGTTTTCTTTCGATCAGAAGATGCTTGAAGAAGAAACAAAGTGCTAAAGCAGTCAAAGTCTGGTGCACTTAATTTCGGTTAACAATTCCCCCTGGTCATTTATGAAAGAAAGCATTGTCAGCATATATATATATATATATATATATATATATATATATATATATATATATATATATATATATATATATATATATATATATATATATATATATATATATATATATATATATATATATATATATATATATATATGTTCCAATAAACCTTGTAGATACATTTGAAGTCAGAATAAAGTGGATAAAATCAATTTCACTGCAAAGGATGTTGTATTTTTATTTTTATCTTAACGTAGTACACCATGGAAGTAAGGACTCTTTCATCATAGACTCTTAAACTATTTGCGTACATATAAATTCAGTCATAAGATACAATACATAAATATATTGATACATGATCATAAGTGAATAGTATATCACAATGCATCCGAGCCGACTCTTAACAAACAGACGTTGGTCATTTGATGAAATGAAAGATCTGCTAACATCACCACCCCATATGGCCGGTGTTCCTCTCTTTGCTCGTTGCACATAGATTGTATCTTCGAAATTCTAGCTTCCATTCATGACTCTGGATGTATTTTTATAATGGATTTAGTAACAATTACCATACCTTGTCAAACGTTCAAAAACCTCAGCATGTAAATTAGAAGCACAACAAAGTTTTGTCTGCATGTAGATTTTTATAATATTAGTACGACACACTTGATTTTAATTGACATATATGCTACGAAACATATGTTATGATCAAATAATAACACATATTGCTGCATTTAATGGTATTTTAATGGATAAAAATCTTATCATTAAATATAATAACACATATTGCTGCATTTAATGGTATTTTAATGGATAAAAATCTTATCATTAAACATAATAACACATATTGCTGCATTTAATGGTATTTTAATGGATAAAAATCTTATCATTAAATATAGTAACACATATTGCTGCATTTAATGGTATTTTAATGGATAAAAATCTTATCATTAAATATAATAACACATTTTGCTGCATTTAATGGTATTTTAATGGATAAAATCTTATCATTAAACATAATAACACATATTGCTGCATTTAATGGTATTTTAATGGATAAAAATCTTATCATTAAACATAATAACACATATTGCTGCATTTAATGGTATTTTAATGGATAAAAATCTTATCATTAAACATAATAACACATATTGCTGCATTTAATGGTATTTTAATGGATAAAAATCTTATCATTAAATATAATAACACATTTTGCTGCATTTAATGGTATTTTAATGGATAAAACTCTTATCATTAAATATAATAACACATATTGCTGCATTTAATGGTATTTTAATGGATAAAAATCTTATCATTAAACATAATAATACATATTGCTGCATTTAATGGTATTTTAATGGATAAAAATCTTATCATTAAACATAATAACACATATTGCTGCATTTAATGGTATTTTAATGGATTCTTCTACATTGCCTAATATAACGTTTTACGACCACGGCTAACATTGAATTTTTTAACCGACTGCCCTATACAGAAAGCTAAGAGATACATTTTTTATATCTTGTATCGACTCATAAATCTCCCACTAGGAGTTTTATATCCATACGATGTCCAAATGAAATGATGGCATGCAAATACTCCTGATATAATTCTTGCAACCACTTGATTATTTAACTCTAGAGCTGTGAATTTATACATTTTATCAGTGAGGCACGTGCTATGTCACAAATTATCGACTATTTGTACGGTCATTCCCCAATTCTTTCTGCTATATATCAGCATGTACAAAAATAGCTAATACTGATTTTAAATGAAGAAAACCCGATCATTATGCCTTTAGAGAACTAAACATTATGAATTAAACAAACTTATTGTTATAATTAAATTATTCACAAAACAAGTAAAATATTTGTACAAAATAATAAATAGATCATTCTATTTCCCAATCATTATAAAACATAGACCGTGCCGTATATTATGATTATAGTATGTGCAATTAAACTTGTACCTTAATATATTTTATTTTAGAACGTTTATCTTTCCTGCTAAACAATTGTGTTTTTGGATAAATTTCTAACCTTAGCATCTTATGCAATTTTCAGATTTTATCAATCAAAATGTAAAATAAACTCACAATATTATTATAGCGATTCATATTCTCCATTCAATATTATTTCAATGAACACTAAACTCAAAGATAATTGACACCATCGCTTAAACTATTAAGTCGCTCGACCTGGCCGTTACATTGGATGTATTACGGTTTAGTCGTGATATGTTTAATTGACATCAGTCGGTTTACCTCTGCCATGACGTGACTCATGAATTGTGTCCTTTGATCGGTCAGGATCTCATCGGGCACTCCGACTCTAGACCAAATCACAAACAGCTCTTCAGCGACGTTTTCTAAAACAATATTACACAACGCGACAGCCTCCGGATACCATGTAACGCAATCTACGACCGTTAGAATATACCGATTTCCGTACGACCTCATGGGTTTCATCGGTCTGGTTAAGTCCATATTTAGGCGTCGAAAGCATTCATCAATAAGGTTGGTGGTTCCCAAGGGGACTGGTCAATTATCTGTTTTTGTAACCATTCTCTGACACGTGACAAAGGAGAGAGAGAACAGCTTGACATCTCATTGCACGCCTGGCCAGTAAAATTCGTTGACAAGACTGTCACACGTCTTGGCAAATCACATGTGTCCTCCCATGACATTTTCTTTCGCGAGTTTTAACAGTTCGTATCGCTTCTCTTTAGGCACGACGACTTTGCGCAATATTTCGTGTCGTGGCAATACAAAATCCGTTTCTTGTTCGCGAACTTCATCGCGTTATTCGGAGTCTCCTTCTCCGTTTCCTCAGCATTGTATTTC